>JALRMM010000007.1:0-233030 GCA_026122155.1 Zymoseptoria crescenta
ATCTCTTTATATCTACGAAAATCGCGCTAACGGAGGATCGCGTTTTCGGAAATCGGGAAATGCGGAATTCGACCGGTTGGCCACTCTGGGCCTACCTATCAATTCGGTCTAGAACCTTCAGCTACGCTGTCGACGAGCATTCTCAGCGCGCGGGCATTCGGTCTGGTCGGCATCGAGATTGCGGAGAGCTCTATCGTGTCGATTGTCCTGGGTCATGTGTGCGGCCTTGGATCGATACTGTGCTTTCACGCTCGCCGGGAGGTTTTGGCAACTTACCTGTACGCTTACTCGCACGCCTATCGAGATGTCCTGCTAAGTAGCCTGCACGATTACCCGCAAGCCTACTTGACATGTCCTGCCATCTTGCATGTGCGGTTGCCAGGTACGGTTAATTGTACGACTGACTGCTGATACGGCGACCTGCATGCTGATTAGCCTGGTCTTGTGACTCAGCTGTACGCTTGCCGAACCATGCAGGTAAGCCATTCGCACGCTCGTCATTGCAGACTCCCGACATACGCGTACGCAATGTCGTGAAGACAATTGCCATGGCATCCCCTGTTGTCCGTACCAGATGTTGAACGCATGCGTCATCCATACCAAGATCGATAACTCCTTGTCTATATATCGATGAGAAATCTCTTCATCTTCGCACCATGGATCCATGCAGAGGACAGGTCTTTGTATCGATCGACCAACATCGATCTCACACAGATAACAGACTGGGCCCAGCTCTGATGTCAGTCGATGGAGGTGGAACATATGTTGGGTTCCAAAAGGTAGATTGGTCTCTCCCGTGCAACAATGGAGTAAACTCATGGACCGGTATCTACGAACAGACTCCGTAGGTCCGAAGCAAGAGAGTCACAACGTCATGAAGCAGAGGTCATCTTCGCCGACTCGCCGGCGACAGCCCGTCGGCATATGTGTAAGTCGATGATATCCAACCCTAACCCTAAGAGAAGTCGAGACATATCGACAAGCCGGACAAGACGGCATGCAGCACAACAACGAATGGAGTCAAACTTGTCAAGTACCGAATCATTCATTTCTCTAGTAACACAAATCTATCGTTGCCGAAGCAGTATTCCCTGTTTCCCTCGCCGGGGTAATGCAAAATCCTCATGAAACAGGCGAGACTCGCAGCACGAAGTGTCCGCTGTCAACTGCCAAACGCCATGCGCACAGAAAGACAAAGTTCGGGGTCAGTTGCACTGCCGGAAACCAACGGCAGCTTCGACGTCAACGCTCAATCGATCAGACGATCACCAGCGGCTGTTGCCACCGAGAGGAGCGTTATTCCCACCGGTCCAGCCACCACGACCGCCGCCACGATGATAGCGCCCACCTCGCCCACCCCCACCCCGACCCCCACCCCCACCACCGTATCGAGCCATCTCGGCGAGGCGAGGATCGATCTGCTGCTTGGCCTCAGTCAAGAGACCGACAAGGTCGCGAGCTTGCTTGGAGTCTATTCAGAGTCAGCATGTTGTTTCTGTGAAAACGGTGTATGGACACTCACTGTCAGTAGTGAAGAGGGTGATGGCAGTGCCAGTGCGGCCGGCACGACCAGTACGTCCAATGCGGTGGACGTAGTCCTCGGAGTTGTTCGGGTAGTCATAGTTGAAAACGTGGGTGATGTCCTTGACGTCTTTCAACGCGCACATGCTGTTAGTAAAGTGCTGTGGGTGGTGGGTGAGCGAGAGCAAGCAATAGCAATCCTTTGCCGGATGCGAGATCTGTCTGGTGCGCAGTGATGCGGCACTCGTGGCAACCTTGTCGCATGATGAAGGCGCTGGCGCTTTTTACGACGCACAATCACACATATAAAACCAAATGTCACGGGCCGTGCACATTCTCCGGGGGGATCCTTGGACGCGCGCAGCTTTGAGACCAACGCAACATTGAAAGACTCGTAGTCCCGCTTCTCCACTGGCTGGCGCGAAGCAGAGAACACGAAAGGCACAGCGGAGCAGAACTCCACTGACGAAAGTCTCCAAGGACCCTTTGTGAAGAACAAAGGAACACATACAGCCCTAGACGCAATGGTTATGTGTGCACGCCGAGCATGCGAGACGCAAGCCCGGAAGAACAGATCCCACACTTACTTGTGGGGAGGGGAGGGAAGATGCGGGGAGGGGATGTAATCATACCGATACCACGAGAAGCCACGTCGGTAGCAACCATGATTGGGCTCTTGCCCGTCTTGAACTCGTTGAGCACCCAATCGCGCTCGTTCTGCTGCTTGTCGCCGTGAATGGAAAGTGCTGGCCATCCGTCCTGGCGAAGAAGGCGGGTGATCTCGTCAGCAACGCGCTTGGTGCTGGTGAAGATGAGAATCTTGTTGGACTTGTCCTCCATGATTGCCTCGAGGTGCTTCAGCATCTTGTCGCGCTTCTCAAAGTCGGAGACGACCTCGACGATCTGGTGGATGCGGTGGTTGGCGGACAACTCGTGCGAGCCGATGTTGACCTGGATGAAGTTCTGCTGGTAGTCCGCAGCAAGCTGGCGGACCTCCTTGGGCCATGTGGCGGACCACATGCAGGTTTGACGATCAGGGCGAATCTGCCCGATGATCTTGCGGATTTGTGGCTCGAAACCCATGTCCAACATGCGATCAGCCTCATCGAGGACGAGGTAGGTGACGCGGCGGAGGTTGGTCTTGCCGGACTCAAGCATGTCGATGAGACGACCTGGTGTTGCGATGACGACCTCGACACCTCTGCTGAGGTCGCGAATTTGTCCACCCTTTGGCACACCTCCGTAGACGCAAGTGTTGCGAATGCGAGATGACTTTCCGAATTTGCTGACCTCCTCTTGAATCTGGACAGCCAACTCACGGGTTGGTGCGAGAATGAGGACGATCGGGCCGTCGCCTTGCGCGAGGAGTGGCTGTGCGTTGATGTGGACGATTGCGGGGAGAGTGTATGTGAGAGTCTTTCCGGATCCGGTCTCGGCAACACCGACGACATCGCGACCAGAGAGAGACATAGGCCAGCCCTGCGACTGGATTGCGGTGGGCTTGTCGAAACCTTGCGCCTTGACCTCGCTCATGACATAGTTCGGGAATCCAGCTTCGTCGAAGGTCTCGACTGGCTTGGGAACGTCACGGCCTTGGATGGTGATCTGAGCCTTCTTGCGGAATTCGTCGACTTCGGCCTGGCTGCGTGCAGCGACCGCGGGATCCTCCTTGTAGAACGACTTCTCGAACTTGGGAAGAGTGCTCATGTCCCACTGTTGCGTCTTGAGGCCTGCGCCGAGGTTTGACATGCGGTCACCACCAGCGCCGCCGAAGGATCCTCCTCCTCCTCCATAACCACCTCCGTAACCTCCTCCTCCGCCGCCTGAGTAGCCGTTGCCGCCGCTGTGAGAAGGAGTTAGCGCATGTCGAACGAACGAATGTGATGACTGTGAAATAAAAATGATGGACTTTACGAAGGCCCTCAGCGCGCCTTGACTTCAAGCTTACCCATAAGAATGAGAGCGATCATCGTAGCTATCCCGAGGACCGGCGTGGTAGCCTCCATTGCTGTTTCCGTACCCATAACTTCCTCCGCCGCCACCACCACCGTAAGATGATCCTCCTCGGCCGCCACCACCATATCCACCGCCGTAAGACATGATGTCGAGTGAGAGAGTGCGGTTATGATTGTCGAGTGTGAAGAGTGTCGCGAATGTGTCGTCGAAGCGCGCGCGGTTCTTGTGCGTGGAGTGCGAAATGTGTTGTGGTGAGAGTTGGTTGAGTGTGGAAGAGAGAAGGTAAGAGAAAGATGAGGGTTGTGAAAGAGGGAGGCTTTGTAAAGAAAGTACAATTTTTCTTTCAAAGGGCAAGCGCGAAAAGTCCTTAGCGCAGATTAGACCTTGTAGCCTGAGGCAGAAGTCACCTCAGTAGCAAACTTTACGGCAGGAAGCAAATTAGCATCACATGCTGAATAGCCTTATAGATCAGATCAGAGGTCATTCTCAATAGGCGTACAGTCAATCTGGCAAGACGACTACGTAAAGGTGCTGCCAGCATAGCAGGATGGCGGACTCAGTATTCAAGTCAGCGCACAGGGTATGTAGAAGGACAGTCAATGGCCGTACATGTAAGCGTGTAGGTACCATGGCAGGACAGCTAAATGGCCGTACATACAGGCGTGCAACGTTACAACTGATGCTAAATAGGCGTACCAGCAGGTAATTCTTGCTGTCCCGATGAGATCGTTCCCCAAGAAAGTGAGGTAACATGACAGTGAGGTATGGTAGATGAATGCAATTGCAACAAGTCATGTTGAAGCACAGAGGTGAGATCTATTTCGCTTCATGTGACTCCACAAGCTTAGTGTACACGGAGCGTTCAGTCTGCTGTAGCCTCCTGGCAACGACGGCTGTTTCTCCTGATCTGCATTGCTGTACAAGTAAGATACCTGCATCTTCATGATAGTACATATCTGGACATGTCAATCTCCAGCTCATGTACACATCACTGCTCGCGCATGTCAATTTCTCCTGGCAAGTCTACGAATCCTCCGTCTTTCCTGTCGCTGTCCTTGCGCAAGTCGCGACGATCAGCGTCTCGGCGCAACGTGCCTCGTCCCATTCCTTGCGATTCGGAGCGTCGCTTGCGTAAGTGAAACTCTCTCACCTCTCGTTCTGACCGCACTCGTTCTGTCCTCCATCGAGGTTTGTCTGGCACTGGCCTAGATGTAAGCCCGTCTGCACTGTTCTTATCTTGCTCCCCGCCTGCTGTACTACCATCAGGACCTTGACCTCTTCTTTGCTGCAAGCGGGAACGTGAACTAGACAAGCTCTTCAGCGATCGAGTCACCAAAGCGTTGAGTTGCGAACGACGTTCGTGCCAAAGTTTGAATTGCTCCCGGGGAACCAGCTCTTGGCTCACCACAGTATCGATGACACTGATCACGTTGCGGAAGAAACCAGTAGTCTCTTCCTTGTCCTCGAGATGGTACTCCGGGCTGAGGCCAATTTTATCCATGCCGTGGACCATGCGGCTTCGAAGAATGTGAATGAATGGATCGAGGCGGTCAATCGCTGTGGTTATGACATGGCCGGAGTCCGTGGTGAGTGCAAGGGACATATATTTCCGGAGTGAGGGTACATCCGGATAGGCCATGTGCTTTTGCATGTTGTCAATGATCTGCGTAGCGTGACCCATCGTACTTGGGGATTTGTGATTACGGGCGCAAATTTCCAGAGCATCACGGTAGGTCTTGCCAGTGACTTGGAGGCCATCGTCGTGCATCTGTTGTATGAGGGATGCCGCCTGACCAGACGAACGATTCGTACCGTGCAGGCGAAGGATCGCTTGGTAGTTGGCCATATCAGGTTTTATGTTGTATGGCTCCGACGTTATGATGTTCCAATATGCTATCGCGGTCTTTGGTATTCGCATCAACGTGCACGCCCGGATGATGGAGCTCAATACAGGGTTTCCAGGCTCTACCCATGCGAGACGGGTCGGTCGTTTGGGATGCTGCGGATCGTAGGCGTGCGGTGTGACTGGCTTGAATGCATTCGATGCCGGTGTAGGAACCCATCCATCTTCGTCTTCGACGGATATTGGTTCCTCTTCGACAACTTTGTCCTGTTGCTCGAGGCGAACATGCTCGATGCGACGATCCGGAGAGCCGACGGGTGCTATCTGGCGTTCTATGTTGGTGGTTTGCTGGACAAGACTCAGGACATCGTCCCAATCCTCAATGCGCTTGCTGATACGGAGCAAATTCCCCATTTGGCTCACGAGCTCGGCGTCGAGCTGAAGTTCGCCGCCCCTCCACTTAGCAATGACCTCTTGCCAGATACGACGACCCTCGTTGACCGCTTGCTGTCGTTGCGGTCCGATCTGAACGGGGTGAGTCGTTCCGCCGATGGATCCGATGGCGTCGAAGCGGATCGCACTGAGTAGCGTTGTGTATGTGACAGTGTCTGCACTTCCGGGTCCGTGCTCCGGTATCTTGCTCGCTACTCCCCAGAGCGCGTCCATATCGCCTGCGAGTGCGCACAACCTCAACACCGCGTTGGTGTGCATGATGCTCGGCTTGACTCTACACGTTGGACTTGTCATGCTGTTGTATATGTTCGTTGCCTTGCTGACCGTCTCTGCTCTGACCTTTTTGCCGTGGTTTACTTCTTCTTGCGGAAAGCCTCGGAATAGCAGCATGTAGGTATAGCTATCGGGAAACTGCCCACGCTTCTTCATCTCATTGTAGATTTTGATAGCATCATTGACCCGTCCGCGCTTCATATGCCAATCGATGGTGTGGTTCCACGACACAATGCAAGACATGGTCCTGCTCGCCAGCCGACATAGATCCAGCGCCTTGTGCGGCTTCTCGTTGCGAAGTGTATAATGGACATGCTCGGCGAGCTTCACAGGATCCTTGAGATACTCCAACTCGGTTTGCAAAGCTCGCTCTTCCTGGAGCGTGAGACGTTTCTCCTTGTTCTGCTCTTCAACTTCATCATTGCTCTTGCGTTTGGCTTTGAATGGCTTGGAGGCGACCGTACTCGCGAGATGCCGTTGTTGGCGGCTGATTGTGAGCCGAGGTGTGAGTAGGAGAGGTTTTTGTATGGATGCACTGCTGGTTGACACATCGCCTGCGATGGCCCGCATACAGCGCAAAACACATGCGCGACAATCCAACATGATCCTTTTTGTCGAGATACCTTTGACTTCCGTCAACTTCACGATCGACAATTTGTCGCGGTCGCCAAAAGGTCGCGCTAAAACTTTCCGCCCCCAAATCGTCATCGATCACTCCTCGCAACGCCCGTCTGTTGATTCTGGGATTTGACCAGAGAATCGTCTTTCGGATCGCCTGACATCTCGTCGACAAGCTCCCTTGCAACATCTCGGAACATCAGCAACATGGAGCCTTCAAAACCCTCAACCGCGCTCTTCGATGTCTTCTTAAGACTGCGTCCATCCTCTGCCACCGACAAGGAACGATTTCTGGACGTCGAGCCCGGCGCAGACGCAGCCCCGACCCATATCACAATCAAACCTCCGACCGGCGATACAAGAAAGAGAGCAGTGGAGAGATTCGCATTTACAAGAGTGTTTGAGGAAAATGCTGGACAGCGTGAACTTTTCGAGAGCACCGGAGCGGTGCAGCTCATTCAAGGCGTGTTGGGAGCACCGGGCAGAGAAGGTCGTGATGGACTGCTGGCGACACTGGGTGTAACAGGCTCGGGCAAGGTATGGGGACGACCATTGATGAGCCATATGAGTGTACACTGACAACGAGATAGAGCCACACCATCCTCGGCTCCCGATCACAACGCGGACTGACCCAGCTGACACTCGATGTCCTGTTCACCCACACTGAGCCTTACCTTGCCGACGCCGAATCGAGCGAGGCCATCTTCTCTTCTCTATGCCACGCAGACGTTTCCGAGTCGCAGCTCTGCTCTGCGGCGAACTTCCTTGATGGCGGACTCGATGGCAACACTACCAACTCACGCATGTCGCGCGCCACCACGCCGGCCATGGTACGCGATTTCACGCTACATTCTCCGCCTTCGCGCATACCAGGCGCCTTTCCTTCGCAAAACGATCTCTTATCATCACCTCCCCCAGAGCCCGCTTACAAGCGTCTCTACCCTTCTCTGTCGAAGCATCAACGCCCTTCTCATGTTCAAGTCTCCCCCTCGAAATCTCCTTTCTCTCAGATTTCGCGTGGACTCTCAAAACTCACATCTTCCTTCCAGGAGTCCTCCTTCATGTCAGTACCGGGCTCGAAGCGCTATCTACCTCGAATCTCAACTCTACCACAAACGCCATCGATCAGCGATATCTCGATCGATATCGACGACAATGCCGAGTACGCGATCGTCGTGAGCATGTACGAGGTGTACAACGATCGGATCTTCGATCTTCTCACACCGTCGACGGGCGCCAAATCGCTCCAAAAGCGTCGTGCACTACTGTTCAAGAGTACCGAGGCCTCTCCCGACAGGAAGGTGGTGGCTGGGTTGAGAAAGGTGGTGTGCTCGAGCCTGGAAGACGCATTGTTGGTTCTAGAGACTGGTCTACAGGAGCGGAAGGTTGCCGGAACGGGGAGCAATTCTGCCAGCTCACGCAGTCATGGATTCTTCTGCGTTGAGGTGAAGAAGCGACACAGAGGACGAGGCGTGCCTGGGCCCTGGTCGAGCAGCGCCATGACGATTGTCGATCTCGCTGGTACATCTCACTCATCTCGTTCAATGCATCCATTCACTGACTCGCTCCAGGTTCTGAACGAGCTCGCACCGCGAAGACAGCTGGCACCACTCTCGCCGAAGCTGGCAAGATCAACGAATCCCTCATGTACTTGGGCCAATGCATGCAGATGCAATCGGACAACGCACACGCCACGACCCCCAATCTCGTACCATTCCGACAATGTAAACTCACTGAGCTGCTATTCAGCAACAGCTTCCCACACCACGGCGGACACAACGCCAGCTCTCACAAAGCGTCTCAAAAGGCCATCATGGTCGTCACTGCTGATCCTCTGGGCGACTTCAATGCAACGAGCCAAATCCTTCGCTACAGTGCATTGGCTCGAGAAGTCACGGTCCCTCGCATTCCAAGCGTGACCTCGACAATACTGTCTGGGACGACCCTTAATGTAGGTAGACCAGGTACTACATCGAGTGGACGCACGACGCCCAGTGCCGTTGTCGAGGAGCTGGAAGCCGCGCTCGCAGAGCTCGAACGCTTGAGGGCAGATCTCGAAGTGACGCAGCTACGCCTGGAAGAGGAGACACAGCGCCGTATTGAAGCGGAAGCATCTTGGACTACTGCGGAAATGCGTATCGAGGAGGTCGAAGCCGAGATCCGGCAGGAGGTCTTTGCTGAGATGGAGAGCCAATTGGCACGAGAGCAGCGACGATGGCGTGCTGCTAGGGACGAGGAACAAGATCTCAACGACGCTCACATCGATCGGAAGTTAGAGATCATGGCTAGAGGCATTCAGGTGGACGTCTTTGAGGAGGATGATAACAAGGAGAACTCACTGCCGTTGAATGCCGAGAATGGAAAACAGTCCGAGATGGGAGATCAAAGACTCGAAGAATTGGAGGATGAGAACGCGAGACTCAGAGAGAGGTTGGCGTTGGCGGAGAGGGAACAGGGGCTGAGGAGTCCCAGCAAGAAAATGAGAGTGCTCAAGACGAGAAAGTGGGACGGAAGTGGGATGGGTCTGGATGATGTGTGATGCTTCACGGCAATGGCGTTGACTTTGGAGGACTTTTGTGTCTTAGTACCTTTCTCGGAACTGGAAACAGCGACAGGATTACTGGACGGCGCGGATGCCGGATTTGGTCCTTTGCCATGCTATCTCTCGCAAAATCAGTGTGCTCCTCGTTGCATTCTCCGTTCTCGTTCGTCCGTGTACTGGGCTCACACAGCCAAGGGACAGGGAGTCTGGGCCTTCCCTGGACTCTGGCGAGGACATGATCGAGCGCTGCAAAGTACATCGCAAGTTATGCGACCAGCTAATGTGCGACCGGGACGTCTAGGTAAGTGAGCAGACCACCGTAATGAGCCCATCTAATAAGCCTATGGGTACGCTGGCACGCCAGGCTAATAGGGAGTGCAGATAAGTTGACAAGACACTTTATTGACCGTCCATGGCAGCGTACATGGCAGTGTATCGGCCAGCATACGTGGATGACTATAAGCTTGTACAAATAAGACAGCAGAACACGCCTCTTATCGTGCAGTCCTGCGTGCAGGTCAGCGTACAGGTTACTGTGCAGCGCAGCGTGCAGGCCACTCAGCGCGCTGTTTCAACAGTGCGTACAGGTCATTTAGCATGGTATGCTAATAGCACGTACAGATCGCTCGGCATGGTTTGCTAATAGCACGTACAGGTAAGTAAAGCAGGACTTCGTCGTAAGCGTACAGATACGCTGACATGTCATCTAAAGGGATTCGTATCAGTATAGCGGTTTCGGGTACCAGGTCGTACCAATATATCTTGGCCATCAGTCCCGTGGAGCACGCAAAAACCTACCACATAAAGGACGAGATTGTTCGCATGGAAGCCAATCAGGCCACCGTACCGAACGAACTATTTTCCTATTGTCGAGAAAGGCACCTGCGATCTAGCCTCAAGAGGCTAGTCTTGCGTTAGCAAAATATGGCAGTGAAGGGAACAGCAGATACAAGACGAGTTCGATTTCCATTTCTTGTTCTCTCTCATAACCACACAACCTCAGCTGTGCCAACATGCGCAACACCATCGACACTATGATGTACGCTGCCGGAGAGTTCCATCTCGTCGCTGAGCATGGCGACGTGATACTTGCATGCCATTGTGACGACAAGCGCCAGCCGTATGTCAAGATTAACAAACCGACTCCTAACGCAAGTACTGACCATCTTCTAGCAACCAGCTCCGCATGAGACTTCTCGCTAGTTCTGAAGTTCTGCGACTCGCGTCACCCGACCTTGCCAAGATGTTGCGGTATACCAACGAAGGGAACGACGTGGACGTCCCATTGGCTTTGGGTGAGAATATGCTCGACTTCTGCAGAATCCTCCACAAGCGATACGGCCAGCTTCCGCGAACGATCGACGAGGTGCAAATGTTCAACATGGCTGTGCTTGCCAGCAAGTACAACGCGACCAAGGCCATCAGAGAGTTTGCCGTTGCGACCATCAAAAACCTGACCCTGGAGACCAACGGAAGAGGATTGCTCTGTCTTCTTGTGTCAGCGTACATGCTACGCCTGCCTGGTCTCTTCGCAGATCTGAGCTCGGAAATTGTCTTCAGGAGCAAAGGCCGGGTCCAGTGGGCAAGCTTGCATTGGGATATGCAGCGGTTCAGCGACAAGTATTGGGAGGTCTTTGCGACTCGATCGACTTCCGAACTAAGCCCTGTTTTCGGTAAGGTGCGACTTCGTTCGATTCATATTCATTTGCTAACACCCTCTCCAGGATCGTTCCAGCGTACCCTTGAGTTCCACCATATGCAAACCTGGAAAATCGTCGAAAGGTCGATTCTCAGTGTATTGGATTGCGGTGGAATACTGGCCGCCAGCTGCAAACCGCACTGCACAGCGGCTCAGCAGTACACGGTCAACTTCATGAAGCTCCTGACCTCCAAGAGATTATGGCCATCAGAGTCGTTTGCCAAACTAGGTCTGGACGAGATCTTCAACACCTTTCGCGAAGCCGTGGCAAACCCTTGCAGCTTCCTGCACCTCGATCCGGTACCATGTTGCAATGCCTGCTACATCTGCAAAGTCCCTTCGATCATGGCGCTCGCCGAAGAGCTCAGGGCACAAGAGACGTACGTCCAAGAGACTCTTCCTAAGCCCTGCCTCAAGTGCGTGGTCACAAGCATCGAGGCTGCAACTCCAATCAGCATACGATATGGCTGGTCCGAGTGCCCCCACCACAGGGACACATTAGAAGCCGACCGAAGACGTGAGGACCGGTGCCCGGTTTTGAGCAGGTCCTGAGCCTGGAGGAGCTGGAAGAATGTGTGGAGACAGGAAAAGGGGCTTACGAGTTCGTTCCATAGAGGCCGGAGGGTTGGCTGGAGCTTGAGTAACTCGATCTTGCTGCAGTGCCGGAATCGCCGAGATGGCTGCCTGAGGTACAGATCGTCCGTCGTTAGGTGAATGAAGGAACAATCGTAAGGAAAGCGCACCGTTTGCCCCGGGTCCAAGCTCTTCCAAACTTCATCACATGCGAAACACCACAATAAGCGAAACAGATCGACAATAAGAAAACCCAACACCCCACGGTAAACATCTCAAGACTTTTGCGCGCTCATCGTCCAAAGTCGATACCAACATCACACTCGATACCTTTCAACCAACATCGCCACCATGTCCGACGGCGATCAACCCCTGGCGAAGCGACAGAAGAATATGTTTGGACTGCCCTCACCAGCGACTCCAGGTTTGATGTTGACCGCGATGCCCACGCTCGTCGCAGACGAAGATTCTTCAGACGAACACTCGACGCTCGACGTCTGCAGTGAAGGCGACGTTGTGCTCATGGTCAACACCGTCGGAGGTTCCACAACGCCGTAAGTCACCTCGAATGCATGCTTCATCCCCAGACTAATCGCTCTCCAGGATCGGCATTCGTGTCTCAAGCCAGGTCCTCAGCATCACTTCCCCCGCCTTCAAGCGCCTGTTCCGCGCCCAAGATGAAAGCGCAGGAGGCATCGATGGCACAACTTGCCACAGCGATCCCGCGAAGCTCCTTCACCTCCCCAACGACGACGGCGATACGCTCTTCCTCCTCATGAACGTACTTCATCTGCGCAATGACTCCTTGCCAGCGCGCATCGAGCCCGATGCTCTGTCCCACTTCGCCGCCATGGTCACCAAGTACGACTGTGTCAACGCCGCCGGCCGCACCGCCTCCGCTTGGTTCGACCACATCTACTCGAAATGCGTGCGTCCGCCACTCTTCTTGATGATCGAAGCCGCATACCTCCTCAACGACGCCATCTGGTTTGCGCGCTTCACCAGCCGCTTCGTCCTCAACGAGCCCCTGGGCCAAGAAGCTTCCACGCTCGTCAGTCACCCCGAACGCTACGACCTGGCGCACGCCGTCCTCATCCGTCAACGTCAAGCCAAGGATAATCTCAAGTCGGACGTGGATCTCCTCGTCGAACCATGCGCCGACGCCCTCGCCAGCGAAACCCAGCACCTCATGGGCTGCGCTCCCGACGACGACAAGTCCGAGTTCGAGGCGCCCGAGTTGCGACCAGAGGGCTGCTATGTCGACAAAGAAGGAGGAACAGAGTGCCTCGTGACTCTCCGCGACGACAACATCTGGCCGGCTACCCGCTGGTCCAACACCCTTCGTACCACAGTCGACGCCATCACCCACCACGTGCCTCCGGACCTCAACAGGATCGACGCATGCTACTTCTGTATTGATGTGGACGAGAAGTTCGCGGCGGCTCTTCAGCTCGTTCAGGCGATGCACAAGGAGCGGCTGTGGGGCCTGTGTCTGGACTGCTACAAGCACAACGGTCTCTACATCGGAGAGTGCCGATACGATCATTTCAAGATCTCGACCGTCGCAGCCGCGACGTACCGGCCGAATGGTGGTAATTGACGAATGGCGACCGCCGACGATCAGTGCACGAGATGAGAGGAAGCACACATTGCGCGCAGGTACTATAATGAAAAGGCGGCGTCAGCGCAGGCACTGAAAAGGTTGGCATGAAGTGTCTTGAAAAGACCCACAGGAGAAGAGCATGAAAGTACATAGCTAGTGACGTGGACATGAAGTCGCAGTCAGACCTGTATCCGACAAATCGTCTGCAACACTTTTCAATTGCAGTCTCGCCTTCATCTTGTCATTCAGTCGCTCGCTCTGGCACATCGTTCACCTCCTCCATCCTCACATCCTCATCTACCTGCTCATCCTCCATGTCCTCATCGTCTTCGGAGTCATCCGGCTTGATGAGCTGATTGACCCAATCAACGCCCGGAAATATTGGCCTTGGACGACTTCCATCTGTGGGCGTACTCATGACAGCCAGACCAGGAAACATGGGTCGCGGCAGTGCATTCTGCTCAGCACCAGGATTAGTCCCGTCGCCCTCGCCCTCGGCTTCATCACCTTCTTCCTCAAGTTCACTGAGCTCGCTCTCGTCATCCGCGCTGTCGTGAATACTACCAGGCGCACTGTTTTGTGCTGACTGGTCCGCTGAAGACAGTCCACGCTGCCGGTCTATGACAACCTGAAGAGGCCTAATGACTGGACCTTCAGTCTTCGAGGCTCCAGAGGCAGCACCACCTGATGTGGTTGACTTTTGGAATCCAGCTTCAGCGCACGTGCGGATTTCACGTCGGCCCACTCCGATCTTACGTCGAGATGGGACTGGATCGGACGGCTGTGCTGTGGCAGTGGGTTTTGCCGGGTCCGGCCGTATAGTAGGTTCGTTCGCGCCATCGAGGTTCATGAGATTTTGGAGGCTCATCATTGGATTCCTAGGAGGACTGATCACAGGCGGAGGCTGTCGTCTCGCCTCCTCCTCCTGCTCTTGCTTGACTCGGCGCTCCGCGTCCCAGAGGGTCTTTCCGATGGTGTTGAAGAGGTGAGCGTACGAATCGCCGATCAGGTCGTCGATAGCTCCAGGTTTCATCAAAGACTGGTTGATCTTCTTCAGCTCTTGGACTTCACGCAGCACGTCCAAGGCGCGGCTGGCGCCTTCATCCTGGCTCTGCATCCACTTCTCCAAGCAGGGCTTACGGGCAAGGAAGTCGTCGTGCACGATGTTGCTAAAGGTAGAGGTCTCCAAGCCTTCGGGCAGCTCAGCGTAGGCGCGCAACAGGGACAGGTATGCGTTGCAAATATCTTGCCACACCAGACTGTGCTCAAAGATGTCGTGAATGCGTTTGCGCACTCGTTTAGCCAAGGTCTCGAGATTGGCCCGGTCGCCGAGCTCTTTCAAGATCTTGACGAAGAAGCGAGTATAGCGGGCGGTGTAGACGAAATGACGACCTGCTCGTTCGCTCTCAGGCCGCCAAACCTGCAAGTTCATGGTCTTGGTAAACATTTGCTGTGTGAGCTCGATCTTGGCACCCGATGCTCCCCAACTCCGACCCGGCCCTGCCACTTCAGCACTAGGCATGTCGTAAATGATCTGTGCAGTGCGAGCAATCATTCGGTGGTACCAGTTCGATTTGTCCGCAGTGCGAAGGTTCTTGAGCACAGCGACCATGAATGCAGGCCAGCCATCCATATTATCCGGAAACGTCTCCTTGCGTGCGTGGTGAGTGTGATCGAGAGCCTCTTTAGCCTGAATCAAATCTATGCTTCCTCTGAGGATCAGCTTGTGGACGATTGTCAGGAGCTTGTAGTGAGGCTCGAGAACAGGCTCTCGCTTGCTGTCGCGAGACTCCTTTTTGTCCTTGTCGGGTAGTAGTTCAAGCGCACGGACGAAAGATTCCAGGACGCGGATTCCAGGTGGAGGAACGTCGTGGCGTCTGATGGGCTCCGTTGCAGAGTGCATTTTCCACAGACACTTGCCGATCATGTAGTGCAACATCCAGTTATCGGGCTTGCCGGCGAGCGCTCTGCCGAAAAGTACGCTGGCCAATTTCCACGCCGTGTACACCCGCAGCGGCTGGAAGGGCCGCTCTTTGATGACACCGCGTTCGTTTGACACAAATCTATCGATGTCTTCGAGGGCAAATGGTTGCATCGAGAATGGCTCCCGGGATGAGCTGTAGAGACGTGTCGCGAAATCAGTGTAGAGCTCGGTCATCTTGGCAGAAGTCTCGAATCCGAAGTCTGCGGATCGTTGAGCCAATGCGGTGGCCATCGTGTAGCAGTGAATCGCATTCCTCTGAAGCGCAATTATGTCAGGCATTTGCGTGTTCAGCTTCTCGGCCGACCAGACGACGTTCTCTTCGATCTTGGTGTCATACGCCTGAGCCAGTCTGAACCAAGTCTCCCAATGCTCCATGGTGAACTCCAGATCTTGCGTGAAGAACGCAATTGCGATGTCTACATCCTCAGTCGGTACGGCTGCAGTTCTCTTCTGGGATCGGAACCTGGTGAGCGCTATCTGGCCCATCAGGAAGTACCATCCCTTTGCAGCAAGCACCGCATCCTCCTTTGGAACTGGTGTTGCCAAGATATGGTTGCCTTCGCCTTTCAGGCAGTTGTAAATATCCAGAGGGTTGACTGGCGATCGAACGTAGCTACGATAGACCTCTCTGTTACGCAAAATAGCTTCGGTGGGTTTCTTCTTGACAAGTGCTCCGTGTACCTTTTCAATGGTGTCCTTCAGAGTATGCTTCACCAGCTCCTTCATTGGAAGCTTGGAAGCTTGAGCGAGTAGAAGATCGGTGGCCTGCATTGCTGATGCGCGGTCGAGGAAGGCGTCTTTCGTGCAGCCATGCTCGATGAGCTCGTAGGAAGGATTCAGGAAGCAATTCAACCCGTAGAGATCGTACAGTGTCTGGGCCTGCTCGCTGTCGTAGCCATCAATGTGACTCATGTGCAAGAACTCTTCTTTAAGCAGTCGGACGAAGGCACGGTTCAAACTCCCACATATGGCTCGAATCCCAAGGTTGCGATGCACCGTACGGAGGAAGTCGAATCGATCCTCCATCGGGGTAGGAAATAAGTCGGTATTCTGAGAGACGGCTTCTTTGAAGAGCGCATAGAGCATGATCCAAATTTGTACTTGCGCCTCGTGCATCAACTTGCTCAACGCGTTGAACGAACTTGCGCTATTGCCGTTCGCTAGAGTCGGAGGCTGTGATTGTCCAACGCGGATTGCATCCTCAGCCACGTTGAAGACTTGAATGAGTTGCAAGATCTCGCCGAAGCTGTCCACTGCCAGTCTCAATCCAGGATCATCGACACACTCCAGCGGGTTTTCCGAAGTGTTGATCAAGTCGTACAATTTCTTGACCATGTCCAAAAGAAGGCGCAAAGACTTCAAGACCATGACTTGGCGCTCGCTGTTCTCCGCATTGACAATATCGATGGACTTGAGCTCGCCCAGAATCATGCGTATCATGCGGAAGTAGCAGTACACCACCATTGGAGGGTATTCGATGGCATAGTATGCATCACGAAGACGCTGCCACAGGAGGAGCCGGACGGAAATGTGGCTGGTCCCCAGGAACTTGATCAATTCCGGCGACACGTTGGATAGCGCGGCTGTCGAATCTGGTGAGTCGCCGTCGCTGGGAGAATTGACCGGGTCGAGCGACTCTAGCAGGGGTTCGAGAGACTCAATGACAGCAGCGGGATCTCCGAGGTCCTGATCTGTGACCTTGAGGAAGAAATCTCGGGTCGTCAATTTTGAAACTTCCCGGTCGAGAGCCGAAATTGAAAGTTCGGGCATGATCGCATTGTTCTGAAGGTAAAGAGTTGGCTCGCCGGAGGCCACCAGTACGGAGCGAAGGTCGCGCATACATTCGATGACATGATCTTGGGAGACTTTAGAAGCTGCGCCGATATTGAACGTGGTTGCCCAGAGGAATCGCAGGTTGAGCGACGACTCTAGCCGACCAGAACCCTCGATGCTGGCATTGAGCTGTACGGCCTCACGCGCGAGCTCAGACCAACGTTGCAACAGATTCCCTTGATTTGTGACGGTCTCTTCGTCAACGCCACTGTTCGGTTGCTTGATCAAGCAGTAGACGTCGAGATGCAGCTCGAAAATTGTCTGGATGACTTCCGCGAGGGAAAGAACCGCAGTCTCTGATCGTTCCTCTTGCTGAATCTCCAGTTCGGAAGAGGCTGACTGGAAGATACTGCCATTGAAAGTGACAAGTGTACGGACGACCATGGTCTTCAGGTGCTCCGGCCAGAGAAATTCGGTATAAGTATTGTCCTGGGCAGAGAATCCCGGTCGCACGAGCGCTTGGATGAACAGCCAAGCCACATCTTCGATCAGAAGCCAGTTCGAATTGATCGACAGAAGCAACTCCGCAAGTCCATCGTCGGGACACGTCGGAAGTTTGACCATTCCCTTAGAAGTGCCACCTGACGCAAACATGCTGCCTGCGGAAGCGGCGGTCGAACTTTGGCTTATATCAAGATTCTCACCTCCATGAAGAATCAGATTCGCCAATTGATTGTTGTACTTCTGCAGGAACGCCTGAAGGTCAGATCTGGCATGTTGCAAAGCTGAAATCGAGGGCTCTGCCTCCTGAGGTGGGATGCTGGGTTCGGCGGTAGACAATTCCATGTCTTGGCGGACATTCCTGCAGGCGCCGAATCCAATGATATCAATCTTTTCAAAGAGGTTTCCCACAGTCTCAAACATCCAGTCATCGGCTGCCTGTATTTCGTTGAGTTGTTGCTCAAACTCCCAGCGAGCGTTTGCATCGAGGATTGCCTGACGACTATCCTCGCCATTGATGTTGGATTCTCGGCCACGTGTTGTTCTCCTCTTGGAACGACTTTCCTCCGTACCGTCGTTGAGGCCAGCGGTATCACCAGAGCGCTTCCTCGAGGGTAGGGCAACGACGGGTGCCTCAATCATTTCTGCATCTACATTGGGCGAGGCCATGCTAGGGTCAGCGAACGCGATTTGTGGCTGTACTGTGGGCAATCCACGATCCAGGCCTGGAAACTGCTCTGCTAGCGATGTTGGGTACACGGTTTCGTTGAACCAGTTTGACGGTGGTGAGTGCCACTCAGGAGAGCTTGATGGGTCGTGCTCCTTCATTGGCTCATGCTGTGCAGCGGTGACATCGAAGCACACTGCCTGACCAGCGCAATCTGTAGATGTCCCATACTGCGCTGCCGTGGAGTGACGAAGCAGCTCGTCGCCCAAATCAGCCCAAGTTGCTGGAGTTTTGAGGACTGCGCGCTTTGGAACAATCGATGCGACGGTTTGCCTCAACTGTGCTCTCAAGGACGCCTGGCGTGAGATCATGCCATTGTAGGGATGCAACCCCTGCTTGAGAAGTTTCGACAGGACTTTGCGCTTGCTGACGGAGAGAGGACCTTGCAGCATGGACAATTGATCTTGTAAGGCTGTGACCAGATCCCGCAGCTGCTCTCCTGCAAAGCCTTCCTCCAACCCTGGCAGCGACAAGACACCGTTCAATCCGTCATCGTCGCCGTCGAGAACAGATTCGAGACAAAAGCGAGCGACTCGCTTGCTATCGAGAATCTCGCCCACGGATGCCGTTCGGCGCCAGAGATCGATATCACTGTCGTCCTTGTCAAGAGCTTTGACAAAATGGTCCAGGGCCACGCGCGCATCAGCCAGCACTTGATTGAGCGTCACATTGAACTGATCGAGCTTGGCATCCAAAGAATCTAATTTGAATTGGGCGAAGTTCTTGTGCGACAAATGCAGGACTTGGGGAAGAGTGCTTGGGCCAGTGTCCAGACTTGTCGCAGCCGTCACAGAGCCGGAAACCACATCGTCCCACTGTCCGTCGACCTCCAGTGCTGCGCCATAGAGCTCGATGCGCTGAAGTTCCGCTTGCGATTCCGGGTATTTGAAGATTTCGGAATCGAACAGTGCCTGATACGCTTCGGATGCCTGTGCGAACGAGTCTGGACCTTCTGCGTGGTATTTGAGAGCAGTCTGGTAGAGCTTCAGGGCTTCTTCGATTTGGATCTCTTTCGTGTCGTCGATCTCGACATCAGACTCATCATCAGATTCGATATTCAGCGCATGGAAGCCGGACATGGTCGCGATGCAGCGGTCTCCAGCAATGCAGTCTTGGTCCGAACATTCGAGTAAGATTGTTATTCAAGCATGACGATGTTTCTCGGTCATCAGTAGCGCTGACAATGCGCACCTGTCGTGGACCGAGCTGTGATGTAGTAGTTGGTGAAGTGTCGTCGCGTTTTCAGACAGTGAGGTCGCGTTGGAGCTAAAGTGCGGCAAGTGAGGGTGGAGCCGCAGGGCAGGGGTCATCCGTGGCAGCGGCGCGGACCGCCATGCTATTGAGCTTGTTGATGGAGGTGTACGAAGGTTCCAGGGAACACACCAATTGTCCTCGTCCCACTCTTCGTCCTCCTCGCCTTTCCCGGATCAATCGCAAGAATCGACAAGAGCGGAGTTGCCGATATTGACGCTGGGAAAGAGCGAAAATGGTCGTCACCAGCGTGCCCGAGTAAGGAGAACCTCCCCGGCACGCTTCGTGGCCGTATTTACATATGAGGCTGAAAGGGAACCACGCTGACACTCTGGTTGACTGCAGGCTCTTCGAAGACGACGCACATCCCGTGATCGACGTTCGAACCGACAGTCTACAGACATTGCGAGAGCTCGGCCCACCCGATCTGATACATCTCATCAAGCAACCGAACAAGTCAACCACAAAACAGGTAAGACCGCATTGGAGTTGAGGAGGAGACATCCGGCTGAGAGAATGTTGAGGTGGGAGTATACCATCATGCGACTGGTATCGATGCCTCTTCATCCGCGAGTTTGGCAGCATACATCAATACCTTGACCTATGGACCTAGCAGCGCAGTCAACAAAGTGACATCTGGACTTTACTGGTGTGTGGTGACCGTGCTCCCCTCGAGCGACGCGAGACTGACAATTACAGCTGCTACAATGCGTTCTCCCGAGTCGATATGCGTGTACAAGTACAAATTCCTGGAACCGTGGAAAGCTATTGCGTGGACGAGCGAGGGACCAAATTAGAGGCCACAGAAGAGCACTGGTTGGAAACATATCTCTGCAGTGTCTTGAGAGCATACTCGTATGCGGATACCGGGTCTGGAGATGTCATGAAGCGTATCATTGGCGTGCGTCGATTCAATCCAATCACGAGTACCGAGCAAGAGCACAGATTTTTGGAGGCGGCAGAGAAGCTATTCTTCAGCGGTAGGACAACTTGACATGAAGTGAAATCTGAGCGAGAACTGACAGCAAGCAGGCTGGCAACTCGGATCGGATCCGGAGATTCAAGTCCCAAACCTCGTATCGAATCACTTGACATCAGGCCTTCTACATTACATCAAGACCACTGGACGATTCTCCTCCGGGATCAATCTCTTCGAGAAGCTCCGAGAGAGAGACCCCGAGATCTCTTCACTGCTCGCCCGGGTGTACATTGCTGCTGATGAGGAAGTGAAGGCGGTCAAATTGCTCAACGAAGCTGTTCAAGACCTGCCGATGGACTACTCATTACTGGACTGCCAAGCTGAGTTCTGTAATCGAAAAGGTCGAGGCGATCTTGCGTTGGAGATTGCCAAGCGCGGAGTTGTTTCTGCGCCCAGCGAGTTCTGTACCTGGGCTCGTTTGGCGGAGATCTACGTTTCGATGGAGCAGTGGGATCTGGCATTACTGACACTGAATTCATGCCCAATGTTCACATACCAAGACAAGGACGCGCCTCGACTACCGGAACCGCTTCGGGTGTCTCTACCGCTGGCTCCAGAGACCATCTGCGACGAAATCGACGATGCCGGCGCAACTCCGGACTCCGAAATGGTTCACCCAACATTACGTCGATTGTCCGCTGGGAACTACAAGGGAACATTTCACAAGGCTTACATACTTCTGACTGAGATCACAAAGAAGATCGGATGGGATCAACTGCTCAAAATTAGAAGTCAAGTCTTTGTGATGGAGGAGGAGTATCGCCATGAAAAGCAGGTCCCACAAGCAGGATCTGCAAGCAGGAATGCCAGCACGGTGGCTTTGCGGAGTACAGACACGCCTCAAATGAATGGTCACGGTGACCAGGAAGGAAGGCCATCAGATGCGGGAACTGAAGATATGGTCAACGGGCAGAACGAAGCTCCGGCAGAATCGTCGACTCTTGGTCCAGATGTCTCAAAGCCGTCAACGACCATCACCGCCCGCTCAAACTCCGAAACACCACAACCGCAACTGCCGGGCGATCCATCTCACCAGTCGTACACGCAATTCCAGCACAAGCGACTTTGCGAACGATGGCTGGACAATTTGTTCATGGTCCTGTATGAGGACCTTCGGATCTACACCATCTGGAGAACAGAGGCATCACAGTACAAGCAGCAACAACTGGCGTACAAGAAGAGCGCAGAAGAGTGGGAAATTTTGGGAGATCTGGCCGAGCGATTGCATCACCCCGAGGAAGCTATCGAGGCCTGGCAAGCGTGCCTTAGCATGCGCTTCAGTCCGAAGGCAATGAGAGGCGTGCTGTCGTTGTATGAGCGACAAGGTGATTTCAGAAGCATGCTTGGTGCCCTGATCCGCCTGGTGGCTTGGCAGTTCAGGTGGTATTCCGAGGTGAGTGCTGATCATGACTGTCCCGCTTGAGCCGACATGCTGACCATGACATAGTTCTCCCCTGATCTGATCTACGCCATTCGAAAACTCATCGAGGACGAGGGCGCTGTCAAAGTCAGGAGTATCGTCCAGGCCACGAGCTTGCCTCAGCCTGTGCTCGATCTAACACATCAATACGCCGCTCTCTGCGCGACTTTCAGAAGCGATGGAAATGACGGTTGAAGCGTTTGATTGCTACCCCTCTAGCGACGGCGTTGTGAGGACATACCAGTGGGACGGCATTGAGGGCCCAGCGTTGGAGCAAGCGCGGTAGTGCCGAAGTCTGCACGCATTTGAAGCACTGGGTGCACATTCGAGGATGTCGGTTCTGACGTGGTATGCCGCCAGACCTCAAAATTGCAGTTACTTTGGGACAAGATAGCCTCAGGTTCGATCGATCTCAGGCGCGGCGCAGCGCAGAAGCGGCCTCGTGGAAGTTGAACGGAAGCTCGCTTCCTGATTTTTGGCTCGCGCCACAGTTTCAAGAGCTGTAGATACTCGATCCGCCATCGAAGGCTAATGCAACATCCTTAGTAGATAGGCTTGCCTCAAGCTCGATGTACTTCCGAACCATGGCCGAACGCTGCCACCCCAAACTCCATGTCAAGCCATGCAACATATCGCAGTGTGCGTCATCCGACTCTCGAGCATAGCACGGGTTGGTCAAGTGCAGCCACCCTCTCTACTTCAAGCCAGAAAGCGTGCTCGACCCACCAGAAGAGCAATCCTCCACCACCCGACCTCAAGGCTTCACCCCACCCTTCTCCTTTTTCCTCCCCTCCACCTCCTCCGACACAGACCCTATCCGGAACTTCTCCTCCACGAGCTTCACCAACCGGAGATTCTCGTGTCTCAGCGCGGCGAAGTCGTCGTCGAGTTTCGTGTGCCAGGGGTAGAGGACGAAGACTTGGAAGCCCAGGGCGGAGGTCGCGATGAGGAAGTTTGTGACGGAGAAGCGGCGGGCGAGGAGTGGCATGGTGGTGTTGTTATCGTTGTTGGGTCGTTCGGTGTGTGTTCGATTGGATGTCGGGGAGGTTTGGGTTGATTGAAGATTTGATCGGAGTGTGGTCGGTTGAATATGTTTCGATGATGTCGCAGATTCTCGACATGAATGTGTCGGTGATTGTTGTTGTATCTGTTTTCCAATGTCAAACGAGATGCCGCTTGTGATTGCTTCAAGGAGGATTGAGTGTGGTTTCGTGCCGTCGATGTATGCTGCTGACGCTGTAATAAGTGAAGTCTAGAACCGAAGCAGTATTGTTGCACAAGATTCGAGAGATGCCCCGAAGCTCTATCTTATACCGATACCAAGGCCTCACTTAGAGCGATACCGGCCACAATCGGACCTGGCTGCTCACAGTTCAAAACTATTGTCGGTGAAGAGGGCGGCGAAATGACTTGCGGCCGCTGCCCCGAGATCTGTAAACCATGCATGCATCGGCGAGAAGCCCGATCGTGAAGAGAAGCGAGAGATTTCGGTCGGCTATCAAGAGATACCGGCAGGCCACGTCAATCATTGGACAGGTGACTTGGACGGCCACCGACTCGAACGAGGCCGAGTAATCTAGCATGCCCTCTGAACCAAGAGGTCTGTTCAAGGTAGGTACTCAGTTCAAATCTCGACGTACACAAGTACATACAACTCGTAGAATCGTACAGCATCACTCCACAGATAGTATGTCATATCGCCTGCCCCTTCAGCACCATGCCATATATGTCGTTTGTCGACCGTCCATCCCACAAAACGCCCACGCAGCCATAACTTCGTTAACCCAGAAACGCCTGGTCAAATCAATCTCGCTCAAGAAGGCCTCGGATTCGCCTCGCCAACAGTCGGAGAACTCTGCGTCGCCTCGACCACCGTCGCGGGCGCCGTACTCTGTGGCACCTGCACATCACTCTCCTCGCCCGTTCTCCTCGTCCTCACTCTAAACGCATTCCTCAGTCGGCTCGTCCTCCTCCCGGCCTCGACGTCACCCGCCGTTCCACTCTGCGCCCCACTGCCCCCGTTCTCCGCCTCGACGGTCGCTCGTCGCCGTCTCGAATAGATCCTCAACGCCTCGATCCTCTCCTCCCGCGTCATTCTCTCCGGCCTCGTCTGATGCGCGTGCCCACCGACTCCGCCGGTCAGTCCAATCAGGAAACTCCGCCTCACGCTCGGGCGGCTGGATCCAGAGTCTAACGGTGGAGCGAGACCGCCTTCGTCGCGTTCTCCGTCAGTTGGACTCGTATCTTCGCCATCGTCTTGTGGTCGCAAGTCGATGCGGCAGAGAGGACAAGTTCCGGAGACGTTGAGGAGCCAGGGATCGATGCATGCGGGGTGGAAGCGGTGATTACAGGGAAGAACGCGTTGATCTTGGCCGAGGACGAAGTCGTCGGTGCAGATACTGCAACCCTGGGTGTCAAATTCGGAGGAGGCGTTATTGTTCGCAGGGTTCGTGGTGGCGGGAGCAATGCCGGTTGTTGGCGCATTCGTATCGGTCCCTTCCTGGCCGGCTTCTCGGGTAGTAGGATTCGTAGAGTCTCGCGTTGCATCGACGTGTGCCATCTCGGTCTGCCCTCCCCCGAGTTCCACGTCCGTCGACTTGCTCCTCTGCTGCTCCTCTTCCCTCTCGCCGAACCGCACAATCGGTAACGTCTCCAGCATAGCTCTCGCCAAACCCCTTGCTCGACTCTGCCGTGGTCTGCCCATGATGTTCCTCGGTCCATATCTCTCCGGATGTCGATGAGCTCTCACGGCACCCGTGATGATAATGATCAAGAACAAAGCTGTGATGACACCCGTGATGGAGTACAGAATGATCATCGCAACAGCCGTGCTAGGCGGAGCGTTGAACGAGTTCCCTTGCTGGTGATGGCCGGAGGAACTCGTGCTCTGAGGAATGCTATTCCCATTCGACTCCGCAATCAGCGTGGAATTCAACGCTATCTTTCCCTCCGCAGTGGCTTGGCCATTCGTGCTCAAGCTGTTAACAGCCTTCAACATATCCGATGTCTGTTCTCTGCTCTTCATCGTATAGATCTGGTCGTAGTCGGTCTGTACATCCTCCAGCCTGCAGCTAGGGCTATCGGCGGAGTAGAGGACGACAGCGGAGACGTTCCTCTCCGTCGCAGTCTTGAATACGTCAATCGCTTGGATGTTACCAGTATATCGGTCGCAGTTGATCAGAGCCAAGTTCCGATCGCCCAGGCTGAGCTGGCTGCTCTCGTTGGCGAGTAGGATTGAGCCAGTCACTTGCTGACTCTGCATGACATATCGTTAGCAATCAAGCATCCCGAGCTCTATTCCATCGACTCCTCTCCACCTACCGGCTGCCACGCCGCCGCCGCACTCGTCAGCGGTACAAGATCGTAGGCGCCGCCAGCGGCACCGTGGTTCTCTCCTCCATGCGTAACCTGAAAGGCAACGGCACCATTCGACGATGGCACGCCGACTCCCGTGGAATTGACAGCGACGATGCTCTGCGCCGACACCGCCGCCGCCGCCCAGGCCAGCAATAGCACCGACCAGATCATCCTCGTTGTCGACATGGTGGATGGTGGGTCGGTGGGGTGGAAGGAAACAGGTGTGGTCCTCCTTGCCAGCAGTTCGCGAAGGAGTTCCCCGACTCGTTGGCGGAGTTTGAGTATCCCAGTATAGTGTGTCAGATGGGATGTGAGTTGCTTGAGATGGACCAGCACTCCCGGGCAGCTCGTTCAGATATCGGCCATCACGTACTCGTTGCCCGGAGCATCAGACTTGCCGTGTACAGCGATGCCCGAGCGGAAAGAGGAAAACAAATACACAGCAGAACGTCGGAAAGTGACGCTCACATCGTCCATTCCCACGAGCATCCTTGTCTAGTTCTAGTCGATGGAGTCGGGGAAAAGACGCACTTGTTCTCCTCCGCCTCCCGCGTCTCGGCGATAACTCCTCCCGACCGTCTGACTTTCTGCTTGGCGGGGACTCCCTTTACATCTCGGCGTCGCGTGATATGAGTGCGTCCGTTCCGCTGACAGCCGCAGCTTACGAGAACGCGACGCCAAAATCGAGTACGATGTGTATATCTGGCAGATCGCTGTGGCAGTGAAGAGCAAGGGTTGGAGAAGGATTCACCACTCGGAAGCAAGTAACAGATACATTCCGTTCATTGACAAACCATGCTCCACATGGCTATGCTACCGATACCTTCCGTCCATGTTAGGACCAAGACCGGGGTAAACGCCATCAATGCCGTGGTGACAGCCCTCTCGCCTCATACACACGCAAAGCTGCACGTCCCGTGTGCTAATAAACCGCGCCTGGTAATCACTCCTCCAAACGCCAACGCGAACAAACATCAACATCAACACCATCGCCATCGTGACCATGCCCGCTCTATGCTGCAATCTCCTCATCCCCTCGGTGATCCACCAGCCACTCCATGACGCTCTCATAACAGAGCACGAATTGCCTCAAGCTCTGCACCATGCTGATGCGCTGATGGCGGAAGTCCTCGACCGTCTTCTCCACCAAATCGACATCATCTCTTCCGACCCAACCTCCATCAATGCCTTCCTCCTTCTTGCTGACCTGAGGCTCGCCCTCGTCTTTGGAGGCGAAGAATCCGCCGTCTGTGGCATTCTTCCCGGGCTTAGATCCGTTTGTCTTCTTAACCGTCGTCTTATCATTATCATCAACATCCATTGGCGACCCTTCCGAATCGCCCTTTGACAGCTTCTGCCGCTTCAACATGTCAATCACCGTGTCCACTGTACAAAACGTGCCCGTCCGACCGCACCCGGCGCTGCAATGCACCAAAACCGGCCTCTTGTCGGGTTCCGTGGGGTCTGCTGCGTGCGTGTTGTTCGTGGCCCTGACCACTGCATCGCATTGCTCCACCAGTCCGAGTAGGTGCGTCGGATGTGCCGGCGCGCCAAAATCTGGCCAGGAGGAGTACTGCAGTTGGGTGATTTCACGCATCGGTGCAAATGGAAAGCGGTCGTGGCTGAGTGTGAACTTGCGGACGATGACATATGGCTGCTCTTCGCTGGATTTGCCATCTTTGTTCGTGGTGATCTGCGCGAGTGGTACTTGAGGATTCTGAGACTGCGTAGAGTGGCGCTTCATAGTGGACGGGCGTCGCTTCTGGTGGCGGTGGATCTTGGAGGGTTCGATCGAGGCGCGCTTCTCGGATAGGAAATCAAGGTGAAGATGACCATATTGTTTCGAGTCCCAGTAATTGTGGGCCTTGACTTGAGCGCCTTCCTTCTCAGCCGTGAGCATGACTATCACGCGGATATCTTGCTGCCAGATGACATTCCAGAAGTCGTTGAATGTGCCAGGGATGGGAGCTTGCGTCGAGATGTAACGTTTGTTACTCCACGATGCCTTGATGTAAGAGGCGTTGAAATAGTCGCATCCGGAGTTCGGAACCCCTTGAAGCTTGACCCGGGAATGCTCAAAAGGCCAAATGTTGTTGTAACGATTCTTGTTGCCCTTTTCCAGTCCCGCGATTTGCACAGAGTCCCGTGATTCGGCTACTGGTGTGCCGAACGAGACCTTCCCTGACAAGGCATCTTCCATGCGCTTCTTCTCCCTCCGCTCGATTTGTTCGAATTTGTTCGACACCCACTTGCCTTGATCGTCAGCATTCGACGCCTTTTGCAGCCATTCGGGATAGTCCTGTTCCGCAGATTTGGTCTCCTTATTCGGGTGTTTAAGCGCCATCTGACCCACACCGCCAATGAGATCCATGTTCTGTCGAATGTTGCCGAAGAAAGGATTCGCAGGCTTGTCCGTGATTGGCATTGGGCATCCACCAATTACTGGTGCGATTTCGGGCCCATCGCCATCCACCATATTGCTCTGCGCATCGGCGCCATTCTCCACATACGATGGAAATCGACTCGCAAACTCCTGAAATCCACCCTTGACAATGTACAGCATGCCGTCATAGCCTTCACCTCGGAACTTTTTGATCGTGTTGAGGCAAATGCTGGCATCTTTGAGCAAGGCGGAGCTGGCATCGTACACAACGATATAGCTGCTACTCCGCCAATTTTCGAATTTACTGCGCTGTTCCTCATCTTTGAAAGTGTCTGCCAGTTTTTGTACATTGAAGGATGGGCGCTTCAAGAGTGTTGTCGGTATGCAAAGGTTCAATGCGCCCGTAACGTGGGATATGGCATATTGTGTAGAGACACGTAGGTCTAGTAGTAGCACTTCCTCCGGTCTCGACGTCATTAAATTGACCACATGCTGCGCAGTGGCAAAGACAGTTGACTCTGTGTCAGTGGTGACTGGTAACGTCTCTGCACGCGGCTTGCTGTTGGAGTAGGATCTCTTCGCAGCGTCGAGAGGCAGAGCACAGCGAGGGTTGTCCGGAGGCGGCATATCTTCGGTGTTTGCACGCTCTATTGATGTGACATGTTCCGTGGGCGGTGATCCGCGCCGTCGATTTTCAGTAGCACCCGGGGAAAGGACTCGTTTGGGTGACCGGGACAGGTTGGCGACCGCAGGATCCAGCAAAGTCCGGTGCGACGACGCTGTTGGTGGAGGGGTGATGTCCTTGGGTTCGCCCTTTACCTTTGATGCTTGTTGTGGCACCGATGAGCGGCTAGTGGTCCTGCCAGACATCGGTCTCGGCATGTTCGTATTGAAGTTGTTCAGACCACCCAGGTTGAATGCCTTTCCCTCTGATGATTGCATGCGGAAAGCATCGAAGTCGGGGTTCTGATCGAGTGGAACCACGCTCGGCGAGACGGCAGCGGTGGATCGGACGGTCGAGGAGGGCGGACTCCAGTTGTTCTTGGAATGACTGGAGCTGCCATCGGCTTGAAAGCCGAAGTAGTTCGGGCTGGGAGAGCGCGGTGCGTTCGACCGTCGCGGTGGACCGGGCAGACGCGGCGAGAGGAAGGGCGTCATGATGGGGGTGGTGGAGGAGTGCTGGGAGTGAGAGGGCGTCGGCCGCTGAGGGCGCGAGGTGCTCTGGTAGCGCGGCGAGCTCGCCGTGTCGGTCATGTGTGCGAGTCGGAGCGCGGTGGCGGCTCGGTGAGATGGGGTACAATGTGTAATCGCAGTGGGGCGCTGAGGCTATGGGTGGTGTAGGCGGGCGGACAGCAGTGGCACCAGGGCGACGTTCGGCGTCATTATGAGAGTGGAGAGGCCATTCGTGTGGTGGATTGTGAAGCAGACGGGAGTCCTTGTCGTGAAGCGTGAAGAGGTGAAGAAGGCGTCCAGACCAGAGCAGACCCGAATGACGTATCGGAAGGAATGCACCTGCAGATGTCCGGGTGCGGCCTTTGATGTCGAGAATGATAGTCAGATGGAGACGAGGCAATGAGGCGATGCAGCCGAATGCAGCTGAGAGAGGAGAGGTAGAAGGACTGTGTGGGTGGTGCTCAGGTAGGAATCGGATAAAGATTGGCAGTCACGGTAGGACCGGTTCTGGATTACGCACAAGACCAACGGGGAATGGCAGGAAAGTCAGGGACGTGACTTGGATGTGGGACTCGCTTGTTGCTCACGCGAGTTCTTGGCCCGACTTGACCTCAGCCCATGACGTCTGCAGTGCCACCAGGATTGACGAGATCAGAGGCGGCGTGAGGTGTATATTCCATAGCAGGCAGGCATATATCATATCGATGGACTGGTCCAACATACAGGCGACACGGCAACTACGATGGAGGTACAGTGTTTGTATAGAGACCAGCAGTCGCACGTAGACTTGGATCCAAAAAGAGTGTCGTGCTTGAGAGCAGCAATGGACCCTGCGCGCACCCCCGTAGATCTGGTTCTAGATCTCGCTCACAGTCCAGGATCCAATACACGCGATATTCCGTAGATGGTCTGACCATCCATCTCATTCGCCCACGTGTGCCTCTGCGTGGCGACATTCCATTGTTCCGACGATTGACCATCTATCTAGAGATCGAGGTTGTCGCCCGTGTTCTGTGTTCAACAGTGTCGATACCATCTACCTTCGTACACATCAGCTTGCCGGACATTCTCGTGTGAAGACGGCGAGTACGTCCCGAACTGCTTGTTGCGGCGGCTGGGTTCGACACATGGCATGCCAGTCTGCACTAGCCTCTAGCATATCTACGACCCGCGAATCAATGCAGCCACGAGTCAGCATCATGCGTGCGGACTGCGGAGGACATGAGGAGCAATGGTGAGACTCCGGCAGTGCACGCCGACTGACGGTTGCCGAAGCCGCTCGAGACTGCTTCGCTTTGCCGGCATACGCGTTGTCCGCAAAGGTCGCGGTTGACGACAAGATGCCTTTGCGCCGTCCGTTGGGTACTCAGGGCGGAGGGCATCAATGCATAAGCATGTCATTCCTGCACTTATTCACGAATGACATCCTGTACTCCTGCTTTTGCCCTTCGTCCCACAGGTTTATGCAGCGGAGACGCCTCCCTTGTTCACGTCAGTGCTCTTTCACGTGCTTCGGCTTTTGACCAACACCACGCCCTAGACTGAACGAGCAAACAATCCTGCAATCTCGCCATCGCGTATATTTTGCAGGATTAGCCTGGTGCTATATCTCACCTCACGCTGCATCTCCTTTTTGGCCAGCATGCTTCGGTTCGAATGCCAAAAACATTGACATGGAACTGCCACCCGGCTAACTTAAACCCCAGCAACCAGCCCAGCTTGCGACATATGCAAGCGGCCTTGAAGTCGACCAGGTTGACAGTACAAGCGCCACTCAGTCGATTCAGCTCTCGACACATCTCATACACGCACTCTCGATCAAACGCAACATCCCTTTCATCCCAAGTTACCCGCCTAACGCAAGACGAGCCCTTTGACCGATCCGGAGGCTCGCAAAAAGCGTTTCAAGCCTCCTCCAAACCTGACCGCCACTTGGACTTCAAGTTCCGCTCGGTTGGCAGTCTAAAGTCGTCGACTGGTGACGGTACTGATTTTGCAAAGCATCCGTTGCCTCGATTTGAAGCCGGCGGTGTCGATCATCTATCCTTGCAGTTTGAAAATGGAGACTTGAAGATTCAAGATCAGCGAGAGGGCCGCTCGACGACAGTGTGAGTCGTTCGGGACTATTCGAGCGACAGAGACTGATATTTCCTTGTAGACCGGGTCGCTGGTTAAGGTATTCATTCAAATGGACAACATCATGAGAGTGCTCGTACTGACTTTGCAAGGGATAACTGTGCCTGCTCGAAATGCCGCAATGGGGATACAGCACAGCGCCAAATCAACGTCTTCAAGGTTTGTTCGAGGAGAATCTTCCACGGCGATCAATGTTTAATGTCCGGCAGGGATCGCTTGATTGCAGCATCAGAAGCTGTGAGGTTGGGAAAGGACACGATGGATCAGTGAGAGTCGTTTGTGAGTCCCAAGTCGTCCCTATCATGATTTGGACAATGGCACGTGGCTGATGTATCGGCTCACAGTTGGCGATGGCCATCAAAGCGAGTTCCCTACGCAATTACTGCTACGGCGGAGGAGTGAAGGTGTCACGCAAGGCCGATATGGACTAACAACGTCAGTCGTTTCCTCGACGACCACACTCGACGTAACTGACTCCCCTCGTCTTAGGATCAAACCATGGGCAGCAGATATCGCGAGCTCACGACCATCGGTGCCATACACAGAGATGTCCTCAGACACCGGCATGGGAACTCTTCTTCACAAGATCGTAGGTCAAATGTTGAGATCATAAGCTGAACACTAGCTGATCTAGATCGCAGCGTACCTCTGGCTTCTGCATTGTCGATGGCCTACCCGCGACCCCTGAAGCGACGGAAGCTCTCCTCGAATCGATAGGACCCATCAGGAACACTCATTACGGTATACAACGCCCAGCGTATACCCTCGAGAGAATCTACTAACCAAAACCAGGCGGCTTCTACGACTTCACATCCGACCTCTCCTCAAAAGATACAGCCTACACCAGCGAAAGCCTCGAACCCCACACCGACAACACCTACTTCACCGAACCCGCCGGCCTACAAGCCCTGCACTTGCTCTCCCACACCGACGGCTCCGGCGGCGAAAGCTCGCTCGTAGATGGTCTCAACGCTGCCATCCAACTCTACGTCGAAGACCGCGAAGCCTACCTGACCCTCAGCGAGACAGGCGTCTACGCCCACGCCAGCGGGAACGAAGGTATCAGCATCCAGCCCGCCCAAGCATTCCCTACGCTGTCCCATGACCCTCAACTCGGCTACCTGACCCAAGTCCGCTGGAACAATGCCGACCGAGCGGGTATCGCAGCCGACTTCGCGGACGTCGATAAATGGTACGATGCGGCGGCGAAGTTCGATGCGCTGCTCAATGATCCGAAGAATGTCTACTGGTTCCAGCTGAAACCGGGGCAATTGCTGCTGTTCGACAACTGGCGTGTCCTGCACGGGAGAGCGGCGTTCACGGGGAAGCGGAGGATGTGTGGTGGGTATATCAATCGGGATGACTTTATCTCGAGGTATCGGGCGACGAATATGAGTGCGGAGGAGGTCAAGTTGGCTACGGTTACTGGGTGAGGATACGTATGGATATGATGGAGGATGACTCTGTCTGGAGACGATGAAGGCAGGTTGCCAGGATGCCGAATGCGACACCAGTTTCATGTACTTGCTAGTTTGTCTGATTCATGAGATCATCATTAGCTAAAGCATAGAGCCGGCAAAGTTGCACGAAAACATGAGGAGATGGAGACCAGTGGATTGGCAGACGTACGTGCACACGTATTTACAATGTTGGTGAGCCGTAAAGCTAATTGTACCAGGGCTTTCAAAACCGGTGCATGGCCGTACAGATGAGTTACATGCACGGCAAGGTGCCAGTGTTCATGCACTGGCTCGAAGCCGTGCAGGTACGTTGGCAGCTAACTTACCTGCACCGTTGGGTGTACAATTAGAGAACTGTCCAGGTAGCTTACCTGCACGGCTAGATGTCAATGCAGGTCAGTCACCTGTACGATGACCTGGCAATGGACCTGCACCTTTAAGAAGCCGTACGGGTACGGTGTGAGATAACTTGTCAGCACCGTTAGGTGGTACAGTCCAGATTCTCGTCCAGACCACCTTACGTGCACGGCTCGATGGTCGTCTAGGTAACTTGCCTGCACGAGTTTTTCATGGCACATGTGCGGTGGCAGGTAACTTGTCGGCATAGTCTTCCATGTTTCGTGTTGTGCAGAGCCCTCGAGGTGAAGTGCTGAATCGCCAGATTGCTGCTCTATTCCCAGTGCTACCACGCTCGATGGTCACGATATCCCGTCTGTACAAGTCTGTTCTCGGTCATTCCGCATGAATCGTAACATTTCCACCTCAACTCGCTCCCATGAATCTGAGCATTCCTCGATAATGTGACCGTATCCCAATCCTCTCTCTGCCCAAGTGAAACCACGCTTTTCTCCCCACCACATCTCTTCAAATAGCACCCATTTCCTTTTCCTTGGTAAACATCGCATCCACCACCTGAAACACCTCCTTCGCCTTCATCTGAAAGACTGTGCGATGCTCGTTCTTGCACTTCCAGAACCGATCTGGATGAAATATCCGCCGCAGCTTCTTCAATGGTAGATGAAGTGAAGTGATGAGGCGCTCGATCTCGCAGGGACATGCACTCAGAGCTCGGTGGGGTTTGCTAGCAACGCAGATGGGTTTCTTGCAGAGAGTGAGGGGCGTCGGTGGGTCGGGAAAGGTCTCCATGAGGGAGTAGTTGGCGAATGCACGCTCGACTCGGTCGTACCAGCGCTTTGCGGGAGTCGTTGGCGGAGTGGGTGTTGGAGGGACCTTCTCGGCGTGGTTGAGATTGGTGAAGTTGGGATGACTCTTTGTCCGCGCCCGCTCATCGCATCGACGCTTGTCTTCCCGGGTATGTTGCTCCTCAGCTTCCTTCATACGAGCTCGCGCGCGCTCTGCGGCTTCCTCGCGGAGCTTCTCCCTGCGCAGTTTGCCTTGACGAACGATCTCTTCGCACGCCTCTCTGGCCTTCTTTTCGGCTTCCGTCCGCTGCTGGGATTGCCGCTGCTGAAGTTTGTGGGACTCGGCCTGTCGTTGTGCGAGTTGTCGCGCCTTCTCGTCAGTGCGAAGTTGTTGTTCACGAGCGAGTTTCTGCGCCGCAAGCTTGCGGTCTTCGAGTCTGACTTCAGCAGCCAGCGCTTCCACTTTCAATGCTTTGTTTTTCTCATCTGCTTGAAGCATGACGAATTGTGATGCCCCGAGGCTGTCCTGCGCTGATGCGAGTTCTCTCTCCAGTCGTCTTATTTCTTCTGTCCGCGCGAGATAGTTCTGGCATGCTGCGCGATACTCGGCTTCAGCTGCGCGAGCTCTTGTCTTGACTTGACGGTGTTCGTCCTCCAGGCGTAGGAGTCCGAGGTCGCGTTCGGCCATGGTGAGGTATCACGTATCCACTCTGCATTCGCGTGTCTCGAGATGGAGGAGGTTTCTTGTCCCTGCGGTGATTTCGATGTTGCCTGGGTGATCTCCGCCCGAAAGGGGAAGGAACGAGCCTTCTGCTGCGCTTGCCCAAAGCGGTGTGCGACCAACATGAATCGTCGAGAAGATCCGTCCGCAGGGAATACCGCCTTCACATCTTTCGTGACATAGCCGTCACTGGCATACCATCAGGCCCCACTCCCGCATGCAAAAAGAAGTCGGCTCGAACCCACGACCTCATCTCCCAACTGCACTTCCTTCCACCAAAAGTGCAAAAGAAACCCCCCCTTCCTGTCTCCCGAGAGGGGAGGGTCAGGAAGAAGGACAAAGAAACCGATTTATCCAATGTATGGCACCTATTCGAAGAGGCTGGTTTGCTATTCATGGCACACATCCCGTATCGTTTCTCCACCTCGAACAAGCCCTTTCCTCCGCCCTATACCCCTCCGCCAAATCTCCTCCACAAATTTGTCCCCTTTTCTTAACGCGTTACGATTGGGCCATCACAAGGACCCTGTGGGATGTGTGTTAGGATGGCTGCGCTGGCGGAGTTTATATACCTCCTTTCAAACGGGGTTTCGTCGCCGGTTCTGCCGCTTCATCTCTGCGGGACTGTGTCGACGAACGCCGTATGCGCAATTCAACATCTTCCGCACTCATCGCTTCGTCTTCAGCCCGCACTCTTCTCGTTAGCTTCGAAGCCCCGAGAAAAGTCACCAAAAGCCGATGACGGCTGCATATATGCCAGCAGTGGATCCGAAGGCTGGTAGTCTGCACCAAAGAACTCCGCAAGATCCAGATCGGGTCCGAAACCAAGGTTCTGCATGAAGCTTGGATTCTGAGTGCTGTCGGAGCGATCGAGCATGGCGAGTTCCTCGAAGATATCGTGGTTTCCTATGTTTGCGACATCTTTGGAGCCCTCACCGGTTGTCCACATGCTCGGCGTGCCGCCAGCCATTTGTGCGGGTGTATTCGAGGTCATTGATTCGGCTGTCTCATTCGGGATGGTCATGAAAGGATATCGCTGATCAAACAGGGACTCTGCAAAGTCCAGCTGGTTTGAATTGTGCCGCATGTGCTGTGCACCCGCCACTGATGGAGTGTGGTAGTCTCCTGCATATGGTCCACTTGCTGGTCCCGGATCCTGGATGGACCGTTGACTCGCTATGAGCGTGCGTGGATGTTGCGACACGTTCTGCAGCAACTTGAAGACAATCTCCAGTTCTGTACTGCTGTTCTGACTGGATGGAGTCGTGGCTTGCTGGCTTTCACAGCGCAATGCGATCCGAACAAGCTCGTTGAAGGTACTAATTGTTCTCGCTGGCGACTTCTGAGAGACCGAGGCAATCCCACTGGTAGGATCAGACCATGGTGCCCACTCCTCTAGGCCGTCTTCGATGAGGAGACCCGTCCTTCGAATATCTTCAGACCGCAAGTGGACGGAAGCGCCAGTGCGAGAAGAGATGGTACTCTCAAGCAAATATGCTGCGAGAAAAGTATGCTTAGTTCGTCCTTCGTTCAGCCGGGTCGAACTACCTCGTCTTGATGTCAGGTACGTCAGCAGTCGTACGGCGGATCCGATAGCAAGCCATGCAGTGATCCAGACTCCTTTGACAATGTCATCGAGGCAAAGTATCAGCAGTGCTTTGATATGACCCAACCCGAAGCCAGTATCCGCTGGAATCAAGGCTTTGGCAATGTCTCGGCAGTACACAACGCTGGCGTGCGATGCACCTATTCGTGTGGCAGCAAATGCCATGATACTCCACAACTCGGCATGTTCTGGTGCCACAGCTTCGGTCTTTCGGAGGCCCTCCGCAGGATAGGCATACATAAGCTTTAGGATATCATGCTTCTCCGTGATGGGAAACCACGCCTGAACGAATGCAAAGTAATGCTCAAGCAGGGACCAGGATTCTTCGGGCAGTTTGAGCAGCTCCATGTTCGACTCTGGACGGGCCTGCGAAGCCAAGCCAGGTGCCCAGAGAGGTCGATGCACATCTGCCGGGAGCATGTTGGTTTCGGACAGAGCTGATAATGGCGGCGACTGATAAGACCTTGTGATAGCCTCATCTCGATGAACCACGACATCGTCGTCATCTAGAGGCAGATCCTTTGGCGGCTCTATATCCGCACCAGAAAGCAATTGATCGATTTGCCGGCAGATTATTCCATTTCTCCAGATGGTGTGCATTGCATCAGCGGTTGCCGAGTCCTTGTACGATATGAGAAGATGAGCAGCATCTTGAGGGTCTGGTAGACGGTGGGAGAGCTTCACCTCACCGTCTGGATATCGTTGCAATAGCCATGCGAGCGTCAGCTCCAGAGTCCGGATGTAGTGCGGCTGAATGCCACGTTTTTTAGGCTGCTCGTTGTACGAACAAGGACGGCGCTGTGCTTCACAGGTTTGACAGGTCGGCTGGCCTCCGTTGCATTTCTCTCTCCCCGCCCGACACTGATCGCAGGCTCGTGAGACTCGTACACGCTTCGCCGGATGGGCTGGTTCACCGGCCTTCGACGTTACAGCTGTGCCATCCGCTCCTCGTTTCCTGCCAAAAGGTGCTGATCGGTTCCCATCGGCGGACGGCTGACTTTCATCTCTCATAGTATAGCTTGACCGGAGCCAGCATCTTCGCCAGCTGCAGAATCGTAGCGTTGTCCCGAGATGTGTGGGCTCAGTCTCTGCGACTGTCCTTTGGTGTCAACAATGGAAGATGGGAGGCTTGAAGATCTGCTCTCGTGGACATATCTCGACTCTACAGTGGCCAGACGCATGGCTCACTAGCCAGGCCCGGCCACCAAAACACGTCCATCCATTGCCGACAACCACCTGACGTCCGTAGCTTGGCACGCTTGTTGACGGCTATTGCTCCAAGTCTCGGTTTTGATTGGCTCCTTCCCGATACCCTTCTTTTCTTCCGGAAATGACTTTATCCACGGCGGCCTTGCCTCTCGTACACTATCGTACGGTCCAGAACTCGGAGGATTCACATGCAACCACACGATAGTGCAACATGAGACATCCATCTCAAGTAGAAGTCCCTCCAAGCATGTGAGTCTACATGCTGTCTACGACCCCCCCCCGAGTTCAGCGCGGACACACAATCAAATGGCCGTCTCCCACGCCGGCATGAAGCGGACCTTCCAGGACATGCACGGTGTACACAACGGATTCATGTCATCGAGATCGTCCAAGGACATGCTCTCACAACCGTCCTCGCGTGAAGGGAGCGTAAATCCTACTCCTCCTAATGGTGTCCAACCCTGTATCAATGGCCTGGAAACTCTGCCCAGGAAAGTCTCATTCGCGGCCGATGCCTCGATCCTACTGATAGGCGTGCGAGGAGTGGGCAAAAGCTCGCTGGGCTTTCTTGCGGCCTCCGCATACACTCGCCGCCTGATCGAATCTAGCAGGGCATTTCTGGAGGCTACAGGCTATAGCGGAACTGATTATCGCAAACTCCATGGTCCGGCGGAATACCACAAGAAGCACGGCGAGGTCTTGAAACGACTACTCGAACTTCATGGCCGCAACTGCGTCATTGTATGCGGCTTCGGCGATCTGGAGAGTGACGGTGCACAGCAGATTCAGCGATTCTCACAGTCGCATCCAGTCATATATGTGACTCGCGACATTCCTGGCATTCAGACTTACATTCGAGTGTGGTCGGAAGAGAGGATCGAGGATCTCATCCGTGCTAGCGAGCCACTCCTACGGGAGTGTACGAACTACGAGTTCTTCAATGTCTCCGAGACACCAGATCAAAAGACGTCAAAGCACAATGCAACCAGGCCACACAGCATCAGGAGTACTCACGGACCTTTTTTGACACTGAAAAGAGCAGAGCATGATTTCCTCAAGCTGCTGCGCAACATCATAGGTGATCACGACCGTGGTCGATCGCATCAATCAGCCTATCCACTTTCCCAGCTCAGCGTAGACAAGCTAGAATTCACCTCTGCTCTGTCACTAACGGCAGACGATGTGGTCTCACATCGATTCGACCTGGACGATGCACAAGTCGGGATCGACGCCATCCAGCTACATATCAGCGACACTCCGCGACGAGGCGATTCTTGGAAGCTCGGGAAACACAGCTGCTTCAACCTGGTCAACGAGGCTTTCGCCATACTGAGACGATCAACCATTCTGCCGATAGCTATATCGGTATCTCGCCACGATTCTGGCAGGTCAAAACAGGTTGCTGTACCCGAGCTTCTCGAATACTGTCTCCGACTCGGACCTGAGTACTGTGCCATTGATCTCACACTCGATGATGCCGAGTTCAATCAGCTCTTATCGGGGAAAGGCCGCACCAAGATAATTGGCCAGTACATATCACCGGATCGCATTGCACAGGGCTGGCAAGGACAGAGATGCTTCGAAATCTACCGTCGAGCCCAAGATTTGGGCTGCGATTTGGTCAAAATCACGATGCCTCATGGTACGCTGGCTGATAACTTTGCCATTCAGGCGTTCCAGCAGCGGGTCCTGTCATCTCACGAGGGCAAAGGTCCAAGACTCATTGCATATGCCACCGGTACCCAAGGACGGACGTCGATGTGCTTCAACAATATTTTGACCCCAGTTGCACCTATGGACAGGCAATTCCAGCCGGCCATCATGTCCACCAACGCCCATCCGCTTATCACAGCCAAGGAAAGGAACGAGGCGCTGTTCGCAAGCTTCATACACGAACCGATGCGATTCTTCATCTATGGCGCCAATGTCAGCTTCTCTTTGTCACCTGCAATGCACAATGCTGCGTATGAAGCTTGTGGTATGCGACATTCGTATCGAACACACTCGGCATCAACATTGGAAGACTTCGTTGCCCTTGTGAGAGAACCAGATTTTGGCGGTGCAGCCATTGTCCAGCCCTTCAAGACGAAGACGTTACCCATGATGGATCTACTGAGTCCTCAAGCAAAAGCGATCGGTGCACTGAATACCGTCATACCTCTCAGGGACGATTCAGTCATAAAGTCGGTCACGAATGAGTCTGGCATCTTCCGAGAGCGAAACCGGACCGGGCCTGTCAAAGCACTTTATGGCGACAACACGGACTGGATCGGGATTCGCGCATGTGTTCGACGAGGACTGTCACCTGCGAACACTGTTCGTCCTCAAAGTACCGGCCTCGTGTGTGGCGCGGGAGGAATGGCTCGAGCAGCAATCTACGCTCTGATCTCACTCGGTGTCCAGAATATCTTCGTTTGCAATCGCACCAAGGGTAATGCTGAAGAGCTCGCTGAGCACTACAATCGTCTCATCAAAGCCAATTCGATTGCCGAGCTTAGTCCTGCGGACGCAGCGACCACGAAAGTCACGGCACTGGAGTCGTTCAACAGTCCCTGGCCGAAGAACATGAGGCATCCGGCAATGATCGTCAGCTGTATCCCGACTCAGACTACAGATGGTACTCCGACGAATTTCACACTTCCTCCGGACTGGCTGAAGAGCCGCACAGGCGGTGTGGTCGTGGAGGTAGGCAACTACGCACCCAGACGTATTGAAAATATCACTGACAACGTCCCAGCTGGCATACATGCCAATAGTCACTCCTCTCGTCCGTCAAATGCAAGGCGAAAGTCGCATGGGCTGGATTCTGATGGATGGGCTCGACATGTTGCCAGAGCAGGCCTTTGCTCAATTCGAATTGTTCACTGGTCGCCGTGCTCCGCGCACGTTGATGAGGGAAGAAGTGTTCAAGCATTACTCTGAAGACGAGTATCCACCGTAGGCATATTCCAGTGACCTAGACGATTGAGACACACGCTGACTTTGAAATCTGCTTGTCAGACACGGTGCACTCAACTTGGACTCTCCTTGACATGGCACAATGCTGTCCCTACCGATTCGCCCAGTCGATCGTGATTGAACAAGGAAGGATGCTTCGTTGATCGTAAAACCCTAGGCGGCTAGTTCGCTGACGAAGAGTCGCCTGCCCATGGCGACATTTCGACGCACTTCGACGGCAAGTTGAAGCCTTGCTTTGGACTGAACCTCCTCGATGGAGGCGGATCAACGCCACGACGGGAGGTGAATTCTCCACCAAAGCGCAATGGCTGATTCGGCGCACGGCAAAAGGGAAGTCACGCTGATGGCAAAAGCCTCATCGTGTTCGCAGATTCGCCCCTCTCGTATCTTGTGGAGAACGACGACTCCGGCCGGCACTACGACTTTCCTCGACACTGTCGCAGCGAAGAACACTGAGACCAACAGCCTCAGTCTTCAACAAATTAATCTCACAGCGGAACAGCTTCGTCTGTGATTCACGGCTTCACAAAGCTCATCAACATCAGTACCAGCGCACCGGGACTCAGCATGCGAATGATGTGCGACATGCCAGTGATTGATCATAGCAGCGATGGCGCTGCTTGAGTATCTCATACAGTAAGCCCTGCTCGAGGCCTAAATCTAATCTATATTCTGTCTGCTCGAACTTTCCTGCACCCATCCCTTCTCAGATACTCCGCTCCTTCTTTCATAATTGCGCCCTCGGCGCCGACTCAACAGCCGACCTCGTCACGCTCGACGACTGCGTCCTCTCATTCAGCCCAAAATCCTCCACGATCTTCTCCCACGACTCCGCTGCTCTCCGTGCATGCTCCTCCGGAACGTCCGCGTCGGCCTTTGTCAGACTCGCGTTGAACAGCTCTGCACTCAAATACCCCTCAAACCCCAGATCGACCAATAGTGCGTGTAGCACATCCCGAACCGGAAGATATGCTCCACGCTCCTCTTCGCCGTAGAAGAGTCTGCAGTTCCGAGACCAGCTCATGCGAGCGCACTGATCTGGTTGGTAGAACTCATGACCTTCGACAAGAGGCGATGAGAGGCGTTGAGCGTCGACGACTTGGACGTAGAAGATCTTCTTGACGTCGACGGTGGAGACCAGACGGTGAAGTGTAGCGGCCATGTCGACATCGGCGTTGGGATTCTTGCCGTCGGATGATGCAGGGTCTGCGTAGACACGGCCCGCCTGGTGGGATGAATTAGTATATTGCATGTCCAACAATGCGGTGAGAGCAGGCTTACCAAGTTGAAAGTGTCGAGACACATCCCAAAGTTCGATCGATCGACCCGTTGCACAACGTCCCACACTTGCTCCCAGCGATCGACGTGTGTTCCCCAACATAGAGCCTCGTATGCGAATCGCATGCCGTCGGCTCGTCCCAAGTCGGCGACTTCAGTCATATCCTGAACGATCAAGTCTACATCACTGCTGACTTGGTCGTCTGGCAGGCAAGTGGACGGGATAGCGATGAGGTTCGTCCCGAGGATCTTGGCCATCTCAATCCACAGCTTCATCTCCTCGATTCGCTCGGCGTGTCTTTGGCGATCTCGGAGGCCGTCGTAGTGCATGAAGGGTTGGAGACAGATGATCGTGACGGATCGTTCGTCGCATAACTCCCGGATGTATCGTGCTGCTTCGAGGTGGTTCGCGGGTGTCGGTCCGCCAGGTAGTTCTTTCGCAATATATAGCAGGTCCTCGTAGAATAGCTCAATGTCGAGTCCGTAGCGTGCTGCTTGATCGAGCTTGGAGGGCATGTCGTGGACCCATGCTCGGCCGAGGGAGTGGCTGCATACTGCTGGTTTGCAAGGCATCGTGAACGTTGATCGCTGTGTGGCTGGATGGGGAGTCGGTGCAATGGAAGGTAAGAGGCGCAATGTAGACCAAGTATAAAGGATAGTATGAACCGAGATATACTGAAGACCTACTGTTGAGGGAGGCATCTGATGTAAGACCGAGTACACCGGATAAGAAAGACGCCACCGATCGCTTCCGGAAGGCTCCACCATGGCTGAAAGGACATTACCATGAAGTTGTTGCTGGATCGCACAACAGAAGCGACACGCAAAGATGCTTGCGCGCGCGGAAGGGAAGAATGTTTCCTGGAAAAGACTTCCAGGGCGAGCCAAGCGAGCTGAAAAGACCTCATCCGACAGGGGCGCACTAGCACGCCCTAATCTTGGACTTTTTTCCCCGAGCCAGCTTGGCCATCTGCGTGACCATGGCCATCCTTCGGTGCAACATGACTGTGACTTGGTGGAGATTTGGATGGGGAGGGAGCATTTCCTGCGGGTGAGACCTGATCCACGAGGGAGCCATCCATTCTCGTCTTGTATTGCTTCGACCCCTGCTAAGCAATTCACACGCCTTGCCGACAAGCCATATGCTGTACAACATGAACAGATAATCGCGAATGCGACACCACGCTCGACACGTTCAATCCGCTCATGGAAGCTCAAAATAGAGTCAAAATCGCCATCATCGGCACCGGCCTCATTGGGCCCAGACATGCTCTCAGCGTTCAGTCCTGCCCGGATGCGGTCCTCCTATGCGTTGTAGACCCACGACCCGAAGCGCAAACCGTGGCGGATGGGTTCCACGTGCCCCTGTTTCGAAGCATTGAGCACATGCTGCTGCAGGGAAATCAGACCCCAGACGCCGCCATCGTCTGCACGCCAAATAGCACCCATGTGGCCTTGGGCGCGGAGCTTCTCAATAATGGCATCGCCGCACTGGTCGAGAAACCCATGTCGATCGACGTCGCTTCCGGCAGGGAGTTGATCGACGTCGCGAAACGGACCGGCAAACCGCTCGTCATCGGCCATCATCGCCGTTTCAATCCTTACGTGAGCGCGGCGAAAGCAGCATTGGCAGCCAACGCCATCGGGCAGCCGATCGCCATGTCTGGTCTATGGGTGCTCAAGAAGCCCGCCTCGTACTTCGAGCCTCCGACCGACTGGCGAGCCAAGTCCGGCTCCGGCGGTCCCATCCTGATCAACTTGATCCACGAGATTGATATCCTGCACTTTCTCCTTGGACCCGTCGTGCGTGTCCACGCCGAGAAGACCATCTCCCGGCGCGGTCACGAGGTGGAAGAAGGCGCGGCTATACTCTTCCGTTTCGCCTCCGGGGTCGTGGGAACGTTCATCCTGTCGGACAACATACCCTCAGCGCACAACTTCGAGAGCGGAACAGGTGAGAATCCGATGATTCCGAAGAGTGGAAAGGACTTTTACCGGATTTTCGGGACGGAGGGTACGCTGAGTGTTGGAGATATGAAGCTGACCAGGTATGGAGAGGGAGTGGAGTCGAGATGGGAGAGTGATTTGCAGGTGGAGGATGTGGCTGTTGCAAGCGAGGTGCCGTTTGATGAGCAGGTCAAGAACTTCGTCGCGGTAGTGAGAGGCAAGGAGGAGCCGAGATGCAGTGGGAAGGATGGATTGAAGGCGATGGTTGTCTGTGACGCCGTGGTCAGGGCCATGGAGAGTGGTGGTCCAGTTGATGTTGATGTATGAAACATGACTCCACGCAAGCCTTCAAAGACGATCGTACGAGATACATAGCCATGGAAGTACACAGTGCAGTGCACAGGTCCAGGACAGCGTACCAATATGGCGCATGGCAGCGTACAGGGCTGCTAACATATGGCATGCTCCCCTGTACAGATAAATTAGCAGACCACGGGGACAAACGTGCAGGCTAGCATGTCTATCAGCGTACAGGCCAACGTACGTGTCGGTCACGGCATGCTAACAGGATGCACAGATGACTGAGCAGGTATCAACACAAGATGCCGCATAGCTGTGTACGATTTGCATAGGAGCACGAGCAGATTGTTTCGAGATTTCATTTCGTTCTGTGAGAGCAAACGCTCGATCACTAGGTAGTCATAATATAAACAAGTCGTCCTGTAGCTGACAAGGACATATCCAACACACTGCAACCCATCCCTTCTCTTTCAAACATCGCTGCCGCGCTCGCTGGTCTGCTCAACATGATCGTTCTTCTCCTTGGCGATGGTCAAGCCCGCACCGTTCGAGTTGTTGCGGAACTCGACATCCCTGTTCTGAGCCTCTGCAAGCACAATCTTGTTGGCCTTGCGGACAGGCTTGATCTCGAACAGGCGGTCCATGGATTCAAGTGGGATGGCCTTGGTCTCTGGCACGAGGAAGTAGACAAAAACGATGCTGGCCAACATCATCGAGGCGAAGAAGAAGAACACACCGGAGCCAGAGGGACCCATGTTCAAGAACATTTGAGGGGTGAATCGGGAAATGATGAAGTTCCAGAACCAGTTGTTCGCAGCCGCGGAAGCCTGGCCCAAGCCACGAGTGTTGAGGTCGAACATCTCGGAGTTGAGGACCCATGGGGTGCCGTTCCATGATGGAGTGTAGAAGGCGGTCCAGAGGTAGAAGAAGAACATGGCCGCGATACCGCCGGAGCTCAGAGGAAGTTCGATGCCCTTGGCGACGGCAGCGGCGTTTGCGGCCACAGGAACGGTGGAGACGTAGCCGCCAATGATCCACATGCAAATGGAACCGCCGGCAGCACCCAGCATGAGAAGGTTGCGACGTCCGAGATTGTCGATGAGGAACATCATCCAGATGACGGTAAGGACGGTCTTGATCACGCCGAAAATGCCGGTGGACAAGAAGCCAGCGCTGGTGCCAGTGACACCGATGGCTCTGAAGACCGTAGGAGAATAGTAGTTGATGGCATTGATTCCGGATCCATTCTGCCACATGAAGAGCAGGCCTCCGAGGAGGAATCTCCATTGGACCTTGCGGTCGCGAGCAACAGCTTTGAAGGGAGCCCAGAAGCTATCGCCAACGGTTCCTCGGGTGTACTCAAGAGCCTCGTCCATCATAGCGACCTCCTCAACCATGTAGACATCGTCAGCGGGGAGTTGACGAATGTAGGACAGATTCTTGAGAGCCTCCTCGCGACGGTGCTTGGTCAATAACCAACGTGGAGACTCCTTGATCCAAAGAGCACCGAGCAGTAGAAGACCACCTGGAATGAGCTGGACAGCGAACGGAATGTTCCATTGACGGGTGGATGGAGCCATTGTCTCAGTGAGGCCGTAGTTGATCCAGAAACCGACAAGGCCACCAATTTGCCAGCCAAGTTCGTAGATACCGACGATGCGACCTCGAATCGCCGGCGGAGAGATTTCGGAAATGTAGATGGGCGTAATCATGGAAGCGGCGCCGACGCCAATGCCTGCAAGGACGCGTCCGGCATAGATGGGACCAAGACCACGCTCGTAGTTCGCGGCCAACATGATTCCAGCACCGAGTTGGAAGACCAAGCCGAAAATGACTAGGGAGTACTTGCGACCGAGGAAGTATGCAGATGCTGAACACGTGGGTCAGCGCGGTCCATCTTCCCATTAAGCTCGATGCTGATACTCACGGTATGCGAAGAAGGTTCCGAAGAAGGCACCAGCCTGGTAGACACTGACGATGTTGGCCTTGACCAATGCGAGCTCCTCTCTGCCATAGCTGGCGAATTGAAACTCAGAGACGAACGAGGGAAGAGCGAGGGTGGTGCCGATGAACGCGCTGTCGTAGCCGATCATGCATGATGCGAAACTGGCAACGGCGGCCAGAGCGTAGACCCTCCAGTTGTAGACCGCCTTAGGCGTCGGCCTGTCCTCCTTCAAGGTGAGGAAGCCTCCCATTATGAACGGCGGGGGATCGATCTGTCCTATTTGAAGGATGGATATAGATCAATGCCGGATTGGTAGATGGTAGGCCGGGGGACGATGTTGTTGGCGATGATAGAGAGGGGGAAACCTGGGGAAGATCGGGCGGAAGGTGTTGATATATAGAGGTTGTCCGCTCTCGACCCCACGGGGATACGGCCTGGGAAGAAGACAAGGGAGACTTGCCACGAGAAAGGATGAGTTTTCTCGCGCCGAATTCGATGCCCAGATTGGGCCAGAGCGGGGGACCAGCCATGTGTTCCCCTGCCATGTGGAGTTGGCGCGAGGCTGATCCGCAGATCTGTGTACAGAAGTGTGACTGCGTGGTCGGTGCTGTGGTGGGTCACTGGAGCCGAAGCCCTGTCCAGCCCTGGTGGATGAGTTCTCTTCCGGGCCGATAGCGGCCAATTACTCTTCTCCCATTACAACGCCAAGGTGGACTTGGTTTCCTCCAAGAAGGGACGGCGTGGATGTGTCTTCGCGCGCACGCGTAGTGCAGTATCGGAACAGACGGCATAGAGGCATGTGCTACACCTTGGACTGCCGACGATAGAGTATCCAACAGGTCGGTGTTGCACTGTGAGAAAGTACTGCGAAATCTCCTTCAATTGCCTTCTCTTCGTTCAAAAACCGACCGTCGAAGCCAATCTCTTCTTTCACGACGAGCCAGAATTCGCTCGCCTAAGGGCCTGCACCAGAGTCAGAGAGGAAGTCCCATACCATTCGGATCGACGGAGCAGCAATGGGCTCTCACGCACAAGAACATGCAGTCTCCGAGCTGCCTCAGATCGACCAATATGAGCGCCACGGATACCTCTTCGGATACCCGATCGCCCATTCATACTCTCCATATCTCCACAACACAGTCTTCCAGCAACTAGGCGTCAACTGGGGATTCGAGCTGCTGGAATCGAAAGACATGAGCGTCTTCCTCAAACTCATCAGAGACCAACGACTCTACGGTGCGCCTTCACCAAGATGATGACATACCACATCGAAAACCTGCTGACAAAAGTACTGCAGGATCCGCAGTAACCATGCCCCACAAAGTCGCCATAATCCCCCACCTCGACGGTCTAACAGACGAAGGTCGAGCCGTAGGAGCCGTCAACACTATCTTTCGGCGTGGCGACCAGTACATCGGAACCAACACCGACACGATCGGCGTCCGGGAGTCCTTTTACCAGAACGTCTCCTCGCCTGCAGAGGTCTTCCACGGACGCCCGGGTCTAGTCATAGGCGGCGGAGGAGCCGCGCGGTCGGCAGTCTACGCTGCTGTCAAGCTGATGCAGTGCAAGCCGGTGTATGTTGTCAATCGCGATCCGGCGGAGGTCGAGGCTGTCGTGAGCTGGTGCGTGTCGCAGGGCTATGGAGATGACCTTATCCATGTCACGAGCGCGGCGCAGGCGGCGGAACTGGAGGGTCCAGGCGCGATCGTCGCGTGTGTGCCGAACTTCCCGCCGGTCACGGAGGCGGAGATTGAGACGCGGAAGGTGGTCGAGACCTTTCTGGGGAAGGCGCACAAGGGCGCCATGTTGGAGATGTGCTATCATCCGACGCCGTGGACGGAGCTGGGTGATCTGGCCGAGAAGGCTGGGTGGCAGGTCATCCTCGGTACTGAGGCTATGATCTGGCAGGGTATCGAGCAGCACAAGTACTGGCATGGCAAGCACATGGACCAGAAGCTGGTTCGAGCGGTGAAGAATGTCATCGAGGGTGAGCTGGCGAAAGCTCGTGCATAGATAGGTCCTTTCTCGTGTTTTGAAAAGCGTTGGCGGCGTCTGTCCTTATTCATCTTCAGCTCGTCGGTGTCGGAGAAATGCTGTATAAATTTCCCACCTTGACACTCTCGTCTCTATCTCTATCATGTCTTCGTTCACCTTTCAGACTCCGGGCCGCGGATAACTCAACGTCTCGACTCGCTTCCAGACCTCTCTCACGGTCCGTTCTTGCGTCTGCCGTCCGGTCTCTGTGGCTGAGTCTCCAGCCGGCCGTATGGCGAGGTAGAGCCGACTTCCAAGATGCGTGTCAGATACCGTAGCACCATCGATATCGGCGGGTGGATTGGCCGTCGTGACAAGACCTCCCGCTTCCTTGAGCAGGCAAATACCTGCCGCTACGTCCCATTCCCTGTTGCATATGGTCAGTCATGATGCACGGTGTCAATAGAAACCAGATCGTCGAATGTACTCACCAACAGCCACCTTCCCACCATATGTCAAACGACCCCATCGCCACATACGCCAAATCCAGCGTCGCAGAACCAAGGCTCCGCACTCCGTGAACCATTCCTCCTTTACCTCCTCTGCTTCCCAGCTCCGCCGCCATGTTCATGAAGCTGTTGATCTTTCGATGTAAGTTCCCATCCGGAATATCTCTCCGATCTTTACCCCATTCGCAGGAGAATACGCAACCCTTCGGTGCGGTCTCGGGAAGTGGTGGGATGGGATTGCGGTCTAGAGGAAGTCGTGTGGTTTCGTTGAGCCAGGCTCCTCTACCTCGACATGCTGTGAAGCTAAGAAGAATGAGTGAGCTTTTGTTGCATCGACAGAGGTCAAAGAGGACGTACAGTTGACGAAGAAAAGGTGCGTTGATGGCTCCGATCACTGGCTCTCCGTTCCACAGGAATGCTATGGATACGCAGTAGAAGGGGGCAAGGTGAATAAAGTTGACCGTTCCTGCATGCCATCAGCCGGTGGACACAGAGCAAGGACTGCTCGATCGACACATACCGTCCAGAGGATCAACACACCATGCGGGTCCAGTGCTCGGTATTAGGTAGTCTTTCGACCCACCTTTCCCATACGACTCTTCGCCACAAAATCTGCCATTCGGATCAGTATTTGTCCTCAGCGGCGTAAGAGCTCCTCAATAGCCAAAATGTGAAATCTCATCAACGTACGAATGTGAAGGATATCTGCTCTGGACGCTCTTGCGAATGAAAGCCTCAACATCTTGAGGGAAGGAGAAGAGATCAGCACGATGTGAAAGGAGTAATTCCGGAGAATCGCCAATGTGTCCTTGAACGGCGGCGATTGCAGGCATCGTGAAACCACAGGCACTGCAGCCCGACAGACCAGAGGACACAGAGAAGAGTGCAGAATGCCAAGCGCAAAACCATCACTCACCTTCATCCGTCTGCGTTACAAGGTCAACAGCAGACTCCTTCTCAACGTGTGCAGCCTGTTCATTCTTGTCTAGTCGTGCATCGACCGCATCGAGGAGCATCTGGCCAGCATCCTTTGCGAGTTGTATGGCGAAAGCGTGTATCTCGTCCAGTTCCGCGTCGCTGATAGATGGGGCCATGGTGGCTTTCTGACAAACACTGGCGGTGTTCGCAATGATGAATGTGTTCAGAAACCATACAAGTGTGTTCATGATTCAAAGATTGATGGATGATAAAGTGAGAAGGAAGTCGTTGGCCCCCACATCGGGCCGCTTGTCGTGGCGCTGACTGTTTCGAGGCGGAACGATAGGGAGCAGAGGCACATTTCACATTTACATCCGCCGAGCATTCAGAGAGAATATGAACGCTCTCGGCACGAATTCACTATCACTCAATCGACATCCGGCACCGGCAAGCCATTGTACAGCTTCATCCTTCGTCCCAACTTCTCCATTGCATCCATAGCGTTCTTCTCCCTCAGCTTCCGCGACTCTTCTTCAGACACAAGGACAAAATCATAGCTCATAAGCTTGCTTCCTTCTTCCACGCCATAAATCTTTGCTTGCTCCGCGTTCACTGTGCCCAAGTCAATCAACAACGATTCCTTCACCCCAAATACCGCGTCTGAAGTCTCGTATGGGTCGCCGCGGAGGTACAATGCTCTGTTCGAAGATGTCAGTGGCACCTACTAGACGAGACGACATGAATACGTACGTGATCAAATGATCAAAGCCTTCCTTCGCGAACATGAAGTGCATGTGACTCGGGCGATAGCAATGTCTCTTCAACTGTACCAGTAGCTTGCCCACTGGTCCATCACTCGGAATGGGATACGGCACCGGCACAATGGCTTTGAACCAGAACACACCCTCGTTGTCACTTTGCATCACAGCTCTTTGATCCGGCCCTTCCCTGCCAGCATACTGCACATCGTAGAAGCCTTTGCTGTCCGTCTCCCATATGTCGATCTTTACGCCCTCGACGGGATTGCCGGCGGTGTCTTTGATCGTGCACAAGACCAGACATGGTTCGCCGTCAGGGTCGTGAGCGATCTGGGAGCCGTTGGGTTGGCTTTGGGCTTTGTGGGAGTGAAAGGGTCCGAGGACCGTGCCTTCAGTGCTGGATGGCGGCTTGGGGTGATCGATGCTGTCGACGAGGAGGGAGAGGCCAAGGATGTCGGAGAGGAGGATGAATTCCTGCGAAACGAAAGTCAGATGGATCTGCTTCAAAACGAATCAATGCCAGGACTGACCTGTCGAACATCCGTGCAGATTTGTCCCACAGATGTCAGGAAGAGAAGACCAGTCATCCATTCCTCATGGCTGAGTCTGGTTTCGCGAGCAAAGTCGTGGAGGTGTTGAACGATCCGCTCGAGGATGTACTTCAGTCGAGGGTTCGGACATTGTGAGTTGATGAGCTTGACATTGTCTGTGATGTTGTCAATCGTGAGGTCCTTGAGTGGAGGCACATTCACTTCTGAGGGATCCATCGCGAATGGAGACTGCAAGTGAAGAAGACGATAGGAATGAAGGGGAGTGAAGGTCGACTACCTTGTCATCTATGGTCGTGTTCACATTGTATTTCAATGGTCTGTTGTCCAGTAAGATGAAGCTCAGTCATGCTCAGTAATGCGACTTAATATATCGGGAGAGTCCCCGCCATCTACCCCACCAACCCACGTCGGGAGCTCTCTCGGCTTATGATCTGGCAATCGTAAGAATAATGCCGGATGAGGTCTTCTTCGGAAACGTCCGATGTCGCTGTCAGTCCTCATCCGGCTTTTCAGGTGGCCATGAACGTGCTGTCGAAGACTTCTAAACGCAATGTCCTTCGATCCGCTTCCCAACAAATCTCCTCGACTACTTCGCGTTCTTCAGTCGCAACGCAAGAAAGTCAATGGCAGCCGTGTATCCAAACACACCCAGTCCACAGATCACAGCTATGGCCTTGTCGCTCAGGAAGCTGTGGTGCCTGAAGGCTTCGCGACTGTGTACGTTCGAAACGTGGAGTTCGACGAATGGCAGTTCGGCGCCGAGCAATGCGTCTCGTAGTGCGACGCTCGTGTGTGTGAGACCACCCGGGTTGATGATCACATAGTCGATGTTGCCGCGAGCTTCGTGGAGTCGGTCGATAATGGCGCCTTCGTGATTGGACTGGAAATGGCTGAGTGTGATTCCGTGGCTCTCTGCTTGCTTTACAGCGGCCGTTTGAACATCGCTCAAGGTCGTGCTGCCGTAGATATGTGGTTCGCGGAGCCCCAGAAGATTGAGGTTGGGTCCGTTGACGAGGAGGATGGATCCTGGCATTGTGAGAATATTCGGCGGGTTCTAAATTTGAAGTCGTTCGCTGCGGTGTCGATGCGAGAGGTGAAAAGATTGTGTATGGTCGAAGCAAGGTACGTTACCTATGTCGATAGCGAGCAGTATACTAGAGGAAGGGCATTGCAATTCCAGGTTGTCGGCAATGGACGGAGGAAAAGACATTTTCCTGGAATTCTTCCGCATGATGTTCGCTTTGGCGCGACGTTCCACGTTACCACATCCTGTGGCATACTGTGGCCGATCGTGACAGACTGTGATGAGCCTGCTGAGCGTTCATGGCGATTGGTAACATCTGATCGCTCGTGATGAAATGCAGAATCTGAACAACAACAGCATCAAGGATGAAAAGTGACGCGACTTCCCAGTCGGACACGCCAAGGCCTCTCCTCCGCTCCCGCCTTCCCGTCCCGTCCCGTCCGAGGCTCTTTGCCGACCAAGATTCCTCCAGTTTTGCGTCCTCCACAAAGCACTGGGATCGAAAGAGAAGGTTGTCAAACACCTGGGATCGCAGCGCCCAAGCCTCTGGGCCCTAAATACATAAAGTCGACGACCGAACATGCCAGGCGCCGGCAAGCAACCGGCGCAGATCCAAGATCAGATCAAGGAACTGCTCGAGGCAGGCTTCGATCCCACCACGATCCATCGTCGTCTCAAAGTCGGTCGCAGCTCCATCTATCGCATGAAGCGATGTCTCGAGCAGCATGGCACCAACTACATGCCCAAGGAGATGAACAAGAAGAACGGCCGCCCGAAAGTGTTGTCGCCGGAGCAGGAGCTTGTAAGTGCAATGCTACGATGTGGCCCTTCACCGCAACATCGCTCTCATCCTTGTATATTGCCTGAAACGCAACACGATACTAATGACCCATCACAGGAAGTCAGCGCCTGGCTCCGCGATCCCAAGAATCGCACCCGCTACCTCGACGACCTGGTCTGGCTGATCCACGACCGCTTCGGCATCGTCTGCAGTACAACAACCATGTCCAAGATGAAGCGAAAATGGCTCCGAGTAATCGACTACGAAGAAAACGGCACGCCCATCGACGAGACGACTCGCGCGCAACTACAGGAAACGCATCCGGATCTCCCACTGCTCCACCAGCCGCCTGCGCCCGTGGCGGAAATGGGCAGCATGGCGAGCGGACTAGAGGAAGCCGACGGCATGGCAATGCAGCAATCCCTTCCGCCACAGATGGAGCAGCAACATCCGCATCCGCAAATAGCGGAGCAACATCCAAACCCTCCGATCGAACAACATCAGCTTGACGAGCATCCCCATCTAGATCCAAGCCAGCACGAGGAATACAGCCAGCCTCAACAACATCTCCACCCCGAACTAGCCCAGCAGTCTCAGATGGAACAGCAGCAGCAGCAGCAGCAGGAGCAACATCCATACCCCGAACAACCCCTCCAACAACAACACGACATGTTACCGCTACCTCCTCCCCACCAACAACAACATCACCCATTAGATCACCAACTAGATCCATCAATGAATGTCTACCACCAACCTCCTCACGACCCCCAACTCGATGCGCAGCTAGAGCAGCAAATGCGACATTCGGCTGAGATGGGCGGCGTCATGACTGGACATCACGGGCAGGATCTCGGGGTGTGAGCGAGAGAGACTGGGCGATTTGAGGAGTGGCATTCGGGAGGGGCAGAAGTCTCTGTGGCGTGTCCTGAGGCGTGCAAGGCGTTTCTATGGGGAGAGCGGGCATGTTCTGGGACGTTCGGTTCGCGCAAACTTCAGACATGTGCCGATTTCGAGCGATATTGATGGTTGACGCGGTTGATCAATCCATGGTTGTAATGCTTCACAACATCACAGTTCCCTATTGGACGACCACGAAGATCACACGGAGCTCAACACTGGGGAAACTTTTCTCATTCATTCTCAGGTGATTAAAACAGCCAACACCACTCATCGTTGCTAGCTGGGTATTCTTAGAGTACAGGGGAATCTGATATCCATCGATCATTGCTGTGGTTCGTGATCCCTTTCTCCTGCGCTGATTGCAATGTCATCATCATACGCAAACGCTTTCGTGAAATTACTCATCCTTGCCCGTTCTGGTTCATATCGCAAGCAGCGACGTGCACGTAATCTGCTTGCGACGCTCTCGATTGATCGTCTTCTGCTCACAGAATTGATCGAATTCTTTACAACTCGTTCTTGACGCTCTTGGCGGAGGCGCTGGCCTTGCTAGCGGAGCTCTCGGCGCTCTTCGCGGCCGACTTCTTGGCGCTCTTGGTGGACGACGAAGCCACGCTGGCGGCGCTGGTGGCACTCTCAGAAGCCTTGGAGGAGGACACGGAGGCCTTGGAGCTCAAGGAAGAAGATGCGCTGGAGGCGGAAGCGCTGGCGACGGAAGAAGCACTCGCGGCAGAGACGCTGGCAACGGAAGAGGCGCTGGACTTGGAAGCGCTGGCTCTGGAGGAGGCGCTGGATGCAGAAGAGCCGACGACGGAAGAGGCGCTGGTAGCAGAGCCGCTGGCGACGGAAGAGAGGCTGGAAGCACTGGCGCTGGCAAGGGAAGAGGCGGAGCTCAGGCTAGCCTTGGCTTCAGCGGAAGCGAGACCGACCTGGTTGACGATCTTGTCGTAGAAAGAACGGAATCCACCGTAGACGGCATCGGTTCCCTGGGCGTAGAAGTTACCGGCGCTGGTGGTAGCGGCACCATAGGCAGAAGAGGCAGAAGAGGCGGCACCACCGGCGGCCTTGGCAGAGTGCTTGCGAGCGAGAGCAATCACCTCGTTGCGCTTGCTGCCCTGAGGAACCTTGATGCCGTTCTTGTCAGCCCACTCCTTGAGCTGGCTGTCACTCCAGCTGTCGAAGAGAGCGTTGCTCAAAGAAGCCTGAGCAGACTGAGCCGAAGCGGCAGCGCTGTTGTACTGAGATTTGGCGTTGTCGGAGCCAAGCTTTGCGTTACGGCGGATGGAGGCGATCATCTTGTCGCGAGCGCTGGGCTGCGGGACAGGAACTCCGCGCTCATCGAGCCAAGCCTTGAGGTCCGAGTCAGACCAGGACTGGTAGAGCCAGTCGCCAGGGTAAGCGGCGGTCTCGCCGGCCTTGGTGGCGATGGACTGGTAGTTGGAGCGGGCGGTCGAGAGAAGCGAGTCGCGGTTGCGAGGAGATGGGTTGGGAATGTGGTGGTAGTCGAGGAACGCCTTGAGCTGAGACTCGGTCCAGCTGTGAGGTGGTCAGTACGCTGGTGACATGGAGAGGCATTGTGCGACGCTTACGAATCGAAGATCCAGTCATGGACGCTGCCGTAGGCATCGTTGGCAGAGTCGGCGGTCTCAGTCCACAGAGCCTGCACTTGGCTGAGAAGGCTCTCCTTTGTATTCTCGGAACCCTTCTTCACTTCGTGACCCTTGGAGCTCAAGAAGCTCGTGAGCTGGTTGACATCCCAGCTGTTGTAAGGCTTGACGACGTTGTTGTCCCAATTGGTCTTGACGAGGTCTTCGAGAGCCTTGCGGTCAGAAGCCTTGGGGTAGGGGATGTTGTTGTCCGACAACCATCTCTCCAGCTCGGTCTCGTGCCATTTGTTGTATGCTACATCGCCTTGAAGTCAGTCAGTCTGAGTCGACTCATGTGATGTGGTGTGGCTGTGCGCGAAGATTGGAGCAAGGGTAACAGACAAAGGTCGGTCCAATGCCAGACTTTCCTTGTCGGCAGCCATTGGTCACGTCATGGCTTCGGTCCATCACTGCTTGCGACGATGAAGCCAACAGTAGTGATGAAGTCGGAGCCATATCGCTGGCAGTATTGAAACAGAGAGTGCAGGGATCGATGCTTACCGGACTTGCCAAACCAGCCGTCGGCCACGACAGTTTGCGTCGCCAAAGCGGCAACTGCCAATGAGGCAATGGAGAATCTCATGATTGCGGTTGGTCACTCAGGTCGTAGTGTTGTTGATGATCTTGTAGTGTCGTTTGATGAAGAAGGAGGAGTGGAAAGGAGGAAGAGGGGTTGTTGTTGAGATTGAAATCGATTGCTTCAAAGAAAACACGCTTTGAACAACGTGCAAGCTTCTCATCATGACGTTGTTCGTGAGAGCTCGGGAAGGTCCGTGGGTCGTTCGTTGCTGTGGAGAAGTGGCTTGATCGTTCCTTCCTCTTGAATCTTGATTGAAAGACAACGTACCTAAGGTAGTTCTACATCCCATCTTCTTTACTACAGGACGTCTTTCCCCGCTCTGCTATAGCGAGTGCTGGTCAATTGATAGGGTATATAGATGGATAGATGTACACCGATCAAACCAATGTACCGTCCATCGCATAGGCATTCGATCGAATACTCAAGGTAGGACACCTCACGTAGACCTCAAGCAAGAATCGTGTGGAAGACCCACCCTACTGTGGCGTAGAAGATGATGAGTTCCTGTGCAGGTTTCTTCTCGCTATCACATGTCAGCCATCCACCGGGGGGGGATCCTCAGGCTGCGACAGCGACTGCGGGACAACGTCTCGAGTCCCATCCACACAAATGTCTTCCCTCCCCCTCCACGTGCTTGCTGCCTCCATCCTCGACGACAACACACCACATAGTCACGCGTGCACCCGTGATGCCTTCCTCGTCGATCAAATTGTTTGTTGATGGCAGCTTTTGGTACGTCCCATTTCCTCCTCGCTGGCGGCGGTGAATGATGATTGCCTTCCGAACCGACCACGGCACCATATAGCGAGCCTTTTGCCAGTCGTCGACGCTGGTCGCTGGGAGACCCATGAGCTGTCACCACGCTGCTGGCCCTCCTTCGCGACTCATGCGCTTTCGGAAGAGGTGGAAGAAGTGGAAGCATCGACTGACCACTTCCTCTCCCGCAGATACACCCTGGACCTCCATGAGCGACCCGCCGCCGTCCGACGAACGCCAGGATGGCTCTCGCGACCGTACCCTCCCGGAGCCTACAGTAGCTGGCTTCTCTCCGACCAAATTGACCGCCGCACGCAATCGTACCGGAAACTCAGTACTCATCCACCAAAAGTCGCCGTTGCTCGCCGCTACTCCACCACAAGTGACAAGAGCTTTGGCATATTCACATCCTTTCATACTACCCCTGAATCATCTTGCGGGACTTCTATCATGGACGACGGGAGATGCATGGGAGAGCTTCCTCCTGGTGGCGGCGTTCTGGTTCGCAGTACTCTATGGCGATGATGTGCTACGATGGGCGGGACCGGTCGTGGTGATTGTGCTTCTCATCGCGGGCATGTACTCTCGGAGATACAGTCCTCTGTCAAGCACGACATGGAGTGGAGAGAAGAAGCTTCGAAGACGAGCAGAGTCGGACTCGCAGCAAAGAAAGAGTTTGGACGATATCTTGAATACTCTTCAGATGTTCACAAATCGTTGTGATGTTTTGCTGGATCCTTTCCTTCGTCTGACGGAATTCCTCAGTACGCAGACCACCGCAACGTCTGCTTCGACTCGTCCTGCGTTGACCTCCATGTTCATACGATTACTGGCCATCACACCAATCTGGGTGCTGTTGACACTCCCTCCTCTTCGCATAATTACCACGCATCGTGTTCTGCTCGTTCTGGGAACTCTGGGCATGACTTGGCACAGTCGACCCGCGCGAGCCTCTCGTGTCATTCTCTGGAGAAGTCGTGCAGTACGCTCGATCGTGTCGATCATCACCGGTCTTCACTTTCCCAGACCTGCGTCTCCTGGAGACGACAATAAACCACCACCACTCCCGCCTCGCACGCCCGCAGCTCTAGCGAGCGCTCTGAGAGCGAAAGGCAACAAACCCGGCGTTCGATTCACATTCGCCATCTATGAGAATCAACGACGCTGGGTCATGCTCGGCTTCACCAACAACATGTTCCTCCATGAACGTCAATCTTGGACCGACGAACACCTCAACACCGTACCCGAGAAGGACAGCTTCGAGCTTCCCGATACCGACAACGACTATACCAAATGGCGCTGGGTGGATGGCAGTGCGTGGAAGATCGATCCCGCATGGACGGACGACTCTCAGAGCTCAAAAGGTGTTCCTCGCGACAAAGATGGCTGGACCTACTACGACAACAAATGGTGCGGTGGCAGTCGCATCAACGACTGGAACAAATGGACTCGTCGACGCCGTTGGATCCGCGACGCCGAACTCATCGAAGCCACGGCGGAGGAAATCGAAGCTGCCAACGCGGCTGAGAATTTGGAGACGCTCACAATTGTCGAAGGCGAGGGCACCAGCACGGCCGTGAAGAAAAAAGGCTGGTTCGGCAAACGGCGGCTGACGAATGAGACGAGGGCGAAAGTCGACAAGTCGGATGCCAAATCCGTGGCGGGAAGTGTCGATACGAATGCCAGTAAACGCTCGAGGGATGAACCGGAGGACGATGTACATTCGCCGTTGAACTATCGCGAGACGCAGTGGGATCGGAGCATTGGTGATGGGCTGGCGGAAGGATTGGGATGATTCTTGAGTGCGTCGGGGTTACGATCTATGATTGATGTGGGACGTGGCAGGTAGCATGGCGCTGGAGGGAATGTATTTCGGGAAGGTATTTCAAGCGTTCTTTTGCGGTGAGAAAAGCTGAGCACACTTTGTTGACTGCCGGATCGACTGATGTATTTGTTGAGGCTCGGGTTTCCAACCCCCGCTTCCTGCAACTCATCCGCTCCCAGCTCTCGACTAAGAAATCCGCATACGAGATGGTACGCCGACTGGACTCGAATGCGCAACGGCACGCGATTCCACGCATAACCGACATCAATCGTCCGAGCATCTGCACAGCACTCCCATCGAACAGCAAACCACTTCCTCCCAGACCGCTTCCTCCCAAGCCCTTTAGATCTAAATCGGCGTTCCAGCGACCTATCGCGAGCGAGATCACATCAGTACCACATCCCATCGAGAGACCATCGCCCACGACGACGGGCCGCCGTTCCCAACATACCCTGAACGGATGCGCCTCGGTGTTATACACCCACTTATTCACCCCATGCGAGTCGACCTGCCAATCCGCGTCCTCGGCTTGGATGAGGTAGCTAACACGATCCGTCAGCGAACTGCCTTCTCCCCTCCCATCTCCGCGCAAAGGCGGTCAAGAACGAAGACGACGAACCTGTACTTCAACACCTCGGCGAACCAGAACGACTCCTGGAAATTCGACGCGTTGCCTCCGCCCGGTGCGTTGACGTCTTCGACGGCGGTGAAACCGGAGCCTTGGCGGCAGGTGGCGTTGATGGCGGTGAAAGCGTTCCAGGCGTACTGTTTGCTCATCATCGCGCAGTCAGCGTGGAGCCACCATCTCTCGACAATTGTTGCCGCCCGCGTGTGACGGGAAAAGGCAGGAAGGAAACACGTTTTTAACGTACGTCTTGATATTTCACGTCCCCCGTCGCGCGGTAGGCGTAGTAGAAACTCTCAATCACCTCCGGTCGCAGCACGTAGTCGGCGTCTTCGATCCAGAAGCCCGCGCGGTCGAAGAATTCCTGCTCGGTGGAGGTTAAATTAGTCGTGTTCCAGGAGAAGACCTCGGGACCGATGCCGGTCAGGGTTTGGCGATAGGTTTCCTGCCATGAAGGGTAACACGTTGCGGTTAGTCGGGTGGTTCTTCTTACTTCTCCTGCTTGACTCGACGACGATGAAGGATGGACGGGACTTACCTCGCAGGAGTCGACGAGCTCGAGACCAAAGTCGATGTACTTTTGTTGTTCCAACACGAGGCCGCCGAGGATGTAGTTGCCGCCGTCGAAGCAGCCGAGGTGCTGGGAGATGTTTCGTAAGGTTGTGCCGCGGTAGGCGGCGAGGAAGGTCAGGTCCGGTCGGGGGATGGGGTGGGAGGCGAGGTATTGGATGCTGCTGTCGGCGGCTGCGATCCAGCTGATGGGAGATCAGTTCAAAAGTCCCGCTCCGTGGCTTCGAGGTTCACTGCGACTTACCGGTCTCTGTATTCTGCGAATCTTGATGTGTCGTACACGTACATCTTTTGCTTGGGGTTAGTATGGTGCGTGACTACGGGTCAGGGTTGGGTACCTTGATCAAGTATTCGTAGAAGCTGTCCGTGCCGCCATTCCAACCGCCGCGGGCGTCGAGGAACGTTCCATTCTCGATCGACATGTCAGTACCGACCAGTCCTGGGAACGGCTCAGAAGTGGCAGGTTGAGGATGAAGGGCATAGCTCTGTTGTAGTTTCGTCAGCACTTGCCTGTAGAAGACCTGCCATCTGCACCAACCTCTGCCTTCTGCGACAGCTTCGCGTAGGTATCATCTCCCGTCAGATCCGACAGATGAGTCCACTCCAGCACCAGAGTTCCCACAGTCGCGAGGCCATTCGTAATGGAACCGTTGACACTTCGATTTCCAACATAGAGCGAATTGTCCGGAATTCCCGAGGGAGAATCGAATGTGAACTTCAGCGTATCTGCCAATTTCACAGCTTGATCGAGAAGGCACTGGACTTTCTTCTGGTCCTCGCACATGTCGTGGAGGGGTCCGGTCAAGAGATCGTAGCCGGAGAGAAGACCGCCGAGATAGCGGATCGTGGTCTCGAAGAGGCTGACCACTTCGTCGTCGGCGCTGACGGTCCAGTCGATTGTGGGAATGTGCTCGAGGATTTGGTTGACGATTTCTCTCTCGCCCATGATGAGGGCTGTTGACAAAGCGTCGACTGCGGAAGCTCCCCATCCATTGCTGGGATTGGTTAGGCTTGGTTATCCTTCAGGATCACTATGTCCTACCGCGAGTTGAAGAAGCTATTGTTCAACGGTAGCAGCTCATCGTTGGGAAAGGCATATCTGGTCGCCGTCAGTGATGGGATATCAGATTAACTGTCCTACCGTAGCAATACTTGTAATATCCCGACCAGGCGAATTCAAAGGCCTCTTTCACGGCATCCGCTCGCTGAGCTCCCTGAGACTGTCCTTCTGAAGCCGATTGAGGAGCAGCCGCAGCCAATGTGGCCGTCACGCCGAAGAATCGGGCGAAACGCATACTGCAATCGTGGATCCGGCACTGAACAAGCAGAGACCGACGAGGAACGAATGAAGCCCGTCCAGAAACGTTGTTCAATGCAACACAACCGCGGGAGCGAGCAAACAAATCCCAGGAAGAGCGACAGTGCCGTGTGACACAAGAATGAGAGAAGTCACCCACCTCGACGCCGATCGTTCCGCAGTAGAGGCATATGCCATGCAACTAAGGACGACATTACTGCATGGTTGATTTCAATACAACAGGCCTCACTCGTGCTGAAGCGGTGGGGATCAAAGGTCCTTTGATTCGCTCCTGAAGCATTTCCCTGTCTCGAACCAGAACCAGATTGGAAAAAGATCGCTGGAGTGCAGCTGTTGCCGGTGGGGAGTCGAGGAAGTCTTCGAGGGATGATCCCATCCATGGCAATCAGAGGCGGTGTAGATGGCCAGGAACAGGGAGGGAGGTTCAGACCTTGGGCCCGGCAGATGCGTTGCTGACTCGAGACATGCTTCGCCGGGCAAACCGGGACGGCTCAACTGGGAGTCAAGATATACCTCATGCGTCGATAATGCATCTGCGGAACGCAGCGCAGTGCAATGTCATGCTACATCGACCAACGTGATGCGATCGAAGAGACATGCAGTGCGTCCTCGTGGGGGCGAGCTCTGTTCTCAAAAGAGGGGTGCATGAGAAAGTGAGAATGACGGGCAGCAGAACAAACGATCCCGTTCGAGAACGCTCAACTCATTGATGAGACGCGAGGATTCTAGCACAGTCAACACGTCTCATCATACCACGAATAAACATTATGTTCCGAGTCTCTATCTACACTTCGCATGCTCAAATCAACCTCTCATCGCGTCCCAATTACAACCTCACCGTCACCATCAAGCATCCAACATGAACTCATCTCCATCCAGCAGACTCTTACTCGCCACAAAGCTGAAGCCACCGAAAGGATTGCTCTCATCCGCCGCGAACGAATCGCTAACAACATCGTCAAAAGCCCGACCATCGCGCGTGACGACGGGACTCATGGGAAGGTCGGTGAATTCCGCGCTGAAATTCTCCGCGAGTTCGGGATCGGTGATGACGGGTTGAATGGGCGGCTCGCATTCTCTCCTCTCCAGAGCTTTCCAGTCGATCTTGCGGAAGAAGCGATGGGCTTTCAAGGCCTTGACGTCCTTTGCTGTTGTGCCTCCCAGCCGCTTGTGAGGTTCTTTCCGCAGCAGTCGGGTGAGCAGATCTTTCGCATCAGGCCCCAAGAAGTATGGTAGCTGCAGCTTTGCTTTCACAATGTTCTGCTGGATCTTGCTGTGGTTGTTGCCACCGAATGGAGGACTGCCCGTCAGCAGATCAAAGCCGATGGCTCCAAGACCCCACCAGTCCACGGAGAAGTCGTACGCTTTGCCTTCGATCACTTCGGGAGCCATGTATTCGATTGTGCCCAGGATGCTGTTTGTGCGTTCGTCCTCGCCGTCCAGCGCGACTTTTGAAAGGCCGAAGTCGGTGAGGAGGAGGTGTCCTTCTGTGTCGAGGAGGCAATTCTCGGGTTTGAGATCGCGGTAGATGACGCGGACGTTTTGATGAAGGTGCTCCAGCGCGAGCACCATCTCGGCCATGTAGAAAGCGGCGACCTCCTCTGTGAACATACGCTCCATGGCCAGGTGATGGAAGAGCTCGCCGCCTTGCGCATACTCCAAGATGAGATAGAGCTTCTCCTGGTCCTGGAAAGCATAGTAAAGCTTGACGACAAAAGGGTGCCTATTGACGGACTCCAGAATGGTCCGCTCGGTGCGGGTCTGTTCGATCAGACGCTTATGCACAGTGATGCTGGCCTTTTTGAACTGCTTCTGAGCATACAGCCTTCCAGTAGCCGCTTGCTTGACCAGGTGCACCGTACCAAACGCGCCTTTGCCTAGGCAGCGCATCTGCTCGAAGTCCTCGGCGCACATCTTGCGATGGATCGTCTCGGTCCTCAGACCTCCTTCGATTGCCTGCGAAGCGAACAGAGGCGTGCGAGTCCCAGCTTCCGAACTGATGAAGTCCTGATCGAGGGGAACATCGTACGTCTCCATCTCAGTCTTGTCGCCGTCACTACCGCGCGAAGAGGGTGTCATGCTGCAAATGGATGTGTTTGTCATCACTCGTGACAGCCCAGGTCTAGCATCATCCGATTCCAGAGCGAGCGCATCGAGGCGAGCGCGGAGAGCACTGATCCCGCCTCCCGGAGTCAATGGTCGCAAGGCCGGGCTAGGCGCATCCTTCATGGCACCGATCCGCGGAGTGTTCAACATCGAAGCGTCCGACTCTTCTCCCCCCGACGTGACCGGAGTCTGGAATCCTTTGATCACATTGACCGCGGGAGCACCAGGTGGCATGCCCTTCTTCTTGTTCTTCTTCCGCTTCCGCGCCTTCTCCCGGATGGCCTCATGGTTCAGCTTGGGAACCGGAGCCGAAGCCACCTCGACTGCTGCATCTTGCGCAATCACGCGAGGAGACGAGATCTCCATCGGAGGAGAGCGCTTGCCCTCGAGTGCGTTCTTGCCAAAGTCGACGTCCATGGCCGGCATGATCGCAGTAGAAATGTTCCTGCGCAAAAAGTCTTCGCACGTTTTAACCCTCCATGCAGAGCTGATCTCTCTCTGAATTGTAAAATGCTCTTCTATCCAAGAACCGCCAGGTTTCTTGTTCGTTCAAAATGCCAGCAACGTGAAAACGCTGCCGGGTCCTTCAAGTTTTCGCCCACTCCTCGCGGTGGTGGGCTTCCCGCCAGTAGCCAAACCAGAGCGCCAAAGCTGGAGTCGGTTCGCGACAGACCTGCAACGCCGGTGAAGGACGCGACAATTTCGGACGCGGAGCGGAAAGTGGTGAGAGTCGAAGGTGCCGAGTAGCCCATAGATGGTTGACTTTGGTGGTAACTGCGAAAAGTGCTTGCGTAGATTATTTTGATCGTCAGAGTGGACTTCTGACGACGGACGTGGCTTCTAGTAGCGGGTGCGTGAGTTTGGTGGGCGTGGTGAATGTGCGGTGAATAGGAGGGAGTGGTTCGCGCTGGCTGGCGATAAAAAGAAGTTGGAAACGCCGGAAGCGAGCGAACTTGGCACGTGCACTTCGACACGGCACGGCCTGACATGTGACGCCGCATGCGATGCTCTTCATTGCGGGACTGTTCGAGCAGAGTATTTTCGTACCAGGCAATTTGGTATATTGCTGGGCTGAGAAGACATTGGGAACGTCCAGCTTGAGAGAAAGACATAAGCTCAGAGGCGAACGATATATTTACAAGATTCTAGCAATGCTATCTTTTTTAGTCGTGTGTAACGTGTGGCGGTCGGAGACCTCATTAAATGCTCTTCAGATCAACCTCATCTCCAGAGAACTCCTTTCCTCTCTCAGGCTCTGTACAACCCTTCAGCAACCTCTGATGCATGCCGCCCATCATGAACAAAACAAACAAAACATATCAGACACCCTCCCCATGCATTTCCCCCCCGTCTATCGTCCGGTACGCCCTCGCCGGAAATAATCATAACTCGTTTCTTCTTCAGAATGGTATCCGGGCGTTACCTCGCCGGAGGGTACATTCCCATAGCGCACAGGACCGTACCCACCCGGCGTCACTGCGGCAGGTGTTCCGAAGCCCATGCCCGCGGCGGTTGACATGAGCATATCGCGGCTCTCACGCCGTGGCACTTCACGACGGGCAAATGGCGCCCGGTGCGATTGGCCAATGTCGCCTCCCGATGGCGACTGGTCGCGGAGGAGGGAAGGCGCCTGGTGGTAGCCGCGAGGATATTCCATGCCGCCGTCTCCGACTCGGGTGTGGTCGGAGTCGCCCGAGGCGTCACGACTGTGCATGTATGTCTGTTGGCCGGAGGTGTTGCGGCTGTGGCCATATGGCGAAGTGTCGCGGCTTTGATCGGTATAAGTGGAGTCGAAAGTGCCGGCTCTTGTGAACCCTGTGATGGCGCTGCTCGGTGTGCCCGGCCGCACAAAGTCGCCCGCGTGGCCGTATAGCTCGCCATCTCCGCCAGCCTCGTCGCGGAACTCTGGTCGGTTCTTGTAATGCTCGAAATCCATGTTGTTCTCGTCGACCAACTCGAATGGTTCATGTGACTTGCCGGAAGGCCTGCCGGGCTTGCGCGGGTCCATGTTATCCAGGTAGACATCGGAGTAGCCGGCAACAGTCGAGGTGTCGTCGTCAAGCGATGTCCTTCCTCCGTATATGCTTTTCAGCAAGTGTTGGCTCTTCGAGGAAACCATCGGCGTGATGAGCGGCCTGTACAGCGCAGGATGGCCGAAGCGAGCAGCCATTCTGTCACCCTTGGTTCTCTTGCTGTTTTCATTGCCAGCGTGCTGTTCCTTGTCGTGCATTTTCTTGCCCGTTTCGTAGTAGTCGAACTCATCATCGAACCGGTACTTGCAGTAAACCTTGAACCCAATGACAATCAGCGGTAATGGCACCAGGCAAGCCAGCTTCGCCCAGTGTACTTCAATAAAATCAATAGTGAGCGCAAGAATGACCACGGCAACGACGAAAGTGCCGAAGACCGTCAGGAATAGCATGCGATTGAAGATGGAACGCCAAAACATGCCGCCAGACTCATACTTGGTGATGAGGACGTAGAGAAGCAGGTATTTCTTCATGAACGAGTCCATCCAGAAATAGAACGCCGTCACGGGTAGGATAAGCGGATGGATCGGAGCGAAAGTAATGGCAACAGTCGCGTAGAAGAGGAAATAATTGTAGTAGCTGGCATAGTCCATCGGCTGAGGAGCAGACAGCTGGATCAGGCTTCGTGGCTAAGAAGAAAGTCAGCTACAGCATCGAGTCGTGGGAGAAAGGACACTTACAGTAGGGGAAGAGAATCGGCGTGACCAGGAGTTCGTGATCAACGTCCAGAGTTGGCTCAAATCCACGGCGGCACCCAGGTTTCGCTGCAGCATCCAGCAGATCCAGTACGAGGAGACTCCGCATAATCCAGTCAAGACCTGCGTCAAAGGAGTGCTTTTGGTGATAGGGTTGTCCCCTCGCACAATGTCCCAGATCAGCGTCCAAATCGAGGAGAAGACCGAGAATACGATGAGATTGTTGATGACGAAGAACTTGTACAGACTTCTGGCCACATGCCTTTCGCGGCTGGTCTTGCTCACGTCACCTGCTTTGATGCGAAGTCTTCGGAAGATGGCCGGAAGGTAGAAGTAAAACGCCATGGTGAGCGCCGGCGCGAGCACACCCTGGACGATAGCCCACCACGTCGAGTCTCGTTCGTACGTTCGCTTGAAGGCCGGCCAGAAGATGGCTAGATTAGACAAATTGGCAAGGAACGCGGCAATGAGCAGGTTGGGCACAGTCCAGACGACGATGAGCACACCAATCCACAAGCTGTTCACGAAGCTCTGTCGTTTCCGTTGACCTCGCGACATCTTGAGATTCTTCCACACAAGAGCGCTGGGTTTCGGCGCCAGCTGGATTTCGGCTCCGTGGAATTTCTTCCCTCTCGCCGCATAAGCCGTCACATGGGCAGCAGAAATGCTCTTGTATGATGCGAATCCGTAGAGCAGGGCATCACGCTTGTCGACGGACAGACGGACTTCCCGAATCTGTGTCTCGAGCTCTCGGATCCTGCCCGTCAGATACTCGATGGCGTCCACCTTCTGACCTTTTGCTCGATTGCCGTATCCCTTATCATTCTTATGGACCTTGCAAGTAGGACGAGTCGATGGGAGATGGTCCGGGTTCTTCAAGTATTTGGCCAGGTGCTCCTCCAGCTCTTTCACAGTCTCCGTGTGCTCCTCGACCAATTCTGGCAGGTCCCTCACATTGCGTGCGATAGCTGTGCGAGGTTGTTCGCCTGTGGCTCTCACTTCGTTGACGAGCCTCCCAATGCCTTCATCCGATCGTAGCTCCTTTGGAAGATCGGTCAAAAGCAGTGTTCGAGCATGCAGACTGTGCTGATAATCCGGGCTGTTGTAGTATTCCCTCCTCATGCGTGTGACCTGCACGTAATTGATGTAAAGAAAGTATAGTATCACCGCGGTGAAAAGATACGTGACAACAACATACGCCCACAGCCTCGTCTGTCCATATAACAGGAGCGGCGTCATGCGGTTGAAGAATCCCGTTGCACCAACCCGAGACTGCTTCGATCCCAAGAGATTGTTCGGTATGATGATGCCACATCCGATGACCGCCAGAATCGTGAAGACATTCCTCAGCATACGCACAACTCGCATAAACACCGCGGCATCCACTCCCACCTTCTCCACCAGATCCTTCTCTTTCGTCTTCATGAGCGGTGTGAGCCAGCCGAACAGGCCCTTCGAAACGGGAGGAGGCGCATGTTTGCTATCCGCATGTTTCGCCCGAGGTGCGTAGACGACGCTATTGTAGGGTCGGAGGAAGCAGAACAGCAGTGCAATCACCGTCGTGAGGACGGCCGATGTGATCAAACTCGCCAGAGCGGATGATCCAGATATATTGCTGAATCCGGCTCCGATGACATCGATGAGCTCCTGGCCGGTGTCTTGCTGCTGTCTTGCCAGCAGGCCCGCCATCGTGGCTGTTGGCAAGGAGGTGACCTTATTCCGTAGCTGACACGAGTCGTTCAAGTCCAGATATTGGAGAGTGGGCACGAGTACTGTGAGAACCAGGGTCGGCGGTGAAAGGTTCCAGTTCCAATAGTAACGACCGTGACAAAACAATAGCGAGTGAGAAGAAAGTGTTACCAGAGAGAGACCTCACACAGGAAGAAGAATGAAACGAGGGCGGTCAATAAGATTGGATTAGCGAAGAACGAAGTGGTGAAAGACAAGCAGATCGAGCCGTGCTTTTGGGACAGGAAGCACAAAGAGTCGGAAGAAACTTGACGTAACGTTACGAGCTACCCCAACGCATCGATTGGGGTCGTCTGTTCACCGATATTCGTTACTGAGGTACAATACCATCCAACTCCATGCAGAAAGACGCATCACACCTGGTCCTCCATCATCCAAAATCCCTCTCATGCACTCCAGATCCTATCTGACAGGCACAAAAAGGTCCATCGATCCCATGATGATGGAGTGGCATGCAGTTCTGGACTTACTTACGCGTCGGATCTGGGCTAAATTTGGGCCAAGGGACCAGGGCAAGCTTTTCAACGACCGGGTCTATTTCTGGGGCCGATCTTTTACTCTTTAGCGCTTCTTCTGGGCCTTCCATTTGTCCATAAAGAGTACCGTCTTCCCAGGTCCCCATGTGGTGGCATGTGAACGGGGTCCAAGATGCTGCTGCAACCACGAGGTTCGCTGCTAGTGCTTGGTGCCATGGTACATAGTAAACAGGACCTTGGCCCGGGCGGCCACGCTCCCAAGAATGTTTCTCATGCATTGAGGGCACATCGCTTCTCTGACCTGACCTGCACACGCACATGATTCGAGAGCATGCTCCATGGAACTCATGATGATCACTGTCAAAGTTTGGACAACGACACGGGCACATTCAGAATCCGACGAAAGCGCATGTTTGCATTGACGTATACATCCGCAGCCATCGCCACAGTGAGAAATCGCAAAAGCTGGCCCGTCATAACATACACGCAAACCCCATTGGTATCATACCCATCCTTGAGCAAGGTGCAGCCGCTGCCCTCTCTTTGCAGCAGTTGCGCGCACCGTCACTCGTAACCCGAGCCAGCTTGAAAGAAACACAGAGACCACGCCAGAAAATCGACAGTACACCGAGATGACCTGCAAGATGAGTCGATGGGAAGTTTACTCGTCATCCTCATCGTCATCACCAGCGGCGGCCTGCTCCTGTGGAATTGTCAGCAGGCAATCGAGGTCGCGACGGTGGACACGATACTCACGTTCAGGTAAGCAGCCTTCTCCGACTCGTAGCGCTTCTTATCGGCGGCAGCCTTGGCCTCGTAAGGAGTCTTCTGCTTCTCGTTGAGGCCCTTCCACCTCTCTCCGAGGAGCTTGCCAACCTCGCCTGTCGGGACTGTTAGTGAAGGTGCACAAGGATAGCACAAGGATCAACGAACCGAACTTGATGCCGGGGTTCTCCTCGCGGACGTTGTCGCGCTGCTCGTTGGCGAAGAACATGTAGGCGGAGAGACCACGCTTGGGCATGTTGGGGTCTGCGCATGGTTAGCAGGTGAGGTAGACAGCAACGAGAGTGAATGCGACGTACCCTTCTTCTTCTTGCCGCCATCGGCCTTGCCGCCCTTCTTGGCGCCGCGCGTGGTAGCCTTCTCCTTTGGCATGATTGCGATTGGTGTTTTGCTGCAGACAAGCAGATGTCAGCGACGACGAAATTGAGTGAGCAAGGCGATTTGGCAATGGCGGCGGTGGCAATCGTCGCGAAATCCGCTGTTGACGTGGTGGTCCTGGTAGTGGTGGTGGTTGTTGTTGTTGTGAAGAAACGCCGGCTTGAAGTCGCGGCCACGGTCGCGGTCGCAACCACCAGCTGCGCGGTCACGCGCAAGAGCGCAGAGTCGTCCAATCGGACGCGGAAGTGACTTACTGAAAGGGTAGTGTGAGTCGGTGGAAGTTGCAGCGAGGAGATGTTCAGTTCTGCGACGCGTGGGTCAGCACATGAACGATCGATCAAATCAACAACGATTGAAGTCGTTGGGATTTGTTTTGGACGCGACGACGAAAAACCAGCAGAACGCGCCTGATGACAGCGCGAAACGACGAGCAATCGAATGCTGGGTGGTCGCGAAAGGTGGGTGGTGGACGGGGCAAGTCGGTTTTCGCGGTGCTTTGGGCTTGTTTATGCGGAGCGTGGAGGGATTTCTCACCAGAAGGTCTGTCACTGCGGATTTTGGGTGAAGGGAAGACTGGTAGTGGAAAGTGGGTGAGGGAAGGCGAAGGGCGAGGACTACCATTAAATTCTGGGGGGGAAAGCCATGACCCCTCTCGCAGAACAGGCAGGAACGCTAAGGTGTACATTTCATCACCCACGACTTCTGTCCGGGTCTTTGCAACCGTCCAGCAGGCGCCGCGGACGTGTGGGAGATGTGATAATTCCATGTCGAAGGGTCGAATCAAGTGGCCATCCATGGATGCCCAAATCTCGCGGTGTCGGTTCGGCGACGGGGTCGAATGTCGCGTGAAAACATACAGGCACAGCCGGTGGGAGCGCGTCGAAGCAGCACATCTGCTGCCAAAACAGCTGTTTGTCCCCGCCCGCCGCGGACGGAACTTGGAAGCGGCTGCCATCACCACTGTCCCCGCCCAGCTCAATTTGCATTCCACCTCACAACACCGCATTCGTTGTTGCTGTGAGGTCTGATTTTCCTGTTGTTTCCGTGGTTGAATACTCTAGTAGTTGGTGATGTAGCCCAGAGATCGTAACGACGGCAATCCTGTCTGCGAGGTATGCATCGCTACCGTCCGACTCTTGGGCACCACGTGGGCATGCAAACAACCCACTGTAGCGTCAACGGAATCTCAGGGACTACTTATTCCAGCCGAGCACCGACGACTTCCTTATCACTATTGATTGACACGCCATCGATGAGGATAATGTGTGAAAGACCACTGCTGCTAGCCACTTGGTCATGCAGGGCAATGGCAGCTTACCATGGACCTCTGCCCAGCGGAGCGGCCTCCAGGAATCGCATATTGTACACATCCAACGCATATTACATACCTGGTCTAATAAACATCATGGGATATGAACGTTCAATAGCCTTGACCGTGCTCTGCGGCGACGCTGCCAGCTGCAGCATATAGATCTGCCGTTGCAAAAGATATGCGAGCCGCCCCAGTACTGATTCTCGAAAACGGCACAAGCTTGTGCTCGTGCTCCTGGCGTGCTCGTCTCCGACAGGTGTTGATCCATCAACACATCTACTGCGGTGCCCTCAGGTTGGTACAATGGCATTGATTGTACGGCAAAGGCCCAGCGGAAACACTCGGTTGATGGACCATCCAATAGAGATATCGTGAATCGATTCCGTCGCGCTATGCTGCTCCCCAAGAAGTCTGCATCAAAATCATTCCTCACGCACCAGTAGCCGCCTTCACAGTCATCTCATCGATCCGGCCAGTCCCACGGCTCGAGAACACAGCCATGATGCCAAAGCCAAAGTAGAACAATGCCAATGGGTACGCCACCAACACACGCATATTCGTCATGCGACCCACGACACAGAACATGGCCGAGCTGGAATACGTGCACCACGCGATTGCCAGGCTGACCAAGCAGTATCCGACAAAGGTGTCCAGCGGGATGATCACTCCAAACAAGCTCGCGAATACCAGAGGGAGGAGACAGTATCCCAGCACGGAGCTGGAGCGACCGAGCGTAAGGGTGGAAGAGAGGTGTGATGATCCGTGGTAGTTGTTGTGCGAGCTTTGGACAGCGTTCATCTCGTCCTGGGAGAGTGGTGGGGACATCATGCTGAAGACGAAGTTCAGACTGATGGCGCCGAGTGCTGCGAGACCGCACACGTATCCGAACCAAAGCTTGCCCGTCTAGTCATATGTCAGCATATATTGGAGATCTCACGCCAGTCTGAAGAACTCACCAGCAGCAGGAATGTGCCAAACAGTGCGCAGAAGAGGAATGGCCCTGCGAGATCCGCATCGTCCATAATGTGCTGATCTATCCGTCCAAGAGGGTTGAGAACTGTGAGAGTCTGCCATTGTCCATCAAGTCAGCACTCGAAGCTCCATATTCAATCCCCCTTTCCAACCGCATTGTCCCTACCTTCATCTGAATATGGTGAAAGTTCACTCCGAGCTCTTCCAGCAGCGGCGGTTCGCCATCGTATCCCTCCGTTCCAAACGCCGCAAACCAGCCGGTTCTTAGTCCTCCCTGACCTGTGCCCATCTGTCCGCTCGCACCAGGTTGTCCAGGAAATGATCCAAAGCCATAGTTTGCTCCTCCTGCTCCGTAGCTGCCCGATTGTCCATATGCCTGCCCTTGCCCGCCCGCGCCATATGCTTGGAAGGGAGTGCTCTGTCCGGAGACGGGTTGTGCGGAGTACGAGGATTGGTAGAAGTTGAGGTTGTTCTGGGCGGAATATGATTGCTGCTGGTTCGAGGGGGATTGGTAGCCGTAGTTCGACATTGTGGTTGGTTTTGTGCGGAGGACGTCCCCGGGGTCAAAGTCGGCGGGCGTTGAAGATGGCTTTAACTCGTTGCCTGATCCCGGTCGGTCAAGCGCACAGCGACGTTTGGCGTTGTTGAGTTATGTAGTCGGAGAGATATTTTGTGAGCTCAAAGTGCTGTTTCGGCTGACACGTCACGGAATTTGGGAAGGTCGATCCGAATTCCAAGCTAGAACTATGGGCAGCTTTCACTCCTTACCCTTTGCCGTCTTTCATCCATCACAAACAAACGGAACAACTCTCGTCGTCATTGTCGAAAAAGGAGTCGAATGGATGTCCGACTGCCTCAAGATGTGTATCGGTCGTGCGACAACAAGCACTACGATGGCTGCGTATCGATCCTGTTGCTTCAGTAGCTACAGACGTGCAGCTACAGATCTGCGCCAACGCGGCCACGAACGCAGCAGCAGCTTTCTCGCAGACTCGCCTCAATTACTCGGTTGCCCAAACGCGCCCAGCTGTGAGATAGCAAGCTCCGACATCCTCAAAATGCTTCACCACCAAATCACGCCTCCGTCAACTCCACCACCTCCCACTCGTAGTCACCAAACGTGACCTTCCCACCCAGCTCCAACTTCGCCGGCTCCATAGCCAACCCACAAGGCATCCACAGATCTCCCATCCTGACCCTCCTCGCCCACGAAGACTTCGACGCCTCACCCCATACCCATCGCTCAACCGTCAGCTTCTCGTCCACCCGCATGATGCCCTGACAAATCTGCCCAACTCGCACCACCATCCCGCGCGCCTTCTCAGCATCGTTGTGCAGTTGCAGGACAACACACTCGACCCTGCCGTCTTTCCTGCCGGTCGACTGAAGTGCGACGTCGCTCCACTTCTCCTCGTAGGCTTGTTTGCGACCGTTGGCGGGATTGATCATGCTGCCGGTCTCCAGAGTATCGCCGTTTGGGAGGGGCTGCATGATGCCTTCGTCTTGTACGCTTTCGGCGGAGGAGGTTCGGGAGTCGATCCAGTGCTTCCATGTCGAGTGCGTGACCAGTGCGCCGTTTGTGCCAGGTTGGAGTGATGATGAAGATGTGCCGGCGAATCCCCATTCAAGCTCGGAGAGTGGTGCGACTGACGGCTTATTAGTACGCGACGATTAGGTCTCGATTTGGAGGCAAGGCTGACCTCCTTTGGCGACAACATTTTTCGATGGACGTTTCAACACTCGAAGGTCAACGAAGCGATTGCCGCCGGAGGTTGTGACTATCGTTGTTGTGTCGTCCTCACTGGGTGGTGGATCCGGTAGCCACCTCAAGTAATGGCGCTTGGAAATGTTTGGCGCCATGTTGAAGGTGGATGTTGATGTTGTATGTTCAAGATTGAATGAAGTAGGCGAGATGGATGCAACCCGGTCTTGTCCGAATTAGGAAGGACCTGCATTGGCCTTATATGTACGTCGATCCAACACGATGAACTTGTACTTTCACGATACTTCACACTAACCTGCAAAGTATCTGGCCGTCCTTCTACATTACCTACAACCTTGTCTATACAGCCATTCAGTCGTTCTAGTAAATATCTGGTACCTGTATCTGCACGCCTAGTTTGCCGTCCTGCTATCTTGACTACACGACTATCATGTTGCAAACAACAAGATTGAGCATCAAGGTCAGCGTTCGAGAAATCATCATTCATATATACAAGTATGTGTGCTCATTATGTACAAGACTGCCGTTACACTCTTCACCAATGACCTCCTCTCCAACGGTGACCCCAGACTTGCCCGCGCATTCAATCAATCCCATACCAGACTAGACCACATACTGACTGAGAGGAGCCGGCTGGAAACCAGTCATCGCAGGGCTAACAGACATATCGAATGGATCGGCCTCTTCGTAGGCAGGGGTAGGCGGAATAGTACCCAGCTTATGACTCTCAAAGCTATTGGCATGGAAAGCGTTGAAGTTCGCCATGGCGGGCATGGTCGTCGGGCAGCCAGCACTGATGCTGTTGCGGACGTAGTTCGGCGTTCGATACACCGGGCCGGGCGAACTCGGCGTGCTCTTTGTGGCGGGCGCTTGCACACTGCTGAAGTTGAGTTTCGGGGTTTGCTGCTGAGCTGGTGCCCCGAAGGCGTTGGACAGTCTGCGGAACATGGACGAGCCTGTGCTCGCGATACTCTGAGAGCGGGGCGCGGTGCCGCCTTGTGGGTCGGTGGTGTCCATGAGGTTGAAGATGCCCTTGAGGCCGGCGTTGGCCGCGGCCACGGATGCTTTGACAATGTTCCGGCTTTCTTCCAGCCGGATGAAGTCGTCCATGTTGATATCGATGGTGTCGAGCTGCTTGACCACGACTTGAACGCAGTCTGCGACGAGGGTCATGCCAGTAATGTATACGTTGGCCGCCTGCTCCTGCACATGGGCTGGCTGCGTGCCGATCAAGACGATGGCGGAAGCAGACAACTTGTCAATAGCCATGTCAGCCATGTTCTTCTGCATGGTGACATCGACGAAGAGCTTCGATCGGTTGGTCTGCTTGTCGTCATCCCGCATTGAGTTCTTCAGATTGTCGTACACTTTATCGAAAGCGTCCTGGAAGATGAAGGCAAGGCCGCCATTCAAGTTGTCCATGGCTGCCATCAGGGTGTCTGCATCGTCGTCCATGATCGTCGTGAGCATTGCGAAGTGGTTCGTGCCTTCGATGAGAGCCGATGCCTGCAGCGACTTGAAGAAGCCAAAATCGCCGCTACGACTGGCTGTGTGCAAGTTGTGTCGGACAAGCGCGATGCGCTGAGTCCAGTGAAGTTGCTTGACATTGGGAGATGCCATTCGGTGATCTTTGTTGAGATGGATAGGCGGGTGAGTGATGGATATGAGTCGTTGAGAACGATCTGGTTGCACTGAGGCACAGCGGTCGGGAAGTACAGGGAAGCGGCTATAAGCACTTCGTCAATCATTGTTGCAAGTTGATGATCTCGATGACGCTCTTGTATAGACGCAATAGCCGATGACAAATATGACTTTGGTCAATTGGACCCGATCGAAGTCCCAAACTGGAAGTTCCAGGTCGCTTATCGAGTTCTTCACAAATCCTTCCATGTGCACGCAATCGGTAGCGAGGAATGAAGGCTGCAAGGCCGCAGTCTCGGTAGACTCCTCCTTTGTAAGGGCAACTGTTCGCGGCAAACAGTCTGCAATTCCCTTTGTTGAAGTCAATGGGTACGCTTTTCTTTACTGGTCACTTCCGCTCGACGCAGCAAAGAGCCTGACAAGGCTGAGACACCATGCTCGGTAGAAAAGACCAGGGAATGACGCAGTCCAGCTACACGTGTCTCCGTTCGTTAGGAGGACTGATGACCGTGCCGGGTTGCTGGGGACTCTTCTCCAGCTGTTGCTGATCGGAATTTCGGAAGGAGCTGGAGGAAGGGATGTTTTGTGATCACATCTTATTTGACCTAGCTGCGATATCAACGTAGACTTTGTCGTGCTGGCCAAGACACAACAGCTTTCCGTCTTCTGTCTGCATTCTGGCAGTGATCGTAGCTGCGGAACAAGAGTCAGCGTCCGAGGTTCGGTATCTGATGGAGTTGAGGGACTCACATATGTTCTTCCCTAGACTCGCCACCTCGCAGACCATGTGTACGGTGATCCCAACAGGTACTGGTCGTATATAGCTCACAGTGAGATGTCGCGATACACCTCCAAAGTGCCAACTTGAGGCTGTTGCCAAAGGTGCGACCGACATGGACGTGCACATGTCTGATCAATTGTCAGCCTGGCAAGCTGGCGTGTGACATGGAACGATACCAAATATGAGAGCAGCGGCTCCACCGTGAAGATTGCCCGTTCTACTGCATAGCTCTGGCCGTACATCGATTGCTGTTGTTACTACGAGTGGTGGACCGATGGAGGCCGATATGACTCGGACGTTGTTGGTCATGATTGCCGAATCGAAAGACTGGGTTGAAAACAATGGTCAGACCACATGATGGAGTCGGTAAATGAAGGTGTGTACCGGAGGCTTGCTTCGGTCAACCGAAGGGTGGTCCATGTTGTATTCCGCAATGTACGCAGCCACTCTCTCTTTGGGATCCGCGATATCCACGCGGAAGAATACGCCGGGTGGCAATGTGTCCTTCGGGACTGGCATGGTCAACAGGTTTGCAAACGACAGAATGTGAGTAGTCAGTGCAACAAGTGCCAGACGACGCAGGTGTCGTTGCAGATCGATCGGCACAGCCGAGGACCACAATCTATTCGGCTGGACCAGACGTTCACTACTTTGCCGCGAGCTTGCGGTGGGCGACCTGTGTCTTCTGCAGTGCCTGGATCGAAGTGAAATTGTCGGCGATGAATACATGGCTCCGTGAACCCGACCCGAACTGCAATGCACGCTCTGCACCTCAGCGGCTTGGAGTGTCTCCCTTGGGCAAGAGAACGGGGCGTCCTGGTCGACGCAGTCCGGCGATGGTCCTCCACAGATGAAGTTCCCTGCCATGGCGCTCAAAAAATGTCCGATGACATTCGTGCATATGATGTCACGATGTGGCTCTCAGTCGCCAAGGTGAGATGAAGAAATGCCGGCAAGCCCCTGCGTGAGGAGGTAGAACTACAGTACCCTATTGCATCAGCGGTCGGGTCGTTTTGTTGTGCTCTAGGAGTGGAAAGACTTTTGCTCGACCGCACACCTGCCAACACCACAGCCATCGAAGTGACCAAAACAATCAGGCAGGATTGGCGGTCCTTGTTCATTGTTGATCGTGCGTTGACATTCAGGTTGCAGTAGTTGAAAAGTGGTCCGATTTTCGCAAGCGAAGGACCCTTGGAGATCCCGGTCAGGTACCAATCCATGAACGATTTTGGGACGAGTGACGATTCCTTCATTCTTGTCCTCAACCCTCCTCTCGAAGCATTCACTCCTTGTTTACAACCCCGACCCAACCGTCAAAGCGATCCTCAAGAGTACAATCGCAAGACTGCTTCTTTGACGACCCCAAAGAAATCGTCCTCCTTGCCAAACCGCATCCCACCAGCACGCGACAGTTCCACCACACCTGAACACGCAACAGGCATTCGATCAACATGGCTGCTCGACCAAACAACATCGGAATCAAAGCCATTGAGCTTTACTTCCCAAGCCAGGTGAGTCCGATCGACATTTTTGGGCCTGCCATTGAGGAGTCTCAGGACTAATTCAACATTTTCCCCTGCTCCAGTGCGTCGACCAGGCAGAGCTCGAGAAGTTCGATGGAGTCAGCGCCGGCAAATACACCATTGGCCTTGGCCAGACCCGAATGAGCTTCTGCGATGATCGTGAAGGTGAGGTACTGCCAACATTGCGAGGACTGGCAGAACAGGACTGTTAACAGACACGCGAAGACATCTACTCCCTGACCCTCACGACCGTTTCCTCCCTCCTCCGCAAATACAACATCGACCCCAAGTCGATCGGCCGACTCGAGGTTGGCACCGAGACTCTTCTCGACAAGTCCAAATCCTGCAAGACTGTGTTGATGCAATTGTTCGAGCCATGCGGCAACACCAACATTGAAGGTGTGGATACTGTCAATGCCTGCTACGGAGGCACCAATGCGCTCTTCAACACTCTCAACTGGATGGAGTCCTCGGCCTGGGACGGCCGCAACGCCATTGTCGTTGCTGGCGACATTGCGCTCTACAAGAAGGGCAACGCGAGACCGACCGGAGGTGCTGGCTGTGTCGCCATGCTCATTGGCCCAGACGCGCCATTGGTCATCGAGCCAGGTCTTCGTGGAAGCTTCGTCAAGCACGCCTACGACTTCTACAAGGCCGACCTCACCAGCGAATACCCTCTCGTGGACGGTCAATACTCGATCAAGTGCTACACCGAGGCTGTTGACAAATGCTACGAGGCGTACAACGGACGCGAGAAGACGCTTAAGAGCCAGGCAAATGGACACGCCAACGGTGTGGACTCCGCACAGGAGGCTCCTCTGGATCGTTTTGATTACATGTGCTTTCACGCTCCCACGTGCAAGCTCGTCTCGAAGAGTTACGCGAGACTGCTCTACAACGACTACCTCGCGGACCCAACCAACGAGTTGTTCAAGGATGTGCCAGCCGAACTCAAGGATTTGTCTTACGAGGCGTCGATCACGGACAAGACGGTGGAGAAGACCTTCATGGGGCTGGCCAAGAAGCGTTTCGCGCAGCGTGTGCAGCCATCGATCCAGGTACCGACCATGTGCGGAAACATGTACTGTGCTTCGGTCTACGCTTCCCTGGTGTCGCTCATCTCGAACGTCTCCTCGGCCGACTTGCAAGGCAAGCGTGTTGGAATCTTCTCTTACGGATCTGGTCTCGCTTCGTCTCTCTTCTCACTGAAGGTCAAGGGTAGCACTGAGGAGATCACCAAGAACCTCAACTTGCAAGAGAGACTCGACGCACGCCGCGTGGTTGCGCCAGAGGTCTACGATGAGATGTGCAACCTCCGTGAGAAGGCACACCTTCAGAAGGACTTCAAGCCAAAGGGCAGCGTCGACACGATTCTGCCAAACACCTACTACCTCACCAACGTGGATGACATGTTCAGGAGAGAGTACGAGGTCAAGAAGGAGTAAGAAGCATTTTGTTGAGGCGTTTATCAGAAGGCAGAACGGAGGGACATGTATAGGGGGGTTTTCTTTACACTGTAGAGACAGGTCGCCGCCACGATCATTGGCGCAATACCAGGGAATTTAGCAGGCAAGGCAGGATTAGTTGTCAGCACTTCGCATGATTTGTATACCCCATCGTTGTCATCTCTGTGGAGTGTTGCACGGCACTTGGAAGTGACTTCTTCCCGCTACAGTTTGACATTGGTCGAGCAAAGAGCGATCATAGAGCTGCCGTGACCAGACTGGACTTGTTCAGAATTCTCGGGATTTAACAAGAAGTCTGTTGGAGTGATAGTTCTACTCAAATGAATTTACGAGAAGATGCAGGGCTGGCTGGCGATTGGAGCTTACCTTATGCGAGCAGCCGGGGCTGGTCTAAATCGAGGACGCTAACGCCCGGCACTGTCGCCAATGGTCTGCGGTCCCACGCCCCGTGTGATCATCGACTTCGGACATCCTTTGCGAGAGTGAACGTATTGCATGTCGGTCGAGCGCTCGACTACTGTGCTGAGAACCGCAAATGTCGACAGAACGTGCGATCGTTTCTTCCATATATGCCGCGGAGGTATTAGAGTTGAACTAGTCATTACTTAGCCGTAGTCAAAGTATGCGGAAACTGACCACCGGCAAGTCGTAAAGCGAGTGCCAAGTCGCAAGGGTTTCCCGCCCAGTCACCATCCCGTACTCGACTCCATCTGAACCGCAAGGACTCTCCCGTCCACTTCACACCACGCCCAAACCCACTCACACTCGCTATTTACCATCCTTCGAGGACCTCCCACAACACACCGCCCCAGTGACGATCCATTCCAGGCATCAGGGCCTCATTTTGTTGCGCGATTGCCTCGAGGAGGCTGTGCTCGGCCCCCCGGCCAGCCGCTCACACCACAATGGACCGGAGATCTCTGCTGGACGACGACCGCACTTCGACCCACGAGCGAGCAGATGTATTCAGCGATGAGTTCGAGGTGGATGATTGGGATATTGGGGTAGCCGACGGCTTCCGGCCGAGTGGAGGGAGAAACAGCGAGGAGCGGGAAGCGCGCCAAGACGCGTTGAAGGAGCTGGAGGATGGGACTCCTATACGGACGGTGTCTGCACATTACGCTCCCGCACCACCAGTGGGCGCGAATGGGGCGAGGGAATCCGTTCGTAAATCAGGACGCCGTGCGAACCCCTTTGCCAGTCCTGAAGATGCCGCACCGGAACGGACAAACAGTCTCGAATTCGAGCCGGAAACCAACTTTGCACATCGCACATTATCAACGGCTTCCTCGCGCATATACGCACAAACGGACAGCCCGAGGTTTGGAGCGGGACCCAGCCATCCGTATGGCTTATACACTCAAGCAACGATGCCGAGATCACCCAGCGCGAGGACGGCGGCTTCTTCAGCACGACAGCCGTCACAACGACAGACCTTTCAGCAAAACCTCCCACAACATCCATACGCCATGTATCCGCAAGCTGTCGATATGGATGATGTCGATGCCGATGATGACGATGTGGACCGAATACGACCGAACCCGGTTCCAGTTGGGTTCCCTGGTCTTGGACAAAACTATACTCGTCGGTTAGGTCCTGATGGCGAGGACCAGGGCATCATCGACGAGGTTGGACACACAGAACAACTGCCGCCGTACAGTCGATATCCGGAAGATGGACCCGAGAAGATGCCTTTACTACCGCCGACATTGCACAGTCGAGCACCAGTCGAAGGATCAGACCCAACGATGTCGCTCATGCATACCACGCTCCAACCCAGTCCGACACCCGCACCGCAATCCATGACGGACGATTCAGTCTTGAATCGACATTCCGTCGCGCACAGTCTGACTCGGATGATCTCCACATCAAGTACATCCGCCAACAGCGCAAGGAAGAGTTGGCAGAAAAAGTCATGGAAGGAGAAAACATGGCGAGAGAAGCGATGGACACGTTTTTGTGGAGTCCCGTTCTGGGCGATACTTCTCGCTGTCGGTGTGTTTGTGTTCATTGCCGCTGTGCTCGGCGGTGGCTTCGGAGGATGGATGGCCGGTCGCGGGGGCGCCAAAAAAGCAAAGTATGTTCTCGAGGAGATCCTTGATGTTCTGGTCGCTAACCTGGATTAGGCCTGCTACGACCACCGTTGTGACGTCGCTGTACGATGCTAGCCTCATGCCATCACCAACGTCCGGCGCACCGCCCGTGGGCACCTATGCTCTAACTCTCGGAGATCCGGAGGAGGTAGTGAACGATTGTCTGGTCAACCGAGATCTGGCCATGGCCTGGGATTGCAACCTAGCTCCCAATCCCAAGATGGGCATCTCGATCGTCGAATCGTCTGATCCAGAGCAGGGCACTGGAGCGACACTGTTTTACAACTCGGACGATCCATCAATCGCCGCCGGCGCACAATTGGCGTACATGGACACTCCATTCTCATCCTTCCTGACCGTCCTCGACAATGATGACAAGGACAACGGCTTGGCGTTCTATTTTCAATCTTTTTATGACAAAGTCGTGGTCGTCCCCGAACACAGTATCAACCTAGGTCCGGGCACTAAGCGCACCACGAAACGGGGTTACCTTGGCTCCGGCTTCCAGGTTCCTGAAGCATGGAAGAGCCGGAAGCAAACACTCACGCCTGGCGAGAAGCCGTGGTTCTGCGTTTGGAACGATACATTCGTGGAAGGCTTCATTTATGTCAATGAGCCATCCGTATCTCTCACCTCGAGCAGCAGCTCGAGTTCGATTACGCCACCGCCGTCAACACAGGCAGCCTCTGCGAGCTCCAGCGCTCCCAACAGCGCGACGTCGGGGTCGGAAAGCTCAAGCGGTACGATAACTCCCAGCGCGACGACAACGGCAGCGACGGACATCATCACAACGACGATCGTCAACCCATTTACCACGGCGGTCTACACGGGTCCCTCTGGCGGACTGCCTCCGTGGGCCAGCGGCGAAGCCATCAAAGCCAAGCATCGAGCGGCGTACGCAAATAGCATGCATCAGAAGCCGAAGCGACAACTACCCGCGCGATACCCGGACTTGCCGTATGTGGTCAAAATCGAGGAGCGTCGACTAGCTGAGAGTCCGCAACCGTATTGTCAGCAGTACCAGATCCTCGATAACGGGAACGCGAACTGGGCGCCCGGTCCTGATGGCAAACCCATTGTGGTGTACCTGAATGAGCTTGATCCTGTTCAAACGCCTGATTCAGCGGCGACGGGCACTGTTCCTGCACGGCGTGCCAAGAGGGGCGACCCTGTGCCGAACTCTTGCCATTGTCAATGGATGAGCGGAGATCCGGGTGGTGACCCTGACGACGATGGGCAATGACGAAGGATGTGATCTTCTTCTGTTGGAAGGAGAACACGATGATGATATTGGCCGAAATGGACATGGTTGGGGACGAAACGCTCGTCTTCTCGGGGACGTGTTTCACGTGGACTCTCTATTGTGGACCTCAAAGGAGTTTACAGGGCGTCGGCTATGCCGGGACACATTACGGGATATTACTGGGATGGGTCCGGTGAAAAGGAGTGAATAGGGTACAGAGGTTCATGTCGAGAGATTTTTGGGAAAGCATTAGCATAGCGAGATTCATTTGGACAGTGATTTGTGATGATGAAAAGGAATTCAAAGTTTTCATACGCTTCCTGACTTGTATGTCTACCCGGGCGCGCCTAATCGCGGCGGCACAGACTCTCTACAATATGACCATGGACGCGGTCGACTCAGCGGCCGACCACGGCGACTGGCTGGCGCACGACCTCCGAGACGCCGGCATCCCCAGACCAAACATTAACGCCTTTACCGGATCCCTCCTTTCGCGCCACCGCCAACACGAGTTCGTCGCGTTTATGGCGGCATCCCGCAAGCGCAAGGGCATCGCTCTCCCGGACACCGCCATCGGTGAGGCTAGAGATGTTGGTGCACCGTGCATGTAAGGATTTCTACCGTGTGCACGTGTGCACTGTTGTATGCACCAGTGTATACACAATTCTGCCGCTAACTAAGATAGGCGACGACGACGATATAGACGTCGAATCGATATATCTGTATGTCTACTGTTTATTAAGCTGCCCGCGATACAGACTCGAAAACTAGGGTCTCTCTACGCCGTTCCCTCCCTTTACTACGTCGCCGGTAAATCGACGTCGCTGCTAAGCGGCCGCTTAATCTAACATGTTCTAACATGCTTACCCCTAGCTACCTAGGCGTGCGGATGTGTGCGCATAACGGCCACTCTTGAAAATCTAGTGCACACGGTGCAATATGCACAATGTGCACAGTGCGTGCATATAGGCCAACACCTCACCGTGAGGCACTGAGACACGTGGACACGCACCCGACTGGCGCCCTCCGCCACCTCGACAACCCTACCCTAGTCCACACCCCGGACTCCGCCGACCTCTCCACCATGGTGCGCCCGACGACCAACCGCGTGAGTTGATCAGCCTTCCTCGTGGTCATGCTCACACTGCACTGCACGATCTGCGCTTCATTGGCTTAGTGTGTGCGGTGTGATGACGGGAACGGGCGCAGTGTTCAATGCAGTCAAAGCTCTGCATTGTCATCGGAAAGTCGCCTGAAAAATCTCTATCGCCTGACGAACCACCTCCTTATCCGCATCAAACGTCAACCTCTCCACCGCCTCCTCCAACCCCAACAATTCCGCTTCAAATTCCACCTCTCCCTCCCCTCTCTCAACCCCTTCGTCCACGAGTCCCACAAATCACCAGATAATCTTCACACCCTCCCCCCTTCCCCGCCGCCAACATCCGCTGACTCAACATAAGCGGCTCCACCACCCCCTCCACCCACCTCGGCACATCCTCCACCTGCCGTCCCTCCTCCTGCTCCGACGCGGGCGTACACCTCGTCCACATGTTGACTGGAGGCAAGCGACACGTCTACCCCGGCTGCTCGCGCGTCTCGCGAATCGCGGTGGCGTGGCGGTTTCGTTCAAATTCCGTCGGCCTTTGGGGAGGAGGTGGGTGGAGGAGGGGAGGTGGTGGAGGAGGCAGATTTTGTGGAGGGAGAGGTGGAAGAAGACTGTGCCGGCGGATTCGACGAAGTGGGGGGAGGGGTGGTTTGTGGTGGGGTTGGGGGTGGGGTGGGATATGGTTTGTGGTCGGGATGGATTGATGGTGGGGACGTGGGATGTGGGAATCTCGACGTGAGCGTGCTTCTCGACGTGAGCGTGCTTCTCGACGTGAGCGTGCTTCTCGACGGAATGTTTACTGGTGCAGCACGGGCTGGGAAGTTGTGCAGGTAGGAGAGTAGAGGGAACTGTGAAATAGACGCGTTTGTGCGGTGCATGTACCGTGGTTGATTCTACGTAGTCTTGTGGGTAATAAGTCGGCAAGACTCGGACGGTAGAACTAGAATGTACTCAGCGACGACGTTTAGGAATTTGCAACGGACTTCGGGCGCGACGTAACAGGTCGCAGCGAGAGAGAACATGTTCGGGAGAAAACCACTTCACTGTTGTCGTGGTGGTGTGACTAGGTCTTCCTCAAGGTATAGTAACCATGGCGACGCGGGTCTGTTTTGAGTGACGTCTTCTTCTAACGTGTCTCCAGATTCATCTACCACAACGTCTTGCGCGATTGATCAATCACGACAAACATACTACTGCCTGCGCTCGCTTGAACAACATCTATATCAACCATCGTTCGACACGGCGACACACTTACTGCCATCCATCCCTTTTCTCCTCACCTGGCGGGCACCATGCCCACCAGAGATGTCTCTGACGGACCCTCCGTCTCACTTTCTTGTCAGCCCAGAGCCCATGTCTCATACACGACGTCTCATCGCTAACACATACCCTCCAGTCGCGAACAACTTCTGGGGCAAAGATGACGCTGGCGTCGGGCCACTGCTCGATCGCATGTCGAATGCCAAAATCACGAGCGACGAACTGAAAGCCTTCTACACAGCCCGAGCCAAGATCGAAGAGGACTACGCCAAATCGCTACTCAGTCTCGCGCGCAAGCCTCTAGGATCCTCCGAATCGGGTACGCTGCGCATGTCGCTCGATGTCGTTCGCGGCGAAGTCGAATCCATGGGCAAGTCCCATGCCACCATCGCCAGCCAGATGAAGAGTGAGCTGGAGGAACCTCTGACAGCGTTCAATGGAGGAATCAAGGAGCGAAAGAAGATTGTCCAGCATGGCATCGAGAAGCTTCTCAAGACCAAGAATATCCAGACGGCCACTGTGAACAAAGCGCGGGATCGCTTCGAGCAGGACTGTCTCAAAATCAAGGGCTACCTTGCGCAGGGCCACATGGTCATGGGCCAGGAGGAGCGCAAGAACAAGGCGAAGTTGGAAAAGACTCAGATTCAGATGTCTGCTAACAGCGACGAATACGAGGCTGCGGTCAAGATCTTGGAGGAGACGACGGGACGGTGGAACCGAGAATGGAAGGCTGCATGTGACAAGTTCCAGGATCTTGAAGAGGAGCGTCTCGACTTTTTCAAGAGCAGTCTCTGGAGCTTTGCCAACATCGCCTCGACTGTGTGCGTTAGTGACGACCAGTCTTGCGAGAAGATTCGCCTATCTCTGGAGGACTGCGAGGTGGAAAAGGACATTTGCAATTTCATCAAGGACTCTGGAACTGGCCAGGAGATTCCGGATCCTCCAAAATACATCAACTTCTGCCGTGGAGACATTGAGGATGCAGCTTCGAACCACGAGTCAGACGACGAAGCATACTCCGTGGCACAGTTCCAACGGACCATGAACCCGACTTTCCGTACATCTTCACCTCAACCCAGCACATTCGAATCACACCATGATCCAGACACGAAGCTACGGGATGAGATGGGGATTCCCAAGGGCCGCGCCTCGCTTCAAGGCGAAGACTCATTCACCGCTCAGGCTCGCAGCTCCCACGGAAGCGCAGCGCCACCACCATTGGCAACGAGCCAACTGAGCCAGGCTTCTGCGCATTCGAACCCATACGCAGATGCTCCGATCATACCGCATAATCCATATCCCACTGATGGGATGACCCAATTCTGCAGACCGGGCCCGCCTTCCGAGCGGAGCTCTATTCCATCTCCAGTCCGTCCAGGAAGCCGGGACAGTCTTGGACACAGCGAGTACTCCCAACCTACTTCATTCTCGAGTGTGGAGCCAACTAGTGGACATGCTTCTCCGACGAAACAGTACAACGGGTCGAATATCTCAGGTATCTCGAATAACTCCTACGCCTCGCAAGGACCTCCAGAAGAGAGGCAGGTTCAAAAGAAGAAGAGTGGATTCTTCCAATCGCCATTCCGCAGGAAGAGTCAGAAGAGCAAGGAGCCCTTGCAGTCCAACGCGTCCACACCAACTGGCAGAAATACATGGACGCCTGCAACGACTCGGCAGTCAGAGAGTGCGAACGTCAGTCCGACAAAGCAGCCTTTCGGCAACCCAAGCAGAGCCAGCATGTTCAATCGACAACCGTCGCCCGCTGCAGATCCTGATATCGATCCTCGTGCTGACTATCAGCTTGGTATCGGTAACAACGTCTTCGAGGTTGCTCATCCGGATTCCCGCAAGAAGACGGCAGTGTCAAGGAGCAACGCCGGGAATGATCTCGACCCGATAGCGCAGGCTTTGGCCGAACTGAAAGGTGTTGCAAAGCAGTCTTCTGTCCGACAGTCTGCAGATCGCCACTATGGCATGGCAACTCCAGTACCGGGCACACCCGCACAGGCTGGATCTGTGCCCGCTCCTTTCGCTAATAGCGACCATCGTAACACTCCACCACCCTCCTATGAGCGACCTGTCAGTCATCTGGGCGCACCTCAACCCGCACACACGAAGCGCGACATGCAGAAAGCCACCGCGCAGTACGCCGGACAGAAGCAGGCCATGTTCAACGGAGCACCTCCTCGATCTGGAAGTAGCACCGATCATCGACACCCGCCTCGCGCGACGTCTCCTGCTCCGCCGCGGGCTACAAGCCCCCGCCCTTTCACCAACAGCGAACATCGAACCCAGCCAGCCTACCGTGCCGCGTCGCCGAATCCATATGCCGGCCCAGCCTCGGACCGACCACGAGCACAGTCCTCGAGCCCCATCAAGGCAATGCAGCAGCCTCCAAATTACGCAGGCTACGCTCCTCGCGGCGCCTCTCCCGGATACCAGGTCCCTCGCGCAACCTCTCCAAACCCAGCATACAGTCGACCCGCCGCAGGAGGCGCCAGTCGTCCTCCCAGCAGCCGTGCATCTGACAACGCTGGAGCTCCCATGGCCCTACAACTCGCTCCTGTACCTTCCGGTGGCGCGGACCCGTACGGATCTCAGCGCGGCGGTCGGCCACAGAGCCAATACTACGCCGGCGGCCCAGACGGCGGATCCCAAGTATCCTCCCGGGCTAGAAGTCAGAGTCAAGGCCACCAGCGGCAATTCACTAAAGACGGACGACCAATTTTGCACTACGGTATGTTTGCTCTTGAACAGCGCGGTTCGCATTTCCACACTCTTTGCTAACGATCGTCACAGCCCGCGCAATGTACATGTATCAAGCCGCGATCCCCGAGGAGCTGTCCTTTGGCAAAGGCGATGTCCTGGCGGTCACGCGGCACCAGGACGATGGATGGTGGGAAGCTGAGATTCCGGGCAAGACGGGTCCGGGATTGGTGCCTAGCAATTATCTCAAGGCGTGTTAGCGGAGACCTTTTTTTTGTTTCTTTGAGTTTTGCATGCGTTGGAGATATGAACGCCGAAATTGTATGCGCGGCGATGGCTGAGATCGTGTCGTGTGGAGTTGGATGCCCTTTATGATAGCGAACGTGTACACAGCTCTTTTCGAATGATACGGTAGCCGTTCTGAATGTATCCAGCAAGTCATGAATGGATTGTTATGAGTTCTGACACGTCGTCAGAGTCGTCTCGTTGGCCTTTCTGCTCTCAGATCCTCGCATTACTCGGCTTTGCGATAGCGTCCGGCCTTCTGGGGCCCACGAACCGGAGCACTCCGGACACTCTCGAGCTGACGTTCCCGGGCATCTACCAGTGCCACATGCACTTGTAATTCAGAATCCTGCTTCCCAAACGATCATACTCCAACCCCGAGATCCAGCTGTCGTTGGTCATCCTCAGCTTCCCAAAGACACTCCCACCTTTCCACGCAATGACGGACGGATCCAAGTCCCGAGGCGGCGGAGCGACGAGAATCTCTTTGGGGTACTGCGGCATTGCGGCGCGGAGCTGGAGCTCCAGATAGCTTTGCAGATTGGGCGTTTTAGATGCACCGCCTGTGAGCATGATGCTGCCGAGGAAGTCGCGTCTCTTGCGCTCGTCGCCACCACTTGCATGTTCGATGGAGGTGATGATGGCGTCGTGCAGGCTCATGATTGGTATCGTTCGCTCGGACAGATCGTAGACGCCGGAGATCTGGTCGGCATCTTCGCTGCCGTTCACTCCTTCGCCATTCGGGGCGGGCGTCCCGGCATCGTCAGGAGGTGGCGATCCGGCGACTGATGATCGAGGTGTTCCCTCGTTGTCGCCGTTCAAGTGACTCGGGATGGCGAGCGGTCGCTGCTTGCTTGGCGTTGCAGCGGGCAAAGGCGTGGCCATGACACTGGCGGGCTTTGCTGGGGCGTCAATCACTGCCGAGGGTATGGTTTTCTGGACATGGTTGTAAACGGCTTTTTGAGCGGCAGACATGGGATCATTCGGGGATCCGTCATACAGATCCAGAGATCTCCCAATGAGCTTCCGACGTCCGGCGAGTTTGTGGTCTTTGGAAAAGATTTCCGGCTTGAAGTATCCCTGGCAGTAACATGTCAGCGAACGTCGTACATCTCACAAGCATTGGTACTCACCTGTGGCGCCAGGTATCCCTCATCGTAGATTTTGAATTGATACTTGCGCGTTTCTTGGCCGTGGGCGCGAAGGTGAAAGTCGTACAGTTGCACACTGATGTTGTCGTCTTGAAGGCTCGTGAATCTTGCTTTCAGTTCCTCGGCAAGTAGAAAATCATGCCTTCGCATGAGGTTGATATCGTCATAGTTGAAACGGTCGTAAAGCATCATCTTGATGAACGTCTCCGTCACATCGTAGCCTCCGTATTTCAGGTTTATTCGAGACTCCTCAAAGCACATACCGTCTTCGATGCAACACACTGTTGTTTTCTGGGCACCCATGTCGACTATGCATGCCGTGCTGAATCCGGCGCCGAATGTGGCAGCAAGTGACTCTTGCATGAAACATACGCGGGAGAAACCAAAGTCGCGAATGAGCTCCTGGAGGACCGTGGCCACCAGTGTCTTCTCGTACAGGTCTGGGATGAGGAACACGCAGCTGTATTGATTCCAGTCTTTCTTGTGCGGCAGCTCGAGTTGGGTCTTTATGCTTTCTTCGATGATCAGGAAAAAGTCGCGAAGAAGTGTGGTTCGGCTTGGATAGTCCTTCTCGTTCAGCCATCCATGCCGAATAGGCCACTTGAGGTGATATTTCGGTCTTGATCGCTCTGGAATGCGAAGAGCGGCCTCGCCGACAATATAATTGGGGGCATCTGCAGCTTTTGGTGGCAGTTCCGTCCAGTCAATGCGTAAGGGGTCATTGTGCTCCGAGATGAGCTCCGGCTGGGTCGCACTGTTCCATTTGGTTACCAACTCGCGCGAATTCGGCAGGACTCTGCGTTTGTTTTGCCGCCGCAGCTGTTTGAAGCTTGCAGCCATGGCCTCGTACTCCTGTGCGAAGTCTTCGCCAAACCATGTTTCCGGAGGAGCATCATTGTCAAGCTTGATCCTCTTGGGCACTGGTTCGGAATCCTCGGCTTCTGTGCGATCAGCTCTGCGAGCGATGACCATCGGCACCGTCTTCGGTAATGCATCTGTAGCGAACCCTAAGCGCAGGTTCTGGCTGCCGACGTGGATGATGATTGTCTTCGAGCCGTAGTTCTCGCCATCCACATCTTCCATGGCGTCGTCATCGTCGAGATCTGGTTCAGCATCTGGGAAAGGTCCCTCTTGGCCATTCTGCGCTCGAGCTCGGTCGAGGTCGACAGCAGCCTTCTTCCGACGATCCAGCCGTTCTTCTTGTTGCAAGCGGAGTGCTAGAACCTGATCATCGCGTTTCAAAAATTCTCTTTATAAAACGTCAGCCACGGCACGATTCGCGAGTCACAAGTGGTGGCAATAGAACGAAGCACCTGCGGGAAACAAGAGCCATTGAGCATCCCGGCGTTTGCTGCCACCAGTCTTGCGTGTCGGTGTTGACGAGCGGAAGGCGGATGTTGTCACAACGCTGCATATCTGGTGTGACTCACGTGTAGTAGTTCTTCTGGTTGATCATGCCGACTTGCGGCCATGATGTCAAGTCCATGTTGTTGTCTGTCCTTTGTAGACCTGTCTGATCGTTAGTACGGCGAACTCGTTCACATGGCTTCAGACAGTCTTTCAAGAGTCACAACTGGAGCAGCATGAGCTGGATACTTTACCTTCTTCACGCAAGAGCGCGCGGCCTGACTTCTTGCCCACCATGGCGAAAGGCTCCCGAGCAGTGTGTTTGGGCTAGGGAGAGACTGGTCTTCGTCTTGAGCCTTTCAATCAAATGCGAGTGGCGGAAAGCGGATATTGCGGTGACCATCCAACAACGCTGAGCAAGCGTGGCTTGGAGTGGATGCCGCGACAACTTTGTCGATATTTCATGAATATTGAAGTCAGAGGTCCAACGTCGGAATGGAGTCGTGAATTCGTGTCGGGGGCCAACGAGCGGACGGGCCCGATGGATGGCTGCCCCGCCGACAAGTGGGAGGAAGCTCGTCTTTCCACATCAATCCAACTGCTCCATACACCTCCGCTCTATCAATACCACGAGCACCACACCTCAGCGCAGCAGTCGCGACTACGATCATTGCACCTCACCCAACATGGCAGGTATGTTTTCTGCCGATACCCGCACCATACAACGAGCACACGCTGACAGACCAGCCGCAGACTTCGAGAACATCGCGAGTACGTCAGAATCGGGCCCTCCTTAGATGACCACTTTCTGACGGTTTTTATAGAGCAGTTCGTCGAGTTCTACTACAAGACCTTCGATAGCGACCGCTCCCAACTCAGCGCGCTCTACGTACGTCGCAATCTTCACCTACACCGGCGAGAGTTCAGGTCACTAACGAGCTGATCAGCAAAATGACTCCATGCTCACATTCGAGGCCGCTCCCTGCCAGGGGACTGCGCAAATCGTCGAAAAGCTGCAAGCTCTCCCATTCGCCAAGGTCGAGCACCAAGTCGCCACACTCGATGCCCAGCCAAGTGATCAGGCCGGCGGCATTCTGGTCATCGTGAGCGGCGCGTTGCTGGTAAGCGGTGTCGTCGAAGACGGACTCGAAATATGAGGGCTGACGTCTTTCTCAGGTCGAGGAGGAGAAGCGCCCCATGAGCTACGTGCAGACCTTCCAGCTGAAGCCCAACGGCCAGGGGAGCTACTACGTCTTCAACGATGTGTTCCGCCTCGTATACCCGTCCAGCGGTTGAGCGTGAGAAGAGAAGAAGTACATACCCGGGGAGCGTCAGGTGGAGTCGGGAGGGAAAAGCAAGATCGGTCCGTCGACAAGACTCGGTCGACGCATGGCATTTTGGAGCGTTGAAGAAGTTCGAGTGATAAATTTGGCCGTGCCGGTTCGGCCGGCGATGACTATCAAATGCGCAAAGCACGGTTGTTGGACGGCCCAATCTCATACCAAATACAACAGAGCGACAAAGGACGTCGGTTCACCGCTCGGCACGAAACGTTTTGCAAGTGGAACCATCCTCCCGAAGACATCTCTATGCAAATCCAGTGAACGCCCGCGCGCAGTGGGAGGACTCGCGTGAACGTCGAGTACTAGGTCTGGAAGCGATCGTCTATTCCTCGCACCACAAAAGGTTGAACGGGTAGGTACACCGAGCGTCAAGGCGACTCGACGGCCCACGACATGACGAATCTTGTGGTAAGCCTTTTTGTCCTTGACCAGACCAGACTCGAGAGCATACTCGAACATGTATCGTCAACTGTGTGACTCCAACGGCAGTGAGGTGCATGTTGAGAAGACGCAAGTAGGAGAGACGCTTCAGAAGGACACGAAGTGTTCACATTCACATCAGCCGCGCAAACACGTGTTTTGATCCATAAATGGAGCTCCGCGTGTGTGTTTGTCTCAGGAAAAGACCACAGCCGAACTTTGAAGATCCTCCCTCAGCCACGGCTCCACGTGTGTGTGTCTGCAGACCCTTGATCAGGCCAAGCGCGGGAGCTGCTCCCTGCCCTTCATCATTGCGGGAAGTTGTCGCAAGCTGTTGTTGTTGTCATTCTAAGGTACTTGCAACGACCACTCCCTCCTCGAACCTCGAACATACTCCCCCGACCAAGTCACCATATCGTCCGTCTTCTCCACACTCGATCTGCTGGAAACAATCGCCCTGCTCGCCTCATTGCAGGTGGTTGACTCACATCGCGGCCGCCTACCGAGACACAACAGCAGTGCCCTCGCACTGAACAACGACCGACATCATGACTTTCGCGGACGAGTTGAAATCGCGTAACTTCAGTGAGTGTCAACCGAATCGAGGCACGGCATGCGCAGAATACGTGGACTGACAGCGATTCCAGGTATCTACGGTCAATGGTATGCAGGTTCGAAGTCAGGACGGACTCCGACCCATTGTCTGACGATTCTTCCCTCATAGGACCGGCATCATTTGCGTGCTATTATGCTTCGCGCTCGGGATCGCCAACATCTTCCACTTCAACATTGTCATCCTGTTTAGCGTCATCTGCTTGTACGTGGTCCACAACATACACGGTCGCAAAGGGCCTCTGAGACTTTTCAAGACTGACCAATTCGCAGTATATCCGCCTTCGTCATCATCTTCATCGAGATACCACTCCTGCTGCGCATCTGCCCGACGTCTCCCAAGTTCGATTCCTTCATCCGACGATTCGAAACGAATTACATGAGAGCCGCCATATACCTGGTCATGTCCATCATTCAATGGCTGTCGATCATCGCGATGAGCACGTCACTCATTGCGGTGGCCGTTGTGCTTCTCATTGCGTCGCTGTTTTACGCGCTCGCCGGATTCAAGGGCCAGGAGTTCCAAAGCAGCAAAACATTGGGAGGACAGGGTGTGGCGCAGATGATTGTCTAACGGAGGAGTCTCACCGGGGATCGTGGAGTTGCGAACGAGCAAGCAGAGGGATTGAGGTTAAGCTCGCAAGACGAGGGAACATACTGCGCTGCGGGCGAGGATACGTTGGTTGGCAAAAATGGCAGCAGATGACACTGTGCTGGCCGAATCCGCTCGGCTCAACGCAAGCGTGCACTACCAGCACGCAGCATGGATGCAACTATGATATGAGACACGTATACCATTGGAAGGACAAGGCCGTGCTTGTGCCGGGATGTTATTGTGGTTGCTGGGCATTTATAGCAGAAGCTGCTACTGCTACCTTGCGCATGGCTGAATCTCTTCGCGTCCGAATCGAACACTCTAGCAAATGGCGAGCATGCCATGTGCTTGAAATGTAACTAGCGCTCAGTGTCAATGTCTCGATGAAAGTCACAATTCATGTCCAGGCGTTGCTTATGACCCCTCTTCCGCGCTACCCACCTCGAACATCGACGAAGTTATGGAGTCCACCACCAAACGCAGTGAAAAAGGCAGAAAGCGCTCCCGCTCACCCCACCGCGATGAACGCAGTCCATCGAGACGCAAGCACCATCACCATCATCATGGCCACCATCAATCACGGCACGAAACGCAAGTGCGATTACCTTTCGAACAGGAACCGTTGAGAAGAGGCGACTTCAAGGCCTACGAGGCGTTGTTCGCCGAGTATCTCGATGTACAGAAGCAGATTGCCATTGAAGACCTCCCGGACGAGGAGATAGCTGGGCGATTCAAGAGTTTCATTGGAAAATGGAACCGGAAAGAGCTCGCTGAAGGCTGGTACGATCCCGCGATGCTGCAACGCGCAGTGGAGAGATCGCAGGCCCGAGCGAAAGATCCCCCTACGAGTAACGCCCCCATCGCGAATCCTTCCAGCGCGGTCAGAAGGCACAAGGACAAGCCGGACCACAACGACGACGACGAGGACGACGAAGACGAAGACGACGGCTACGGCCCTGCGCTCCCCAAAACACACGCCGGCCCCGCCATCCCCAGCATCCAAGACCTCCAACACCGCGACGAGCTCGCCCTTGCAGACCGCTCCGCCCACTCCGCCTCCCACCGCCACGCCCTCGCCCAAGCCCGCACCCTACAAAAACAACGTCTCCTCGACCTCGCGCCCCGCGCCGACCCGGGCTCGCGCGAGCGACAACTCGAGAAGAAATGCGAAGTGACCGCCACGAAGCGCTCGTTCGGAGAGGCGAAAGAGGCCGGGATGGAAGACGTCGGGGACGGGGAGTTGATGGGTGGGGGGGAAGAGGCGGGGGTGGCGGGGTACAAGGCGAAGGTGAAGGCGAGGGAGAAGGTGAAGAACGAGAGGGAGATTCGGAAGGAGGAGACGTTGAGGGCCAGGGCGGCGGAGAGGGAGGAGAGGATCGCGGCGCATAGGATGAAGGAGGATAGGACGATGGAGATGTTGAGGGGGTTGGCGAGGGAGAGGTTTGGGTGAGTTGGGGATGGTGATTTTGGCGCTGGCTGCGCGGTGGGTGGAGATCTGGGAGAGACTTGATGACTTGTTGGCTCCGCAGCAGCGCAGAAAGCTGCCCCGAACGCGAACGCTGCAGTGAATACAGGAGGGTAGCGGTGATGGTAGCAGATCTCGTGCATGATGTGACCGACGACACGTTGGGTCGTGCTTGCGTCCGATCATCCGTTTTCTTCGTCCGGACGATTTGGGCGAAAGAGTGAGGGAAATTCGAGACCCAGCGGATAAGTTACGTTTTCGCGCACATGCCCGCACATCACCTGCATAAACAACTCATATACAACGTCAAAGGTCTCTGCAAATTACAGTGCTAGCTAAATAGACTTTTGTATAACATACCAACGCCAGATCAACTGGGAACATATATATATATATATATATATATTCAAAGCCTCGCACGCTTCACATCGAATGTACTGCACGTCCCCGGCACTCACAGCTCATCCTCCATCTTCGACGGTGTACTCGCGTCAGCACTCATCTGGGAGACGTCCCTTGCCTGGTCATTCGTCCCGTCGATGCCCGCAGCAGCAGCGGCAGGTTTATCTTCGCGACCCTCAAAGGTTGCAGGCGCAGCGCCAACCGCAGCCAGAGCAGCCTCGAGCTCAGCTTGTGAAGCCACATGTTGACCGGCGGCAGTCCCTGGCCTGTCGGCGGTTGCAATCGAGGTTGCCACCTCTTGCGGTGAAAGGGGCCCTTTATCGGACACAGCAGCGTCGACATTGAAGACCTCATTCTCGTTCAGAGCGATCTCGATTGGCTTCTCGGTCGAAGCGATCGGGTCTTCGTTCTCCTTGTCATTGACCTGTACCTCATCCTCTTCGTCGATCGACCAGACGGTGATGAGAGGCGACATGGCAAATGTGACGGAAGATTTCCGATCTGCAGCAGGTGGAGCTGCAGGCTTCCTTCGTGGCGGACCTTTGGCGCGGCTCTTGCGCGCATCTGCGAGCGGAGCCTTCTCGGCTTCCTCGTCGACCTCGGTTTCTTCCTTCTTTGGTGGCGGGCCCTGAGGACCCAGCTTGAGACGATTGTTGAGGTCGTTCATGAAGCCGGCCTTCAACGACGCAAGCTTCTCTCCACCAGGTCGAGCCGGGATGGCAGGCTTCGCTTTGAGCGCAGGAGCGTCACCTCCTTCCGAAGAACGCGACTGCTCTGATTGGCCGATGCGGGCTGGGCGAGCGGGCACGGCTGGCTTGGGTTTCTCCGGCGACCTGGCAGGATTCATGTCCTCGTCGGGCTTGACCTCCTGGGCTAGCCTGCTGTGTCGCTGTGGACGTGACGGGACCGCCGGGAGACCACTCTCGTCGTCGGGACCGCCGGGGAATGCTCCGGGCATCGAGCGTGCGTCAGGAGGACTCAATGTCTCGTCCATCTGGGGTCCGCTCACAGTGGTCTCAATCCGCGCACTGTCCGGCGTGTCCTCCCACACATCGGAGCTGGGAAAACGGTGTGGGCTAGGGCGTTCGTGGTGAAACTCCTCCAGAACGCCTGGCTTGAAGTGCGGCTTGATGAAGGTCTTGTTATCGCTCAGCATGTCGTCCTCGTTCTGAGCCTTTCGCTTCTCTTCTTGCTCGGGCGACTCAAAGACAGCGCTCGCGCTCGCGCTTGCATCGGTAGTCTGCGTTTGCTCCTGGGTTCGTTCCAAGTCCGGCGTTGACACCGTCGTGGAGTACTGCAGAGAATCTGGAGTGTCCTCCCACACATCTCGACTGGGAAAGTGGTGGTGTGACAAATCTGGCCGCTTCTTCAAGATCTTTTGACGCACTTGCTGGCCATCCTCCTCGTCCTCGGGGAACAGCGGCTCATACTCTTCAATCTCTTCCAATGGTGTTCCATGTCCAGAGTGATGCTGCTCGTCGTGAGAGATAAATCTATGAAGAGAGCCTCCAGTGTAGTTGTTGACGACGGCCGCTCCGTGCACAGAGCTTGGACGGCTCGATGGGCGGCTGCTATTCCTGCGAGCATGGAAACTATGATCGCTGTCGTAGTCATCTGGATGTGGTTCTGGGATAACGGCAGCATGCATAAAGGCGCTGCTAGGTCGTTTGATGATTTCGTCGGAGGCCAGGATCGGTGCACCGTCAAGATTCTCATGCTCGTGTTCCTCGTCGATGTCTGGTCGGATCAATCTATGGCGTCTGTTTGGAGATGCATGCGCCTCGTCGGCCAAGGCATCTTCGGCGTGTAGGCCTTTTCTTTCGCTCAGGGGGAAGCCCGGCTTTTCGCCGCTGGAGGCGCGCTGCTTTCGATCTGTGGCGGCATCTTGCGGCGTGCTCGTTCGGGAGAGGTATTCTTCGGTCGTTTCAAAAGCGATCTGTTCATCAGGCGTTCCTGGGCCGAGAGCGGCCGCATCTGCAAGTCGGTTAGTTTGAGCAAATGAGTGTGGTGTTGACACTTCGGGTTTTCTCACATTGGGCATCTCCGTGGATGAGCCTGTTCAATTGTTCACTGGTCAAGGCCGTCTCTGGTTTCGGCAGATGTGTGTGGTGGAATCCCTCCTTGGCCGCCTCTTGTGGATGCTTGCGGATCCATTCCTGCTCGAACTGGTCCTGGCGGTCTTGATCGTGCCGGATGCCATAGCTATCGGGCGGTCCGAATTCATGGCGCGAGCTCCTTTTCCTGTGGTGGGCTCTCGACGATCCGTCGTTGAAGAAACCGATACCAGCCGCGTGCTGAGGCTGTGCCAATGCTGGTGACGGTGCTTGTGCATCACCTGCCCAGCGGTTCAGTGGAATCTGCTGTCCAATCTCTGGAATTCCGTGCTCGAAGTCGTCACCGTGGATACTACCCGGTCGAGAGGTAGTCCTCTCCAGCGGCTGCAAACTCGAGGACGAGCGGTTGAAGCTGGCCTTGGCTCGAAGTTGGTTCTCCACAGACGAAGGACGCCTAGGCTCGTTGCTGGTCACACGACGCATTGACGCACCTGCGTCTTGAGGCGGCAGCTTGTGTACATCGTCGGCTGGACGAGAACGACCGATACCGGCCGCGGCAGCTTGTGTGGAGTCGGTGCTCGTCACGGTATGAATCTGTCTCTTGGCTGTAGATTGTGGCACCGAAGCCCTGGGCTGGTGCATTGGAAGATCGGCGGATACGTTTTTCGTCTGCTCGCCGGAGACACCATGTGCCTCTGGTGGCAGCTGATCGAAGCTGGAGTACTCGTCGCCCTCATGGCCGATATCCGGCAGACTGACGCTGGGAGGACGGCGCGGGAGGTCGTCGCTCGTTCGACCGCTCGGAGACAGGTGTTTTGCATTTCCCAATGCGGTGGGTGGGAGATTCAGCGGAGATCGAGTGTACGCTTCTCGGTCGGGCGATGGATCGGTTTTGCGGACGGGACGCGGCGGGATGGAGGGCGTCTCGTTCTTTGCGGGATTTCGCTGCGGGCGAGGCGGTATGGTTGGTGTCGACATGACGGTGGAGTGACTGACTGCGGAGGCTGCTGTCAGTGTGCTGGCTGGATGTGGAGGAAATCACACGCGGTGAGTCGTAAGGAACAGAAAGACAATCAATGAACGGAAAGAGTCTGACGAGGGCGTGACCTTGGGGCTTCGTCATGGCAGCCACGAAGTGCGTCGGATTTTCTCCACCACCAAACTCTCGTAGATTCGGCTACCACCTCAGCGTCACCAGGTCGCCGACCTGGACATTGCTGGACATCGACCAGAAACTGCGGAACGCCCAATGTTGTGCTCTTTGTGCTTGGGGGAAGGCTCACATTGTGTGTATCGTGTTCCGCGGGGTGTTCCAGGTATAGCAATTTCGATGGGAGGTGTTTGCTGGCCGAATGTAATGTGAGAGTGCTGTCTGGCGGGGAGCAGGAACTGTCCAGAAGAACGACTGCACGGTACGGTACGGTACCTGCGCGAGCTGGTCGATTGCAGGGAAGGTGTCGATAAGAACAAGAAGCGAGTCTCAGCAATGCGTGAGAGGGGGAGCCCAGGTCGACGTCGATGTAACAAAGTCCGATCTAAGATCGAGTAGAGTAGAACTATACGAATGTCGAATGCACAGAGCAGCCACCACAGTCAGCAGTGATACGAGTTGAGGCGCTGCTGGGATGAGGATTGACGATTTATCTCGATTGGACGAGGCGTTTCTTAAGCCGAGCGCCAATCATTGCGAGTCTGCGACTATTCCAAGCAGGAATATCCCTCAACCGCATTCATCACCGACAGGAAACAGTCACAGGACCACAACGTTGAACTGCGAGAGGAACTGCTCTGCAAACTGTGCGGGACATTGTTTGTTCGACAAGTGCACACGATTTCCCTGCCATTCCGTCGGATCGAGCGGTACGAAGCTGAATATCACGCACTCGTGATCGGCTGACATGAGCCCCAATGCGCCTCGGATGGTTCACTTCACCGCTCCCTTGTCGGTTCCTGGCAATGGTCACCTCCTCCTTTTTCTCTTTCTCGTCCTCGTCGTCGTCTTCCCTCGCATTCACTCCTGTTCTGCTACGATGCTTAACCCACGAGATGTACGATCCCTCTCCTCGAGCTTGGTATTACAGACGCCGCCGAACAAGACCTAGGAGGTATCTGTTCAGCCCGCGGAAGCTGGCCTAGTCCCATCAAAGTCACTGCACGTTCATGCAAGTGCCCCTCATCATCGATCATCATGGTGTCAAACACACACACGCTACATCGATTGCCAAGCTGTTCCTCGACGACATGCCCAGACCATGTGACGCTGGCTGCGGTTCGAGCTGCAGCAACATCGGCCACGTCCTTTCTCTGCCCTTGGCGGGATGGCTTCAGGGCATGAGGTCCACTGAATCGTAGCATGATATGTTCGCTCTAGCCAAAGATCTGTCTCTCCTTCTGTGCTCTATAAGAAATCACGAGATCGTTGCTGTCGGTCCCGGGCCGGCAAACTGGGTGACCCGTCTAATGCGCAGCGATCGCGAAAGACTCGATCTCACAACGGTAAAGCTCTTCAATCGTCCCACTGTCTTGCTTCATTGCCGGCTGATCAAACCCAAAAGCCACGAGACTGCTAGCTACATCCGAACATCCCTTCCCCTCTCCAAGTGCATTTCCAACTGAGCTGCACGTCTCCCGACCACATCGAACCTCCAACGCCCATCGCAGAGAACCTGTAGCTGACGTCGTTTGTGACATGCCAGCCCTTCCTTGCGATACGCAATCTCGACCAACAAGGGCAAGTCCCAACATTGTCCATGACAATGCTGGGCGGGCGAACGGATGAGCGCTCGTGTTAGCGACAAACCACGACGTGACGAACGAGGAAGGACGAGAGATAGTCAGCCGGCCTCTTCACGCCGAGAAGGGCGGTATACCAATGTCCAGCAGGATGAACTTGATGATTTCCGCATCAAGCCAATTGGCTGACTTTCAACTGTGAAGTGAAGTCAAGGCATTCGCGCTGAAGTCGATCGACTTCGTAGGCCACAAGAATCGACGTGCTCAAAGTGCAATCGCTGAATACCATGATGAGCTACCGATACGATGGCCAAGTTTGATCGGTCGCGCAGCCTCGAGCAAGTCGGCACGGCGAGCATGTCTCTTCAAGACCGCTTTTCTTTCGCGCTGCAGGACCCATGAGTCTGCAAGTCGACCACGGCACTATCGGCTTGAATCGCCCCATTTTGAGAGCGCAAGTATGCTCTGACAGATGTTCGGCGTCGATGTCAGGCCATCGGGCGTGAAATGGGGGACACTGATGCAGCACCGCGTCCCGTAGATGACAACCTCGGGACTACTCCAATTCTTGGCTGTGGTAGACCTTCGCAGGGAACTCGGTTCCTGCCGGGATGCCGACAAGTAAGCCCATCCCTTGATTGCGAAGTGCATCAAGGGCGTGTATTGTTCTGGTTGCATCTTAGGTTGCATGACATGCTGTCCAGATCGAGGCCGTCGTGAGACTGGTGCGAGGATCAGGCTGCGCACCCGTTAAGATCATGCAGTTTTCCATGGAAAGGAGAGAACATATGACTCAGCCGGCTTTCCAAAAGTAACAGATATGAGACCAGAATTCCTTCTCCAGGAGGAGCACTCCAACCCATTCCCTCTACTCATTGTTGCCCCTTTTCGCAGCACCATCTTCGCCCATCATCAATCTCAGCAACCCATCTGTCGCCGTATCCGTGACTCGGTCCAGCGCCTTCACATCTTCATCTTGGCAATACTCCAATTTCGCAACCGCTCTCTCGAACCATCGCCGCAAGAACGCCCCGTAGCCTACCGGGGTCACTTCACTCAAGTCGTCGTCTTCGTCCAGACCTGCCTCCACCCTCAGTTTGTTCTCCGCTGCTTCAACCAGTAAGTCAATCATTTGCTCCGGCACCATCGAGAATCGCTCTTCATCCTGATGGAAGAGCTCGAAAAATCGCAAGGTCACGATGGCGGTCTCTCTGGTTCCCGTGAAGCACAACTCCGCCGGAACCACCGACTCGGGAACCTCGAACGAGCCCAAGACCTCCTGGATTGTTTCTCGAATCTTCGCGTGTGAGACTTCGAACGGCTTGTTGTTGTTCGGCCACGAGGCTCGGATCGCGGCGGGGATGATCGTCCAGCATTGCGCACCGAGCTTCGCTTTGAGTCGTAGTCTGCGGTCGTGTCGTTGTTCAATGTGAAGCATGTCTTGAGCTGTGAGTACAGGCGCTTGGCATGGGGGACATTGGAAGTCGATGGCGTCGGACTCGCTCATTGTGTTGATGATGTAGAAGTCGCTAATGCCTGGATTGAAACAGCCGCAAGGGAGCTCAGCGCCGATGCCACGATGCCAGGTGATGCGATTATGGAGGAGTTGGGTTGGAGATAGGAGCTTGGTAGTGTCCCACTGGTCGGCGAATTGCTCGTCGTGCGCAAGAGATAGGTCGGGATCGTGCGCATAGAGGCGCTGACGGACATGGAGGTAAGCGCGATCTGATGCTCTATCGCACAGATTCTGCAGGAGGTAGAGCCACTCGGTGGAAGGATCGTCCTCATTTTCGCGAAGAATATCAAACCATTCGGCGGCGGTGTGGTTGAACGTATGAGACTCGGCGGATGTGCCCATGGCGGTGATCCAACGGATGCGAAGGCGGGCGCGGTACTTGACGTCTTCGTTGTCGTAGTATGCGACAAGCTCAAGTTTGCTGATTCCTGGAGCGCAGCACAGCCGGTTGGCAGCTTCAATGAAGGTAGCACATGGTTCGAATATGGGTTCTTCGGATTGCGCCACTGTCGAAGGTGTCTCAAGTTGGACAGAGAACGATAGGTCATCGGTATCCTGGTGGAAAGCTCCAGCACGCGGAACTTCGCGATACTGAATGTTTTTTGGTTTGCTGAGGTATGGCGTGGCCGCTTTCGGAAGCAAGTTCATCGCAGGATACTCGAAGTGAAGCTCGTGGTATGAGCCGTTGGGACCGACAGTTCTCTTGGTGTTCAGACTCGATGCGATGCACGGGTCGTCCGATTGCGAGTTGCCAATCCGGACGCCCAGTCGATTGAGGGCTGAGATTAAGTCTTGAGTCTCCTTGTCGATGTTTGCCATGGCGCGAGACCTGGCGCAACGAGACGCGCGATCTTGAGATTTGCGTTCCAAGCTTGGACTTGGACTCTCTGGAGGCGCTGCACTCTGTGCGGTTCTTGGTTCTTCAAAAAGGCGCAGGAATGCTTGGAGATGCTAGTGTCATGTTGCCGATGAGAGGTTCTTATAAGATAGCAAGCAAGGCAGCATCCTTCGTCGCGTGACTTGACAGGTAGTAGTGGAGATAGCCTCAGGCAGTCAAGTCGCCTTGTCGGGTGATCGAGTTCCAGGTGATTCGTGTTCTGTTTGTTGATGTTGTTGATCAAAGTTGTCTTCAAAGTATTTAAAGGGCGGCGCGCTCATGACCCGGCATCCCGGAATCGCGCCGATGATCCCGGTCAGTGGGTGCCGATCGTCAGATTAGGCGGCAGAGGGATGACAGAATGAGAACCGCAGGACATGTGAAGCAGATGGAGCGCGCCGTGCGGTCAAGGAAAGCGGCGAGAGGGGAGCTCGCACTGTGCGCGACCCAGAGAAGGACGACCAAAGAAAGTTGTATACTTCGAACTTACCGCCAACACATCGTCAATGTCCTCCATGCTGCACAAATCCCCTACGCGCTCGTCGACATGGCCACGGCGCAATGGGAGCGTATGGCCACGTTCCACTTGGATAAGGACAGTGTTGAGATAGTGCTCGTTGAGCCTGACCTGCAGATCAGCAACATTCGTATCCTTCATGACTGACCATTCGGCTTTGCTGTCGATATGAACACGGCATGACATCCATATGCACAATGTTCCGAATCTTGTAACGCCTGTACACCTTGCTCCTCCCAAATATGCAATCGCCAACCCGAATGCTGTACATATTGATCATGAGTTCTCGCCCACCGTTTGCTAAATGTTCGTCAGCACGGTCCGTGATGATAGGTTTTCGCTCCTCTGTCCGTCTAATGCAGTCAACACAACTCACCACAAGCCAATCCATACCCTCCGTAACCCCCTTCCCCGTCACAGCACTACACGCCATAATACTCCAATTCCGATCCTTCAACTCCCCCAACTTCAACGCCTCACTGATATCCCCCGCACCCTTCGCTCCCGGCTGATCCTGTTTATTCGCAAACACCAACAACGCCGCATCCCTCAGCTCATCCTCGTCCAACATTGCCTTCAACTCCTCTTGCGCAGTATGTAACCGTTCCACGTCCGTGCTGTCAATCACAAACACCACCGCCGCCGTGTTGGCATAGTAGCACCGCCAGTACGGTCGGATCGAAGTCTGCCCGCCGAGATCCCAGACGTTGAAGGCGAGGTTGCGGTAGGTAACGGATTCGACGTTGAAGCCGATCGTGGGGATTGTGGTTACGACTTCGCCGATTTTAAGTCGGTAGAGCAGAGTGGTTTTGCCGGCGTTGTCGAGGCCGAGGATGAGGATGCGGATCTCTTTCTTCGCCCAGAGCAGTCGGCTGAACATGGAGAGGGCGCCTCCCATCGTGGCGGTTGTTGGGGAGGTTGCCGGTGGTTGTTACTGCCTTTTCGGGAGACTCTTGAGGTGGTTGAGGTAGGCTGAGACTTGATCGTGGACCTTAGCTTTCGGGTAGAGATTGGTGAAGTAGCTGCTGGGAAGAAACAGGTGTAGTTCGGCTCCCTTTCACATGTTCGTGTCCGGTTTTAGGACCTAAAGCCGCTTACATCAGTTGACACACGAGTCGGAGCCTTTGTCATTAGCGTCCCTCTACTTTCGATGCGGCAAGTGCACTCCCGCGGCGAAAACCTTTGCTAAGTCTTCAATCTCCATGTCGCTGTTTGAGCTTTTCTCCTCGCATCATTCACAACCTCCTTCATTGCGGTTTGGTCCGACAAGAAAAAGCCCATCGGTCGTGGATATCGGTCGTCACACGCCGGCGATGTCCTCAGGCCCATCAACCAAAAGGTATGCCAGCTCAATTTTCTCCCACACGCCTCTCCCCTCGAATGATGCTACTCCTTCAAACTAGAAAAACTCTTGATCTCTATGAGAGCCAATTATCAAGCTCAACAGTCTGACTCCAATACCTCACTTCACTGCATTCCATTAAACGATTCTCGACGTGCAAAAGCTAACAGAAGATTCAGGTACTGTATCTCCGTCTAGTCGTGACATTATCTAGTTTCATAAACTTTCAATGCAAGCCTCGATCTACGCAACAGCCTGCAGACTCTTCACCGTGTCGACAATGGCCTGATCGAAGCTGCGCCACTTGATGCCGAGCACCTCCTCCGCCCGCTTGCTGTTGACCTGGTAGATGCCCTCTTTCGGGTAGTCACCGCCTTTGGATCCGTCAAGCGCAGGCAGCTTGTCCTTCAAGTCTGGGTAACCCTTGGCAATCGCCTTCGCAATCTCAAGGTTGCTGAAGTGTCCAGCGGTGATGAAGAAGCGCTTGTTGGCAGCATCCTCCTTCTCGGCCGCCAGCACGTGGCACAATGCCAGATCTCTGACATCGACCCAGATGAAGGTGCCCGTTGGTGGGATTTCATCCTTGTACTTTCCAAGCATGGTGTCGCGGATACGTTGGTTGGAGGTGTTGAGTGCGTCGAGGGAATTGAGGTAGTGGACAATCGGTCCGAGGACAAGCGGTGGGCACATTGTAGCGAGTGTGAAGTTGGGCTTCTCTTTCTCGACAAAGTCCCATGCTGCGCGCTCGGCGAAGGTCTTGCTAGCTCGGTAGCCAGCGGCTGGGTCTTTGAGAGCGTCCTCCAGTGTCATTGGGTTCCAGTCGTCCTCGGAGTAGACGTGACCGGGCCACGTCCCCTTGGATGGGTTGACAATGCTGGCGAAGGAAGAGGTGATGACAACACGCTTGACTGTAGGAGCGCTCTTCTTGATCGACTTCAGAATGCCCGTAGTGCCAATGACAGCTGGGTCGAGCAGTTCCTTCTGCACGTCTGTGACGTTGAAGTGGAAGGGCTGTGTATTTGATCAGTATTGGCGCTTGTAAATGTACGCTCCCTCAAGCTCTTACCGATGCAGTGTGGATCACCGCCTCAAATGGCGGGTCAGAGACGATGGCCTTGTCAAAGGCACCCTCTTGAGCGATGTCTTCCACCAGAGCGAAGTCGAGCTTGTCCTTGCCATACTTGGAGTGTGCGGCCTTGATCTTGTCTGCCTTCTCATGCGAACGGACGGTGGTGACAACGGAGTGACCTCGCTCGAGGAGATCGTCGAGAACGTGGGCGGCGATGAAGCCGGAGCCTCCAGAGAGTAGAACGCGCATGTTGGAAGTGGAAGTGGTATGGAAGTGCTTTGTTGAGTTGTGAGAGAGGTGGACGAGTGAAGAGTGTAAGGTAATGGTGGGCTATGAAGTGGTCTAAGTAAGGTAGCTGGCGTAGCATTGCCTAAATGCAGTGGGTACTACGCGGTCATCGAATCGCCTTCTTCCTCGTTACCTCCGGGCTCGACGTGTTTCGGCGGCTGCAACATTTCAAATGCTGGTCCATTGAGCGTGATGTCATGATCAAGGGACAGCATTGATGACCGGCGATCAGCGGTCGATGGCGGATAGACGGCAATGGTGCGTGGGACAGATGCAGTATATATCTTGGAACTGGCATGACCGCATATGTCGCTCTTCGGTTGCCTGCTGTATGTAGGTAGTTCTACCAGGGTCGGATAAATGAAGACCAGGGCGTGACATGAGATAAGAAACACCAAGCCACACGGATCGCGCACGAGCTCATGCCGCGTTGAGGCGATCCCGCACGTTCACAGGTAAAGCAACGTATGAAGATCACATTCACTGTCTCGCTACAGTTCTACCCCCATCAAACAGCAATCCGTACAGTCCCACCAGCCAACGCAACTCCACCCAACAATGTCGCACAACTTCGCACCATACCAGGCCTCACCTCCCGAGTCCGAACGAGCCAAATCACCCCCTCCCGTACGCACATCGATCGACTCTTCCCGACCTCAAGCAGCCTCTCACACGCGCAACATCTCCGCCGTCTCGAACGCATCGGATCCGTGGGCGGCAGCTCGAGCTCAACGCCTACCCTCTCCCTCACGATACGCCGATGAAGACGAAGGATACACAGATCTCGAGGGCGGAGGAGCGCGACCTTACAACGATCGATACAATGACTACATCGGATCAGCCGCATTGCAAGGAGGAGGACATTCAACCTCTCTCTTTGAGACGAGTCTTGGGATCCCGATACACATCGAAGCGTGTCTAGCTTATTTGATACTTCCACCCGCTGGAGGTGTGGTCCTGTTACTGTTCGAGCACAAGAGCGACTATGTGCGATTCCACGCCTGGCAGAGTGCTCTGCTTTTCAGCACGATGTTCTTTATACACATCATCTTTTCCTGGACGAAGGTCGTGAGCTGGATTTTATTCGTGGTGGATATGGCTGCGATCGTATATCTCGCGGCAGGTGCATGGAGGAATGCAGATACGCTGGATCGAGTTGAAGTTCCGTTCCTGGGTCGACTGGCGAGCAGCTTCGTCGATGAGGAGTAAGAGCAGGCATAACGAGCAGGAGCCTGTTACCGAATAGAAGTACAGGATTGTGGTTTTGGAGCTGGGTCATTGGGAGGCTGTGTGGAGCCGTGGAGCACAGCCTGATGGAAGACCATAACTCTGCATCGCGCTCCCACACGATGGCCATGCAAGGCCGACCTATTGAACGAGTCGTGGCTCGCGGAGCTCAACACCAAGTCATTGCAACGCCCTCAAAAGACAATTTGCACGAACAGCTGTCTTTCCCGAGGAGCCGGTACTCTCGGAGTTCGAAGTGGAAGACTCGACATCAACCACTCTTTCGGTCGACTTGCGAGGATGAAGAGTAAGCGTAGGCATAACGACCATCGTACCAGCGACACTATTGACTTACGACCGGACAGCTCACGCAGCCCGTCCAACAACAAATCTACTGCAGTGCCCTAAGAGACAACATTGACGAGCTTTGTTCTTGTCAAGGACGCCGCATTCTGTAGCTCCGCAAGGAGTGCGATGAAAGCGTGCCCTGAAGAGCGCCGACACAGACGCGAAGCCAGTATCAGTCCCAGTTGGAATACTCGACCCCAACAACTCGTTAGCCTCTAGGCGCCTAGACAGAGCGCCGATTCTCACACCACATTGCATTCTTGGTTCATCGGGCCCAGCGTCAACTAGCTTAGAGCCCGCGTCCGTACAGCTCAGAATCAAGGCCGTTTGAGGCAAACATAGCTCAAGCTACTTAGTACGAGTCCTATTGTTAAGACTCAAGCCCGACCTTAAGTTCGATGAGAACGTAGCAGGTCCATCTCGAGTCGCGAATTTCTGGCTTACTTTGACCTCCAGACCATAAAATATCTACTCCTCGGCGGCGGAGGCCAAGGCGGCGGCTCTGGATATATCGGCGGTGGCTGGGATGGAGGTCAAATGGCGGCGACGGCGCTGGCGAATCTCCCCAGTCGCCCGGGTCGCATATGATCGAGGCATACACGCAACATGAGTAGAACGTGTGGGGAGTAAGATATAAGAAGTAGGGTGGACAGAGTATCAAAGAATGTTCGATTTGGATATAAAGGGAACGGCTATGCACGCTAAAGGATTGAAAGGCTCGCCAGGGCCAGAACGGAGTGACGAAGTGCTCAGCTTCTCGAAGCCGATATCAATAAGCCCACTCTAGCGAGAGTAGGGGGGAGGAGATGATCCTCCAGATCCGGAGGGCAGTCCGGTAGAGTAAACAGGCGCACGGGTACTGGTGGGCTGCGTCGTCAGGCTCGAACCACCATACGGGGGAGGCTTGGAACCGCCCCCGATGGAGCCGGATCCTGGGAAGAAGCCTCCGAGTCCTCCCTTGCCCCCACCGAAGAAGCCGCCGCTACCGCCCCATCCAATCGAACCGGATCCTTTGCCGCCGCCCTTGATAGTTCCATATCCCTGACCACCGCTGCCGTAGCTTGGGGCGCTACCACCAGATCCGTAGCTGGGAGCACTGCCGCCGGAATTGAAGGGGAATCCGAACTTGGGGATCAGTCCAAAGGTCCGCTTCTCAATAGCCACGTCTAGACGAAGTCAGAAAGCTGTGTGCAAAGTCAACACTTTGATGTGTACGTACCAGCCACTGGCTGAGCGGTGGGCAGGGCCAAAACCGTGACGGCAGAAGCCAGCAGAACGATCGAGTACTTCATATTGATAATGATCTTGCAAGTTGAAGACTTGGCGTAGAGGAAGAAGAATCGTGTTTGAAGAAGAGGCCCGAATAAGGAGAGGAGCGAAAGTGATGTTGGAAGCGAACGAACTCTGTGAAGGCTTGATGAGCTGCAATGGACTGGAATATGGGCCCTGGAGGCTTCCTTATATGCCTAACGACTTGCGGTTGGCGAGGCCCCTACCGCTTCGCGACTTCCGCCGTAAGGCATGGTCGATGCTCGAGTCGTGCCACTTTATGGCAGGCTATACACCCGTGGCGCTCCGATGTGTATGTTCTGGGCAAGTCTCTTACGAGGTCAAGATTCGTGCATATGCATACGAGAATCCCGAGAGCTCCACAGGAATCCTTCGGTAGGTTTCGAAGTATGCGGGACTGGACTCGTGCGCCTTCAAAACCGGTCCCCGACCCGAGTTGTGCCGTGCCGTAACGGAGTTCCTGATGGAAGACGAAGGCGGCATGGCTGAGCGGTGATTTCAACCACAAAGGCAGATACATCCTGTGGGGCATTCCTTTTGGCTACTCCCGCGGAGATTTTTCGCTCCTACTAGCCAAGCAGGCTGTGCTCGAAAGTAGATCGGGAATTCGCGCAAAGACGATAGCTGAACTCTCCCGAGTGCGCAGTACAGTCTGAGAGATTGAGCGCATCAAGGAAGTATCGCTGCAGTGCGCTACGTCGGTCTGTGGTGTGGATCTACATCACAGGCCATCTTCAACCAAATTTGCAGCAAAAGCAATACCTCCGTGAGTCCGCTCAAAGTGCACTACACGACTTGGATTCCGGAGGCTTGGTTTGCACTGTCTGAGCTAGAGAATGACAAAGTTGCTGCTGGTTTGGTAGTCTCGGCACGCATCCGTCTTTGACTCTGACAAGTCGTTCTCTGGTTTAGACCGTGCAATACCTCCGTTGCTCCGCTCAAAGTGCACTGCACGACTTGGATCCCGGAGGCTTGGATCGCTTAGGCAGAGCGAGAGAATCACGGTATTGTTGCTGCTTCGATAGTCTCGTGCACACATCCTCTCTCCACAAGTATCTCCATTCTCTCTCGCCTGGATTGCACACTCCAAGCCATCGCAGTCAGCGTCCTGTGGAGCACTTTGAGCGGAACCACGGAGGTAAAGTATGCGTTTGTGCGATTCTGGCCGTGGGCCGCATGTGATTGCAAGGGCGGCAAGGCTCGTGGTCGCCGCCGTTGTTGACTTCTGTCAGGGCGGAACGGCTGCCTCGTGGAGTCGCGCTTGGTCATCGAAGCCACCAAGGCAGGCATGACTGAACCTTCCCGTGTCCATGAGTCTATGGCTGCCACGACAACATCGCCATGCGTGCGGCGTGTTTCGAATAGTATGGATGAGGATATAAGCGAGATGCGCGGGTACGAGCCGTACGATGCTGGCGCTGTGTTTGCTTTTGCCTTCGGCACAAGGCGAAAATGCGACGAATGCGTTTTGCACCGAGTCGTGATGGGACGAAGTGGGTGGAAACAAGGCCAAGACAGCCAACATGACCGACAGGTCGATCGAGCGCCGATCTTCAGGCAGGACGAGCCGTGATGGCGACTGGCTTGCCGTGTGAAAGTTGTCGATCAGAACTGTGCTATGTAGCATCACATGAATGGACTGTCATAAAAGGGGCAGACAGTGTGTGTCTCGCCGTGATTTCCGAGGTTGAGCTAACAAGCGAAGCCAGATATGTTTAATCAATCCTCTTATAGGACAGCCGCCTAATAGTCCAACAGCTTTTGTTACGCTTTGGGCCAGCGCACAGCTTATGAGCGAGAACTCAAAACGGAGACTCAAACGAGCCCCTGATTATGCAGGTCAGAACAGGCATATCGAGACGAGACCTTATTCTGTGCTGTATACATACCGCGGTGTGCTCTACCGCGGTGTGCCCCTGCAGCGAGGCTCGGACCCGAACCCGAATATGTGGAGATTTTCCGACATTCACAAGAGTCATGTCTCCTATTTGCACTGATCTCCTCTGCCGTCCGACATGAATGCGCCTCGCGTCAATCAGTGAAGCACCGACAATAGAGTCACGCGGGTCTCGACCGAGTCTGCATGGGCGAGGAACATTCCTTCCTTCGATTTCGGAGTTGGTGGCCGGAGTGATCTTATGACTTCCTAATGCGTCACTAGCTCGAAGCTTGCGGTGCTTCACTTGTCATGATGCTTGGTTTCAATTGAGGGTCTAGAATAGTTGGTGGACCTTCATAGCTGATCGCGGGACGCAGAGATGGTTGCAACACGAAGGGCATCATCGGCTTTGCTGACAAGTGACATTTCGTCGACTCACAGCTCGTGTACGGCGAAGTCAAATGGTGCATGACTTCTCTGAAGCTCAACGTGTACGGTTGAATTGGATGAAGCTGTCTGACAGACTTGAGGGATCTCCTTCCCATTGACACACGGGTCGAAGAGCAGGAGTGTCCCTACTAGACCACGCTCAACCTTCGCCGTGCTTGCCGCTCACGCGAGTTGAGGACAAGGGGGTTCCCTACTTGATCGCAGACCACCCTTTGCTGTCCTTGCCGCCGTCGACCATAATACTCCCGTGACTTTGACCGCCATGCTTCACCGCCCGCTCGCAAGCCTCTCGAAACACTTCGGTAAACCTCCTCACGTCCTCGTAGGTGTTGTATAGTGGGGCAGGTGCAACACGAATCACGTCAGGCTTCCTCTCATCGACGACAACTGCATGTTCTTCAAGGACTTCCATGACTGTATCGAGAAGACCTGGCTGCAGCATGACCGATAGCTGTGCACCTCGCTGGCTCGAATCGCGCGGTGTGATGACGTGGAACAATGGTCGGCCCAACCTTTCCTGCTGACCTTCAAGTAGCATGTCAAGAAGCTTCTCGAGATAGCCTGTGAGCCTGAGACTCCTTTCCCTTAGTGCGTTCATGGACGTCTGCTTGAATACATCCAGACTTGCACGGACCGCTGTGCAATCCGCGACAGAAGGATTGGAGACCTGGAAGCCTGCAGCGCCTGGAATGGGTTCGAATTTATTGTCCATTGTGAATCGGCTCGACTTTTGAGAACCCCACCAGCCAGAAAGCCGTGGTCTGTACTCGAGAGAGGTCGATCCGTCCGTTGTTACACTGTGCACCTTGCTGTGTCGGTCGTGCACAAAGCAGCCGCCGATACTTCCTGGCCCACTGTTGAGGTACTTATAGGTACACCAAGCCGCAAAGTCAACGTTCCAGTCATGAAGTTTCAACGGCACGTTGCCAGCAGCGTGAGCCAGGTCCCATCCTACTACGATGCCTTTGGCCTGTGCGTGCGCGGTGATGGTTTCGATGTCGAAGAACTGTCCAGTGTAGTATTGTATGCCGGGCAGCAGAACGAGAGCGAGCTCATCAGCATGCTTGTCGATTGCAGAAAGTACATGTTCCGTGCTCAGTGTAAGTGTTGAGCTGGATTCGGGCTCGAGCAAAATCATGGTACTTTCCGGGTCGTGGCCATGGAAGCGAATTTGAGACTCTACGACAAAGTGATCGGACGGAAATGCTCTGCCTTCAAGCAGGATCTTGTTGCGGTTCTTCTCGGGCCGAAAGAAGCTGCACATTAACAAGTGCAGATTTGCAGTCAAAGTCTGCATCACCGCCACTTCTTCTGCGTGAGCACCAACCACACTGGCCATATCCTGGCGTAGGTCGTCGTCCGCATGAAGCCAAGGAGGAAGATGAGTATCCGAGACCTCCTTGAAGTGCCCAAAGACGCCCTTCTGACGCCATGTTTTGAGGTACTCCTCGAAGTACTTGAGAGTCAATTGTGGTTGAAGGCCGAGCGAGTTCCCACACAAGTAGGTCGATGGCTCGTTGGCGGTCTCACTCGGTGTCTCGGCGATGGTAGATCGGCCCAGATCTGCTTTGCTTGGTATAATGAACTGTTCTCGAAATCCTCGCAGAGGGCACTGCTCATCCTGGGTCTTTGCGTACGCCTGCGAGAAGATGTTCGAATTCTCCATCGCTGCGGCTCGGTAGCTGTCGGATGTAGTATAGCTAGGCTTGGAAAGGCTGGTATTCGCTGCTGAGGTCAAGTGAATGATGTCAGGTCTTCGGAGACGATCAGAAGTGAGACTAAAAGCTGCCTGATCTCCTACCTGATCGGTCATTCCATGAAGCTAGTCGTCGTCAAATCAGACTGCTCAGCTACCTCTTTCGCCTACTTCTTTCGATTCGAAATACAGGTCGAGAATGTCGAGTTAAGTATACTCAAGGCTATCCCAGTGTCGATGACCATTGTCAAGAGCTCTCGACGTCAAAGACTGGACGCATGCCAAGATCCGGGAGATCGCCTTCGGATCGTCAGCCGAGAGCTCTAGCACGCGCATCAAGCATCACGAGCGCCTAAGGTACGCTAAGACATCCACAATCCTACAACAACATCCTACGACCACTTCTATTCTTCCTCCTCTTCTTGTCCTCGACCACATCTTCACTCCTCTGTAACAGCCTCACGATCGCAATTGCGCCAGCACGATACAAAGCTGCTGGCGCCGGGATTGATGTCGATATCAGTATACATAGGACACAGCGGCCGTTGTCTTGTCCTCGACCCAAGCGAGACCAGCAGCCTCGACGCCGTTCGATCATGGATCGCCTCGCGGACCAACATCTCACCGAGGGGTCAGATTCTCCTAACATCACAGGGGAAGCAAGTCCGCAACCAGACGCTTCTGACGGAGAATGAGCTATTCGTGTTCGACTCGGGCTGGTTGACTGGGAAAAAGGCACCTGCAGCTGCCAAAGATGGATCGGAGAGCGCGGAAAGTGAGAGTGAGGATTTTGCACCAGGGGTAGCACCGGACACGATTAGCAATCAGAACGATCTACAGTCATGGCAGAACCTGTTTTGGTTGCGCAAGAGCTGGGCGGCGGATCTGCTGGCAGGTTGCGCTGCCCGCGCGAAGCTGGCCGAGCAGTTCAGAGCGGAGCAATCGGTCATTGAGAGAAGCTTGGGTGTCGCGGTGGCTAGTCTGCAACAACATATCAAAACTGGCGAGAAGCAATACGCGCAAAGTGCCGTGTGGTCCAGCGAGCTGTTGCAGGATCAACAAGTACACACCGAGAAATGGGAGCATAACTTGGGCAGCCTGCGCAGTATACCTGCGCGAGCAGAGTTTGCACGCTTCATTCCTCCGATGGCGCCCATATCGGGCTCTCGGCGCAACTCTCAGCAATACATCGCTACGCTGCAAGGTTTCGTCGATGTCGTTACTGTGAAGCAGGCCGCTGGAGCCGCAAAGTCCCTCGTCAACGATCTTGCCAGCAGAATCGACAAAGTCCGCGAGGATCTCAACTCCGCTGCTGAAAGCAGCAATGAGCTTCTGGCCGCTGTAGACCGAATCAACACTCGTTCTCTCGCTGACAGTACCTCGGAGCCGGCACAGCTGGTGAAAGAGATTGAAATGGTCGTCAAGAAAATGGCTTCTGATCTCGAACACGTTCGATCGCTGTCGCAGACCCCAACCGCCTTATCGCAAGTATCGAAGATGGCACTTCTACACACCCGCAACTATCTCCCGAATCTCAGCGATTATTGCAGCGAAATGAACGAGCTGGTACAAAAGACGCGAATGCAAAGAGCAAGCGCAGTTGACACGACCTGGGAACACATGCGGACTCTCTCTACCATCGAATCACGACTGGCGAAGCTTTACCAGGACATCAAGGATCTGGACGTGCCGGCAGATGAGCAACAGCCATTCGTGACCCTGAGTCTTGTGTCGCGATTGCCTTCAGTGTATGGTCAGCTTCTCGTGGAATCTATCAGACGTCGCGAGTGGGTCGCAAAGATGAAACGGGATTGTGGAACGTTGCAGGAGGAAGTAGCAGCTTACCAAGAAGAAGAAGATAAACGGCGCAAAAAGTGGATACGAAACGTTGAGGATGTTGTAAGCCCGGTCGCATTCCAGACTCGCCCACTAGGCATTGAGCTGAGTCTGAAGAACGAAGGTGGCAGCTGGCCCATGGTGACCCGAGAAGAGATCGCAGAGTACTTGAATACACTCCTCCAGGTCTATGGGGCTGGTCCGGTCACAGAAGAACTCGAGCAAGCTATCATAGATCTCGATAAGCCGACGCGGCGGCAGGTCAAGCATGCCAAAGCATTCAAGAATGGCAGCATGCACGAGGCAGCCTTCGGCGACACCTCGTTGATGCTACGCGGTGATGAGCAAGGCAAAGCATTGCGAGAAGCCAACTTGCGTCTGGAGGAAGATCTCAGAGCTCAGAAGAGCCGTGTACGCAAGCTCGAAGATCTTCTGCATCGCCAAAGCCAGATCAGCAGAGCCAGCACCGGTGATGTCTTTACTCCGGGAAGTGAAGGTGCCTTCTCTCAAAGGATTTCGACACCTCCGATCAGTTCAATGCAGTATCCTGGCGAGACATCTCGGACCGGATCTCTCAGTCAACGCAGAGGTTCCATTGCTCAAGCCCCTGGCGCCGAGGAAAGACGCCTCGCTAAGCGCGTCGTCGACCTTGAAGCAGCGTTGCAGACATTGAGAGACGCCGCGACCTCTCGGAAAAGCTCCGATGCTGAGACTCGGAAGCAGGTGGAGGAGGCGATGTCCACTAAGAGGGATCTCATGAAGAACATGGAGGCCCAGCAGAGAGAATTTGCAACCGAGCGGATGAACCTGGAGAAAGATCTTCGCGAAGCCAAATACAAGATCGAAGAGACCGAAAATGAGATCGAGCGTCTCATGGGCTCGCGAGAAGTCGCTGAGGAGGAGATGGCGAGGCTGAAAGAAGATGCTTCAGGGCACGCTGCACGGGCTGCCACCGAACATGACGCTAGGAACTCATTGGAGAAGAAGTACGACCAAGCCGAGAAAGCAAGGGCGAATGCGGAAGAGGAACTGCGGAAGCTGCAGGGTGTAAACGAGCAGAAGCGTGGGGCGGAGTCAGAACAGCTACAATCACTCGCTGCAGCACATACCACACTTGCTCCTGATGCGGCGACTCCGGAAGGCTTAGTTGCCTTGGCAGCTGCAGTCGAGGAGCTGGCACGACGATCCGCCGCTCACGCCAAAGATCTCGAAGAAGCGATTTCCTTTGCCAAATCCGAGAATGAGTCCTTGTCGTCTAGCAACGAACGACAGAAGACCGACTTTGCAACACTTAGCCAAAAGCAAAGCGCAACTGAAGATCATGGTCGACAGACTGAGGAGAAGTTGGCCGCTGCGGAGGCGAAGAGTAAATCTCTGGAGGAACAACTCGGACTGGAACAGGAGCAACTTCGTATGCTCCGCAGCAAATTTGCAGAGGGTGAGACTGGGTCCGAGGTCCTGAGACAAAGGGTAGCTGAGGAAGAGGAGAGGGCCGGAAGGCTGGCCTTCGAGCTTGCAGAAGCTCAATCGCACATTGCAAGTCTGGATGTCGAGCTCGCCCGACTCCAAAAAATGCAAAAGCAAAGTGCAGTCATTGCTGATACGTTCTCGGAGCGGCTGGAAAAGCGTGCAGAGCGTGCGAAGGAGGTCTCTCAGAAGCTGTACGTACAGAATCTGCGTCTGAGCCGGCTCCTCGAGCGCCTGGGCTTGATGGTGGCGTACCAGAACGACTCTATGGTCGTGGAGCGTGCCTCTAAGATGGCTGCTAGCACCAGTATCATGGATCCACACAGCCAGATGACTCGTACAGTATCTGCCGTTCAGTCACCACCTGCGACCAGAAAATCTTCTGCTGCCGACAATGAAGCTCCGACAGATCTCAGACTTCTACATTGGCCGGATGCAACGACTTCGGAAGACGAGGCCACTCAATTCGAGGCATTCGTCAACCACATTTCTCGGTTCGACTTGGACGTATTTGCTGAAGCGGTGACGAAGCGAGTTAAGGACTTTGAATACACCGCGAAGAAATACAGCAAGGAGGCCAAGGAGTCCACGAAACGAGCCGATGCCTACAAAGACCGCGCAGTCAAGCTGAGGAACGAGGCGCACTCCAAAATCGCAGTGCGGGACTTCAAAGAAGGTGACATGGCACTCTTCCTTCCAACGCGAGGAGGTCAAGTCAAAGGTGCTTGGGCAGCATTCAATATCGGCTGTCCGCACTACTTCCTTGCCGAGCGAGATGGCATGCGGCTGGGTAGTCGCGACTTCATTGTTGCCCGTATTCAACGAGTGGAGCAGAAAATCGTCGACCTCAGTGGTCAACGCACGGCATCAGGATCACATCTGCCAGCGGACGGAAGAAGCATTGAGACCCAAGCGAGCGAAGGCCAGTCATCATTGCAAGTCGAAGCTGACAATCCCTTCGACCTCTCAGACGGCCTGACATGGTGGATGGTCCACGCCGTCGAAGAACGCGGAGCGGGTGCCGCACCCACCACTCCCGGTCTAGGCAAAAGCACCGTTAGCACCGCTACCGTCGACGCCAAAGGCAGCATCCGCATCAAACCTCGCAGCAAAGGCGACGATGCCAGCAAGCACCTTAACAAGAGCTTAGACAGTCGTCGCAGCAGTACGGCATCCAAAAAGAGCGGAGCTGGAGGCGTCGTCTCTGCCCTCGCCAGTCCGCCCACTGCATCACTCACGTCCACGAACCTCGACGGCCCCCGTTCCCGCTCTGAAAGCCAAAGCTCCAACCTCAATCACACCTCGCTGCGTCCCATGCCCGCCCCAGCAGGTTCCGGCCTCGGAATCTCCGATCCCATCACTTCTTCCGCGTACACATCCCCGCCGTCCTCCGACACCAACACCAACGCCAACGCCAACGCCAACCCTCCGGCCTACGAACAGGTGCGCAACGACCTCCTCTGGGGACCATGACGCCGGCCGCGCCTACATCATGACCACCACTGCTTTCAATCCACCGAACCACCTATTCTAACACACCCCTCACAGACTCGTCGAGCATCCCACACTCCAGCTCCTTCTACACACTTCGCCACGGGAGTACAACCCCCCACCAAGAAACCTGCAAGTACACGGTCCAAGTCGCCCTCCAAGTCCATTCGCTCTCTACAGCGCCATTTGGAACCTCCCGCTGGTGGTGGTGGAGGAGGAGGAGGAGGGGGAGGGGGTGGAGGAAGTCGACCGCAGTCACCTGCGAAAAGTACGCCGAAGGTTTCGCCGACGAAGACTAAATCTGCTGCTGCGACCTCGTCGGGATGGGAGAGTTTATGGTCGGCGGAGTTCTCGGTTACCAGTCCGACGAAGGAGAAGAAGAAGGCGGATTTATGAGGCGAACTGGGAACTACCTTGTTCTTTTTTAGCGATGGCCTTTGGGGAGGATTGGCCTACGTATCTCAAGCTGCAAGGACGAGCAGAGTAGCTCGACAAACACAGTTACGTTATCAAGGATATGTCGTTCGAATTTCTTCCGAATGCCTTCACGCTTCGATTTGGGTACTAAGAAAATGGCTATGCTATCTGCACATACCCTCATGATTTCATCCACAAGAATTTCACTGCACTTGCTTTTCGTCGAGCCGTAAGGAGGATCGCGCTGCTACATCAAGACGGAGTCAAAAAACTTAAGTCTTAACATCAGGCTCAACGCGGCCAATGAACTCCTGCAGCTTCAACAGCTCCACAGCCATCTTGACGTTGTCCTTGAGGTAGTCCTGCGCATCCAGTCCATAGCTCTTCTCGTCCGTCTCGTGCTTCTCGATGTACAAACGGATCGTGGCGCCAGAGCTGCCGGTACCCGACAATCGCACAACGATGCGGCTGCCGTCGTCGAACTTGACGTAGATGCCCTGGTTCTTGCTGACGCTACCGTCGAGGTCAGTGTAGCTGAAGTCGTCCGCCTCGATGACCTTGCGTCCGGCAATGGACGAGCCGACGAAGGAGTCGCGCTTTGTGGTGATGAGCTCCTTCATGTGAGCAGTCATCTTGTTGGCGCCTTCGCTTTCACAACCCTCGTAATCGTAACGGGTGAAGAAAGTGCGGCCGTAAATTTGCCAAAAGTCGTGTTGAATGCTCTTGATGCTGGGTGTGGTGCCGGTCTGTTGGCCGACTCCAGCAATGATGTTGAGCCATGCAACAACAGCCCAGAGACCGTCCTTCTCGCGGATGTGGTTAGATCCGGTACCGAATGACTCCTCTCCGCAAATGTTCATCTTGTCAGAGTCGAAGAGACCGCAGAAGAACTTCCAGCCGGTTGGCACTTCGTAGCTCTCGAGGCCCTTCTTCTTGGCTACAAGGTCGACGGCGCCGGACGTTGGCATGGAGCGTGCCAGGCCGTAGACGCCTTGCTTCTTGAAGTACGGAATGAGGTCGGCGTGATGTGCAATGATAGCGAGCGAATCACCGGGCGAGACGAACGAGTTGGCACCGTAGATCATGTTGCGGTCACCATCTCCGTCAGACGCAGCGCCGAAATGGATACCTTCTCGGTCAACACGCTCGACCAGCGAGTGTGCGTAGACAAGGTTGGGATCTGGGTGGTGTCCTCCAAAGTCCGGCAGTGGTACGCAGTTTTGTGTGCTTCCCTTCACTCCAAGCTCTTTCTCAAAGATGTCTACACCATAGTTGCCAGTCACACCGCTGAGACCGTCAAAGAGGATCTTGAAGTCTTGGTGTTGCTTGAGGAAGCTCTTGATCAGATCAAAGTCGAAGATGTCCTTGAGCATGTTGACGTAGTCGGTGGTGCTGTGAACGATCTCCACCTCGAGAGGTCCATATGTCTTTGTGCCAATCGTGGAAAGGTCGATGTCGGGGATGTCGGCGATCTTGTAGGATTTGAGAGTCTTTGAGGTTTCGTAGATCTTGTTGGTGACGCTCTCGGGTGCTGGAGCTCCGTTCGCAAGGTTGTACTTGATACCGAAGTCCTCGGTGGGACCACCAGGGTTGTGAGATGCAGTGAGAAGGATTCCACCGGTGGCCTTCTTGATGCGGATCAAGTGGCTGGCGGCGGGTGTTGACATGATGCCATCCTGTCCGATCAAGAGCTTCTTGACACCATATGCGGCACCGATCTTTGCAATCACCTGAGTGACCTCTGGGTTCCAGTAGCGGCCATCACCGCCAATGACCAGGTATGAGTCCTTGACGCCTTCGGGGATGGAGAGGAGGATCGAGGCGACGAAGGCTTCGCTGTAGTGATCTTGCTGGAAGACCTTGACCTTCTTCCGGAGACCAGAACTGTGAAAGTGAGGTCGTGGTTAGCGGTGGCATACCGTGGTAGTGATGAAGGCTATAATAGCACATACGTTCCGGGCTTCTGGTCCTGAAAGGGCGAGAATGAGACTTCCTTGACGGACATAATGGTGTGAGTGAATGATTGACTGATCTTTATGAGGAGAGGATGTAAGTGGAAAGGAGGAAAGATTCGAGGAAAGATTAATTCCTGTCAACTTCTCCTGCAAGCAATGGCAGTGACGCCGATCTTTCCGCCCATTTCACCCCACCAACTCCAGGACCCTGTACCTTCATCAATAGCGGGGAGCCCTCAACGTCAGCCCTACCCTGCACCAATCACAGTCTCCGGACAGGTCCGAGCTGCATAAAGATTGAGCCGCTCGAGAGTTTGGTGCTGACGTTGTGGCGATGCGGCGAGAAGAGGTCATGTTGCGGTGTGGTATGCAATATGGCTATCTGGCCATTGCTGCGGCTGGTCCAACGCTGCACCCGAGAACAGCAGGAACGAACGACACATCTCGTTGTCGCTGGTGGTCCAGGGCTGCACGACCAACGAGGCAGCTAATGCACTTCGAGACTCATCCATCTTGATCCTTGTCCAAGGGAGTGGACCTCGAACCGACGACTATTCCGGCGTGAGAAGAACCTTTTCATTCAGCCATCTCAGCGACTCGGGCCTTCTTGGGCTGCTCGACGTGGCTTGCCTTCGCGTGGACCATTGTGACACGTTGGAAGTGGAGAGTTGTGTTGACCCTTCGATGATTCAACTGCGTGCCTCCATCGTACATCCATCCTTGCATGCCGCCAGGCCATGTCGTTTCATGTGTGCCCGTCTCGGAGTTTCCAGTGCCTACTCTCGACTCAGTCAAACACATCGACACACCACCAATGTCGCCTTATTGTTATGGCAGCAACTATGCAGCGACTCAAGGGATCGATGTGACCATCTCCCGGAACTTGACTCTCAGAACCATTGCCCAAGACCGTTCTCCTCCAGCCATCAAGCAGCAATGTCAAAACTCGTCCCACACCCACAACTACTCTTCGCGCCCGGGATCCCCGTCACCTTAAACTGACTCCCAATCAACTCCATCGTATGATCCACATTACTCCCCTTCAACAGCTCCAAGCTCGGCTCGTCCATGACCACCTTCGCCTTATACGTGCCTCCGTCCTTCGTGTTCGCCACCTCTTCATTCTCAAATATCGTGTCCTCTTCCGCGTCCGCTTCTTTCGTACTCGTGAGACTCATGAGGTATTGGAACCCGTGACACCCGCCGGACTCGACGGCTACCCGGAGCGCAAGGTCGGGGTTGCAGTCGGTTTCGGCGATGGCTTGTAGGCGGTGCGCGGCGCGCGGGGTGATGTTTATGAGCATTTCGGCGCCGGTGTCGTCTTTGCGTGGGTTGAGGATTGTGCGGGCGCGGCGGATGGGTGTGGTGCCGAAGGTCCTAGATTGAGGAGGGCGGGATGCACGGGTAGTAGATTGAGTACGGGATGAGGATGTGCTGGTAGGTCGCTGTCGCCATGAAGGCGCTAGAAAGTCGAGATAGAGTGGCGCGGCCGCGTGGAAGTTGCGCCGTGAGGCGGTCATCTGTCGAGTGCAGTTGGCAGCACTCTTGCTAGTCCTAGGTAGATTCTGGAGGGCCCGTAGGCTCGTGCGAGAGATGCTAGAAGCCGACATGGTTGGTGTGATATGTAGAGGACGAGAGCTCGTTTGTGTCGAGAGTCGGGCAAGTCGGGTTTGGTCATCAACAGGCGCGAGATGAGTAAGCGGTTTTCACATGTGAAATCCAAGATCTGTTCTCTCATCAACAGTGAATGGCCAGTCTCTATGTCGACTGCTCTGGATTATTATAGAAACATCGTTTTGGCATTATGTACTCAACATCAGGCGATCCATCTAACAATGACGCTATCCCATATTCCGCCGCGCTCAAAACTGTCATTTCGTTCTGTAATCTCGTCCGTAACTCTTGTGCCTGTCAATGTAAGGAGCGTTCGCCGTTCTGGCGTCTTTCAAGTCGTAATATCTGTCTTCCCAAACTCCTTCGCCATGCTGTACACCCATAATAATAAATCCTGAACCACCGTTCACTCCCTGGCTACCACAGTCCAGCAATACCTGTGAACCATCCAAAGCTGAGCACGGTCAAACCAGCCATTCCGCAGAGAGCAAGCATGGTTTGCTTCTCAAACGTTGACAGGGCGCCACTGCAAGTCGCGCAGACGTAGTCAGCGATTGGAGTGTAAGGCTGAGGAGAGTACATTCCGAACACGAACTGCTTGTTCACGCCCAGGTACCCGGCCTTTGGAGTCTGACTGATGTCTCCCGCGGCGTCGTAAATGATCAGGGTGTATTTATCGGTAAGCAGCGGCTCAGTGGCGCTCGCTTGGAATTCACCAGTATCCCACACAAGCGTCTGCGTCTCTGATACAGTCAAGTTCTCAGCTATGGTATACAGCTTGTCTTTCCCGGCGATCGTTGCCAACACGTCGATTGCAGAGGGTGTGGCGGAGAGCGAAGTGTAGTTCCACGCGAATGTGACGTGGTCCTTGATCTTGAAGTATTGCGAGGTGAGCGCATTGGGTGTTATCATGGAGACCCCGCCGGCGGGCAATCGTGGATCGTATTCGGTCGTCTTGGAGCCTCCTTTATTGCTGCCTGTTTGCCGTGTTCCTGTTTGCCTCGCAGTGCCTGATCCTGTCGTCCTCCGAGTATCAGTCGAGTCTCCGGTTTCTGTGGCAGTCGCCTCTGCATCGTCACCGGTAATGCTGGCTGTTTGACTGTCGCTCCCCGTCTCTTCTGAGCTGTTCTCGTCCGTGGACGTGGCAGCAGTGTTGCCCTGCACTCCGGTGTACGATAAGTCGAATGTTCCCTGTCGCTTCTCCACATGCGCAAGGTCGTTGTAGATTGCCTCAATTTGTCCCCATCCTTTCGGCCAAGCAGAACAAGCAGTCGAGATAAGGAGGATGGAGGCGAGGACGTCTGAAGGCCGCATGTCGAGGCTTTGTAGTCGAGGGTATGCTCAGAGGCAAGAATGCTGATTCGGATGAATGTACTCAACAGAGCCGTTGGTGTATGATCGAAGTGGCGCAATGCCGGGAATGGACTCGTCGAAAAGTTGCTGTCGCGTCCCTTCTCTTGGGCTTTCTCGCCGAATTTCTCAACGCCCGGGAGCCGGCTTGGAGGGACGGCGTTCCTGCTCAAAAGCTGGGCGATGTAACGAGCGACAGAAGTGAGGATCCAACAAAGGATATATATGACCAGGTGGGAGTAGCGAATGTGGATGGTCTGTGACCGCTGGGTTATTCGCAAAAGTTGAGTAGGAGACGGAGGCGACCCCAAGCAACCAAGCAACCAAGCAACCACGCAACCCCTGCTAACTCTATGTTTAGTTTTAAACGCAGCCCAGTGGACTGAGCAACAAACTCTATCTGTCGCCTCCCGTCCGACACAATCAATTTGCATCGTCTTCTGCTCATTTTTGTGTCTACCAGATTGTGCCATTTACAATTGTATGGATCCGCTCCATTGAAGTAGTTGCCAGCCTCGATACCGTGTAGAATGCGCAGTTGCATCGCAAGAGAAAGATCGACGCTGAAGGCCGATTCAACCTACTAGCCTGCTGGAGGTCCGTACAGCACTTCGTATGGTCATGGACCAACGTACAACATATCATCAAGACGCAGCATATCTCGACAGCGAGCTCAAGTTGCTTCGTTACGCCCCAGACAACCACAGGGAACCCCTCCTCACCATCCGGCTATTCTACCAACTGGCGCGGCCATACCCTCGGCACGCCGCAAATGGCGAGCCATTTCTCCGAGTTGGCGGACGAGCTGATATTGGCAATCGTTGACCATCTCGATGTCGCCAACGTTCTACGATTACGGAAAACATGCAAGAAGCTGGCAGAGGTAGCCGACAAGCCATTGCAGATTCGCCGACATAGACTGTATCTCCATCCACTCAGTGTTTATCATGCCATTCAACTCTGCTCAGATGTCACCTGGTCGAAGGATATTGCCGAGATAGTGATTCTGGGTAACTCACAGGCGACCATGGAAACGAGGGAAGTCATACACTTCCCTGACTTCATGCTGGACTACCATCCTTGGTCTCAGTTTCCTCCGACCTCTGAAGGCGAACGAGTCCTAGACTATTCTGAGCTCGTAGATGCCCAAACCAACACCTTCGAACACAACTATGAAGCTCTCGTCGAAGGATTGGGTACACTGCCGCAACTTCGAACCATCAGATACGCCGGAGCCATGACTGAGCCTGGCTTCTGCGGAGTGTCTTCAACGTCCATCATGGCCCACGCTAAGGAACGAGATCTATGGCGGAACTCATTCGGCAGCGAGGGCCAGCCGCAGTTGAGATGGGCGCTTCGTACGGTCTGGTGGTCAGATGTCGAGGTCTTGACGGGTATCATGGCGGCACTGCCGTCCAACTTTGAGAACGTCGACATACAACAGCCAATGCCTGTTGTGAAGCGCTATTCAACCACCCAACTTGACCGTACTGGAACAGTAGGGTGTCGACAAGACGCTGCGTTCCGAACGTCCAAACTTGGAGACCGTGTCGCGAGTCTCAGTATCACTGTTCCAGGGCAACACGGATGGGAACTATTTCTGCAGCATCTGACGTCCGAAATGACCTCCCTTCAAGATCTGACAATCAACATCACATCGAGGATTGACGAGCACAGTCCGCCTTTCAGTCAAGCGTCAGTGAACAATCGGCATGAAGTTCTTTGGGAAGAGGAGCCGTCGAGGACTCGCCGCTTCGCCCCCGACCGACTAGCTTGGTCCGCCGAGCTGTCTAAACTAACCGTTCGAAGCACGTCAGACTTCCCGTATAGTGTACGTGCCACAGACATGCTCCGATTCTTGAAACGGTTCAAGCAGACCTTGCGGAGTATTGACATCTCGAACGTCGTTTTCTACTCCACCGAAGAGCCCGATCAAGGTCCCATCGGTACACGGCAAGCCACCAAGGATGTCGTGGAGTGTTTGAGAATGATGGACTATCTTCAGAGCGCACGTCTCGTTGTACCACGTCCGAGTTGTGCTCCTGGATGTTCCTCCGGTATTACGAATCGTCATCTCGCGCAATGCTTTATATGGCCTGTAGAAGCGGCCTTTATTGGTCTTGAGGTATGTTGGTGAAGCCATATCGTATGACTCGTTCGCTCTAATCGTTGGCAGGTTTTTCAACAACTGGCTAGAGAACTGAATGTGCCTCTAGACGACACTAATGACAGCTGGGACTTTGCAGCCCATGTATGCAATTCAGAACGAGCTGCAACCTCGTCTGACATGAACGGGAATCCTTGACAATGGTTGAAATTCGGGCCCGAAAGGAATGTAAATAGTCGTTCGTGGAAATTGCTTGCGAAGCAGCAGCTGAACGTTCCAGAACCGCAAAATCATAACAAATCAATCTTCATACCGCCGAAAGGCATTTGTCGTTCGCAAGACTTTTTGGTTGTAACGGAGACGTCTTGTAGCTGACGTTGCCGTTCAAAACGTGATGGTGCGCTAGCGTGAGAGAACCGTCTCCCAGCCTCCTCCAAAACATCCCTGCCCTGCTCTTCGACTTGCCAACCTCCTCCACGCGTTTTCCATGCCGCCTTTCATACCCAGCCACTTTTCAACATCGCAAAATGGCTACTACTAGTACCGTAGGAACTAAAGACATGGGGCCTTGTAAAGATCCAACCTCGATTGCGTCCTCACATTCGTTACACAACTTCATTTCCAGCGATATCCGCCATAGCAACCAGCTCGTCGACCTGAGATTCGGTCGACGGTGCAAGTCTACAGGCCATTGATCTGACGAAAAGATATCTTCAACGGACAAATCTACGGAGCAGGCGCTCAAGATGCGCTACTCGCTCTCCCCCGTTGTCTTGATCGCGGCGTCGCAATTCACATTCACGGTCAACGCACTACCGAAGCCATTCCTGCTACGCAGAGCAACATACTCGGTCGTCGATGTCGGTGGACCAGCGTCCCAGACCTTCGCAGAAGTACCCTACGAGACTGTGGTCTACACGAAGACTCCGAAAGTCAACACTGCGACAGCACCAGCTGTCGTGCCACAGACACCTCAGATTGTCGCTCCTGCCAGCACGTTGACCAGCGAATCGATCTCATCTGAGGCCACGCCTTCGTCGGAACCTTCGACGGATCCCGTGGTGATTCCTATAACAGCTGCAGTGACAGAGCCAGCGACGAGACCAGAGACAACAGCTCCCGGGACGTTAACGACGACTTCGACTAGCTCATCGACCAGCTCATCGACCAGCTCATCGACCCGCTCATCGACCAGCTCATCGACCCGCTCATCGACCAGCTCATCGACCCGCTCATCGACCAGCTCATCGACCACTTCATCGACCACTTCATCGATCGCCCCATCAAGCACTTCGTGGGCCACGTCGTCGATCACGTTCTTGAACACTTCTTCGCAGGCATCTTTGACCACTTCGTCAACTGTGCCCTCGAGACCTTTCTCGACCACCGCTTCGACGAGTGCTGCGACAACCGCTCCAAGGACCACCTTATGGGCTATTCTTGCTTCTACCTCTTCAATTCAGGGCTCCACCACCGAATCGCCGATCATTCTGCCGACAACCATGACAAGAGCACCGACGACATTCGCGACAGTCTCAGCAACGAACTCCACAACGTCGCATTCAACAACAAGGTGCACCGAGCCTACAACGACAAAAGTCTCCACGGCGGAGACTGCGACCAAGACGCCAATAATATGGACGAGCTCGTGGAATGTAACAACTACGTCAACGATGGGAACAACATCAATCGAAATGACAACAAGCTCTGCGACGCAAGAAGCCGCCACGACGCAGAATGAAGCACCAACACCTAGCTCCTCGACTGCGTGGTGGGACGCTCCGAACATGGGCGTCGATCCGGCCTTGGCTACGTCGCAGTACAGCCCGACAACTACCACATCTCGGGGCGCCTTTGCGACGCTCACAGCACCGTGGAACTCTACCATTGCTAGGACTGCGGCGCCGGTCTTGGTCCCCGTTGAGCTGGAGTCCGCGGACTGGTAATCATTTCCAGTCGGCTGCAAACTGTTTGCTTTGATTTATTGAGATGTACCGAAATCAACACAGCGAAAGGAGCATGCTTTGAGCGGGTTGGTTAGCTGCGAGGTGTGCATGGATGGAGAAACGGAACCGCTCTGCTAGTGCAGCAAAAGAGCGGGTAATGATAATTACATAGACTGCATGCATAGATCTTGAAAAACAGACCACTATTTTGAAAGAATATTGTCGCTCGCTGCATCATCATGCGTTTTGTTTTCTTATCATGTGAAAGTTGTGCCTGAGGCCAACTAGGATCTACCCTCCACGCGGAGCAGCTTGCGTAGGGTCGATCAACCCGTTATGGCTCGACACTCCACTGCACGTCCACCACATCGAAGCAGTATGCGAACTCAGGCCGTGAAAATCTCGTGATACCACAACGTCGCTCTTGGATCTCTACTGCCTCGGACGGAACCCTCCCAATGGACGACTCGACGTCACCTCCGCCGGTCGAGGACCAGGCGAGACTGCTGGAGGATGCACTGACTGTCGTCCGCCAGCAGGCAGTTCAGATGCGTCGATGTTTGGAATCCCCGGGAAAGCTCATGGATGCGCTGAAGTGCAGGTAGGGAATTCTGAACGCCCTCAAGAACGAACGGCATCGCTGACAGGCAACTAGCTCTACGCTCGTATCGGAGCTGCGAACAAGCAGCCTGGGCCCCAAACAGTACTACGAGCTCTATATGTCCGTCTTCGATGCACTGCGACACCTCTCCGTATACCTCCGCGAATCGCATCCCGTCAATCACCTCGCCGATCTCTACGAGCTGGTGCAGTATGCAGGTAATATCGTGCCTAGGCTGTACCTCATGATCACTGTCGGAACCGTATACATGGGCATTGAGGATGCGCCTGTCAAAGAGATTATGAAGGACATGATGGAAATGAGCCGCGGTGTACAGCATCCGGTGCGAGGGCTGTTCTTGCGATATTTCCTCAGCGGACAGGCGAGGGATTCGCTGCCCGAAGGGAACGGAGATGGACCAGAAGGGAACCTACAGGACAGCATCAGTTTCATTCTGACCAACTTTGTTGAAATGAACAAGTTGTGGGTCAGACTACAGCACCAGGGACATTCAAGAGAAAGAGAACAGCGGACGAAGGAAAGGCAGGAGCTGCAATTGCTGGTCGGCAGCAATCTTGTTCGGCTCAGCCAGCTCGTGGATTTGGACAGCTACAAGAACGTCATATTGCAGCCGCTGTTGGAGCAGGTCGTGCAGTGTCGGGACGTGCTGGCGCAGGAGTACCTCCTCGAAGTCATAACGCAGGTCTTCCCGGATGAGTTCCACCTTCATACTTTGGACGAATTGCTGGCAGCAACAGCACGGCTAAATCCGAATGTGAACGTCAAGGCGATCGTCATTGGACTTATGGATCGACTTTCGGCGTTTGCAACGAGGGAAGCAGAAACAAAGACTGCCGAGGAGCGACAAAAGATCGAAGAGGAGTCCGTGACGGCATTGTTGGAGAAATTGCAGGTCTCAAAGGATGCCGCAGAGAAAAAACAAGCAACAAAGTTAACAGACAACGGCGACGAGGCGACGAATGGCGAGTCCGAGGCCACCGATCACGAGGCCTCAACTACGGAATCGTCGAAAGAACCAACAAAACCAGCAGAGTCAGCGAAAGAGGACGGTGATGCCGTGGCGCAAACAAATGGCAGCCCAGAGAAGCTCAAGGGCATACCGGCCAACGTCAAGCTGTTCGAGGTCTTCTACGAACAGGTCGTGCATCTGGTCAGTGTCCAGAGACTGCCCATCCAGGACATCACCGCGTTGCTGGTATCACTCGTCAACTTGGCTCTCAACATCTACCCGGAGCGATTGGACTACGTGGATCAGGTCCTCCTGTATGCCAGCAAGGAAGTTGCACGATATACCAATTCCGCAGACCTCCACTCGCAGGCAGCACAGGCAAATCTCCTCAGTCTTCTCCTCGGACCTGCCAAGGCATACGTTTCGCTCTTCACTGCATTGGCACTGCCGAACTTTGTACCACTTTACCAGCAGCAATCATATCAGACGCGCCGTGCGGTCGCGGGCGAAGTTGCACGAAACTTACTCAGGAACGAAACCAAGATCACGACTATTGCACATTTGGAAGGAGTTTTGCATATCCTATCTGTGCTCATCAAGGAGGGAATGCAGCCAGCCGCAGGTTACCCGGGCGGTCCGGTACGGAGAGGAGCTGTCGAGACCGACGAGACCGTCGAGGAGCAAGGCTGGCTCGCACGAATAGTGCATCTTGTCAAGGGAGCGGACAACATGACGCAGTTCCAGCTGCTGCAAAAGGTCAAGACTGCGTTCCAAGAAGGCAACGAGCGGACCAAGTACACCACTCCAGCAATCACCACCCAGGCACTCAAGCTGGCCAGATCCTTCAAGCGACGCGAACATCTCTCCACTGACGACTTTGCGGTACAGTCTTCCGCAGTCTACAAGTTCTTGCATAGCACTTTGTCATCACTTTACACCCGAGTCTCCGCCCCTGGCGTCCCTGACTTGGTCCTGCGCTTGTTCGTCGCCTGCGGTCAAGTGGCCAGCCAGTGCGACAACGAAGACATCTCGTACGAGTTCTTCGCGCAAGCATTCACTGTCTACGAAGAATCCATCTCCGACTCGAGGTCTCAGTTCCAGGCCATCTGTATCATTGCAGGTGCACTGTCCGGCTGCTCGGAGAAATTCAGTAGGGAGAACTACGATACTCTCATCACCAAAGCAGCGCTCCATGGCAGCAAGTTGCTCAAAAAGCCGGATCAATGTCGCGCAGTGTACCTCGCCAGTCATCTGTGGTGGGCAGCGGACAGAGGCGAGAAGCAGGAGGAGGGCGAGGGCAAAGAGGTATCATTTGACCATCCCGACCTTATTCTCACGTGCACAGTCTAACAACATTCCCAGGTCTACCGCGACGGCAAACGCGTCCTCGAATGTTTACAACGCGCCCTTCGCGTCGCCGACGCTTGCATGGATACTGCCGTCTCCGTCGAACTCTTCGTGGAGATTCTCAATCGCTACGTCTACTACTTCGACCAGGAGAACGACGCCGTAACGACAAAATACCTCAATGGCTTGATTGAGCTGATACATTCGAATCTGAGCACTACGGACAACGTGAGTGGACTCGATAGTCCCCGGAAACATTTCCAGCGCACGCTGGATTATATCGCGAGTCGGGAATATGAAGGGGTGGAGACGAGGCCGAAGTAAGCTGGAATCGTTAGATGAGCAGTAGTGTAATCACGAATGTGACAGTACACCATCGCCCTGCTACTGCTCGTCAGATCGATGCGTCTGTCGCTGGCTCCTGGCATCCTGCATTGCCACTCGCCACACTCCAAGCACCAAGCGCAAAGGTCGACCTCGCTGTGACGTGGACCGCACATGTCCAATTCAAGACTAAGATATCGCCGCGAATGTCTCCAATTGCTGTGAGGTCAGATTTCATCAAGATCCAAAACTCAAGTTTCGTACTCCGCGCCGGCAAGGCTCATGCGCCGGCCAACAAGGCATTCGCGGCCGACGCCTTCTCCAAAACCTCTCCCTTCAGCCACTCCCTGAAGCCTCCTTCGACGCTCGCGGAAAACCTCACATACTGCGCCATGTTCGTACTACTCGTCACAGGCGGACAATGCTCAATCACAGCATCCACATTCAGTTCCTGCAATCCCTTGAACCCAAGCAGATACTGGATCCATTCCATACCCTCCTGCTCTCGCAAGATGTCGAAATCGCTGGCTTTGTACGTCGACACATTGTCCCAACCATTCGGTCCCGGTCGACCAGCCACGATGCCAAGTTCAAGTTTCCGCAGCGCTATGCCGTTGCTGGAGTCCGTCAACGCACGCAGAGCACCGGACCACTCACACTTGTCGAATTCCTTCTGATAGGCCAGAGCGCGCTTGACGATCCGCACACTTTTGATGCAGCTCCGGGAGAAAGACGTCAAGTCCGCCATGAATGGTGCGATTGCTTCGACATGGGTATCGAAGTCGAAAGTATAGCTGCCGTAGAGAAGCTCCGCGGCTTCGGCGTGGATTTGCTTGTTAGCGCGGAGAAGGGCCATGTTTGATTCGATCCGAGGAATGTTCACGCAGTGGTAGGTCGTCGCCATGCAGCGGAAGCGCATACTTTGGCCGCGGACACTGTACTTGCTGCGTGTGTGGGTTCGATTTGCACCATAGCGTCGAGGATAGCTCTGTGGGTCGAATGTGCGGATGTGGAGGGTTGGGTGGATGGTTGTTCGATCCGTTCCGAAGCCCCTTTTGTCGTAGTCGTAGTAGTCTTGAGTGCTCGAGGTGATCTTCTCGTAGGATGGTAGTAAATCGGAAGGTTGACGAGGGAGGACTAAAAGCGAGTATATTTGCAAGCGGAGTTCAACTGGCAGCCGGAGGAAGGATGAGCCATTGGCCTCGGGCTTTTCAGACGAGGCCATGGTCATGTCGAGCGGTGTACTCTGGTCAGTCTTGAGAGAGTTGCGTTCCAGAGAGTGTTGATGCTCTGAGCAAGATGTGTAGAGTGGACTGCAAAAAGACTGTGAGCAGCTAAAACGCGGGATATAGGTCAAGACGTACTTACCGCATTCGCCCGGTGGAAATGTTCTTCGATTTGCCCTCTTCTTCGTTCCAAACCGCGGTTGGAGGGCGCACAACAGATGAGTCGGCCATCATGGTCTTTTCCTTGAAAGCAAAAGTAGGCGCTATATCGTATCGCTGGCCCGAAACGTTTGACGTGTCTCCTGGGCCCAGCTATTGGACGGACTCGGCCGCAGTCTGTGTGGGATGGTGCGTCAACGGCAGTGTGTCTCGAGGCGAGTGCAGTGGGATGTCAGAGTCTCAGAGACTGCGCCGGCTTGAACCCGAAGGAAATTTGGTACGCCCGGCGTATGCTATCGGGCGGTATACGATAGCGAGCTTATCGCGACAGTTCTGGGGTGGTCTCAGTATGTTGGTATCATTGCCTGAATGCTGTCAAATCTGCTGTGGCTGATAGGTGTGCGAATATGCGAAACTGGTCCCATGAGTCGATCACCTTACCATCAAGGTCAGGTGCGGTTCACGAATGAGCATGGTGATGATGTGACCTTCGCCTGTTCTGACGCCGGGACTGAAAGTACACAAGAGGGTACCTGCAACTTGTATACTTCTGTACAGGAGACAAACCAACACCTCACCCAGCCACTTCGTCCTCAGCCATACCACGGAGAGCGGCACGGTAGCGACAAGGTGCTGAACATACCTGCGTAGTTCTCCCACGCCTTTCTCCATGCTCGATAACAGGCCACAACTCGACAGAGATCACGCGACTCGGACATGTGCCTATGCTTGAGCTCATGGCATAATAGTACAAGAGACCTAGGAGGCCAGTGCCTAGCAGTGTCGTCTGTCCATCCCATCGTATCCACCGGCTCCAGAGTTAGTTTCAGTGTGAACGACCGAAGGCATTGTCCTGGCCATAAGAAGAGTCCTTCCCTCGCGGTCGGAAGACAGCACTGGCAGCAGCATATGCCCGTCGCTGATTAATGCTACCCAGAGCATCGCAATTCAAAGTCCTTGCCAGATCTCGGGGGTTCGCATTGTAATAGATCACTGCGTCGTCCTGCTTGTGGTCGCGCAGATTCAACGAGAGACAGGGAAGCTTGCGATCAAAGGCCATGGCGTTGCCGACGATGTCGCAAAGCGCTCGCAGTAGTTCTGCATGCTTAATTCAAGCCGGGCAGAGTGCTTGACGATAGCCAAGAAAGTGCTCTGTTGCGATGTTGAAGGAAGGTGAGAGATAGTCGTGCAAAGAAGAGGAAGGTGCCGTGCTGCAAAATACTCAGAGATCGAAGCACGACCTCACCTCGAAGATCGTGAAACCTCTTCTTTCTGTACACCATCATGGGTTCAATCGACGATGGCCGATCGAGGCCACGGTGAGTAATGTTGAGTGCTGATTCACCGCCATTGTGTCTGGCTAATAACAATCTACCCAGTGTGCTTGACCTGTTCGAAGCTGCCAAGGTCGAAGGCAGACCATTGAATGGTAAGACCGACTCGATATGCCGTTCATGCATTGACTAACGTGACTGCAGTCTCTGCTCCCATGGTCCGGTACGGAGGAGAAGCACAGCCAAGTACTAGCATAATGTCCTGATTCCAGAACAGATACAGCAAACTGCCCTTCAGACTATTGGCTCGTCAGTATGGCACCGATATCACATACGTTCCGATGATGCTGGCACATGAGTTCATACGCTCTCACATCGCACGGGATGCAGACTTCACTACACATCCACTGGAACGAGAGAGGACCTCGGATGGTCGAGAGCATGCAGTCATTGCTCAATTTGCTTCTTCCGATCCGGTGGAGTTCGCTCGCGCTGCAGAGATGATTGCACCCTGGGTTGATGGTGTGGATTTGAATTGCGGATGGTGCGTGGGCCGCGTTCGACTGTAGTTCTTAGATCTGACTATTGACGATATTGCAGTCCGCAGGGTTGGGCAATCAAGGAAGGCATCGGGTGCTCCTTGATGGAGAGCCCCGACTTGATGGCGAGCATCATCAAGGCGGCTAAAGCGATACTTCCATCCGAGAAGAGCGTCAGCTGCAAGATCCGCGTACACAAAGACATCAAGTGAGGACCTCATCATTCAATACTAACCGTCATATTTGGCTAACGCTGCATGAAAAGCAAAACGATCAAGCTCGTTCAGACCGTCCAGCAAGCAGGAGTAGACTTCATCACAGTCCACGGTCGAACTCGAAGTCAACGATCCAGTACTCCGCCTGACTATGCTGCGATCCTCCGCCTACGCCCGCACATCACTGTGCCTCTTGTTGCGAACGGAGATGCTTACACGCTTGCGGATGTCAGCAAGATCGCAGCACTCACTGCCGCCGATGGAGTCATGGCAGCTCGAGGTATACTAGAGGATCCAGCCATGTTCGCTGATCGTGACATCCCACCGGCAGAGTGCGCGAAGGACTTTATCGAGTGGGCGATAAGATGTCCGATCCCGTTCTCACTGGTTCTTCATCATGTTGGTGAAATCACAGCGAGGATGCCAAGTATGACCAAGAAAGAGAGGAAGGCTCTGCAGGAGTGTCAAGATCTCGTGGAGCTGATCGACTTTGTCGACGATCGATGGGGTAAGTCCAGATGATGATCCCGGCCTTCAAATCAAGCATCATTTCACCCGCGACGTCTTCTCGTCAATCACAGCCAAGACTTTCATGTGACTGCGGGAGCGCGCGCGAAAGTGCAGCGTTTGCATAACATCCCGAAATTGCGCTCGACGACAACACAAACAACAAACACAAACACATCTCCTCTTTCCGCCACCGAAAGATGCCGAAAGGACGAGCTCGAGTTCCACGCGCGAGCAAGAAGTCAAGGAAGGCGCACGAGGCTGCCGCATTGTGCGCCGCAGATCTCGCCGCGGCCGACGATGAGGCCATCGAAGCCGCGTTCTGGGCGTCGTTGGTGGCGAACGCTTCCTCCAAGATGATTTATTCCAGTCCGCAAGTCGCAAAGGATGTTGCTGCGAAGAAGAAGGAGGTGATCAAGAACGCGGAAATGAAGGCTGCGCTTGAGGGCGACGGCGGGGAGAAGAAAAAGGAGAAGACATACGTGATGTCGCGCGCGAGGTACTGCCCGATCCAAGGACACCCGGTGCCGATCGATGAGGACGGAAACAAGCTGGGCCCGGTACGTGTCGCCCAACTTTATGTTACCGCGCTGCAAGCACCGGTTTTGACTGAAGAGGTTGTAGGGCGAGATCCACAAAGCCGCGCAGCAGACGCTGAGCGAGGCGGAGTTTGAAGCCGAGTACCAGAAGGTGCGAAAGTGCTGCCTTATCGAGGGCCACGACCCAGATGACTACGTCGACTTTGACGAGGAGGAGATCGAGGAGTACAATCGTATGCACGCGGTAGGCGACACAGCTGCCGCTGTGTCCGAACAACCGGAGCTGATCAAGTCGGAGAGTGCCTACGCCGTGAAGACAAGCGGAGTGCCGGAGGACATCTTCGCGACTCAGCCACTATCAGCTGTTTTCGCGGCTGTGGTGGAGGAGACTCTTGAGGCCAAGTTCCAGGCCACGCGGAAGGTGCCATCACCGGAGAAGAAAAAGAAGAAGGCGAAGGCGAGGTCTGAATCAACATCACCGCTCACAGCGGCGTTCGCGCCTGCCTTGGTCCCGACACTGAAGACCGTGGCACCGATCGAGCCGACATTGCCACTGGATTCACCATCAACATCCAAGCCGGCACCAACGCTCGAGCCAACATCGCCAGTCAGACCGACCATCACACTGACAGCTCCCACTCCGCCTCGACCTCAGCCAGCTCTGGAACCCGCGGGTACGCTCAAGACCACGTCCGCAATGAGCCGTGAGTTTCTCGCGCCTTCCGGTGCCCGGTCTCTTCCTTCATCTCCATCTAGTGAACCGCAAGGAGTTGAAGTCAAGAGCGACCTCAACATCGATACGACACCGCTCAACACCGCGCACGAACCCACTTCATCTTCAGCAGTACCCAAGTCACCAAGAACCATACGCGGCGAAGCAGAAGAGGCCTGGCGTCCCGATCCGGACATGGTCATCAAAATGGCCGTGGCCGCCATGGAAGCAGACAAGGCTCGAGTCAGCTTCACACCAGACGACACACCATCACCCATCGCTTCACCCACCACCTCACCGGACCAGAGTCCACCCCCAGCCCCATCCCCCACCTCCCTCCACCGCGCCGCCCAAACCGAAGCACTCCTCACATCGCTCGCCACCCCGCGAACCACCTACCACATCTCCGACGCAACCGGCGTCGTGAGCACCGTCGTCCGTCAGCAAGACGTCCTCCTCGACGACGACGGCGCACCGGCGCAGAGGTACACGCAGCCGGAAGTGGATCTCTTGGATCGGATGATGGAGAGGACGATGAGGGGGAGGAGGGAGGGGTATGAGGGGTATATGCGATGTTTGAGACTTAATGGGAACCGCGGGGTGAGGGGTTTCAGGGAATATTATGGGAGGTTGGGGAAGTGGTGAAAGGGCGACATTGGGGGAATGGCTGTGTGTGGGTTGGCAGAGTTGAGGGGACGTTATTGAGAGCGGGCGCTTGTTGGGCGACGTTGGGGAAGGAGTGCCGTTCGCTTTGTTGCGGAAATGTCGGTGCCGGCTTGCATCCGGCTGTTGCATTGAACTCCAACCGGGTTCTCACGAAAGCGGCTTTGGGGCCGACGACGAAGGAGTGAGTTCCGCGCCGAAGATGTCGTGCATTGGGAAGGTATGATACATGGCAGATCGAATGTGGATTGCTCAGTTGACTGGCGATGAATGTATGGCATACGACACCGTACGGCTCGGTCGACACCTGCGAGAAAGCTCCATGTGCCGGATACGCATGCATACGGGTGACGATGATGGCTTCGATACGCGATGCATGTTTTGCCAGAGGTTGTCAAGTATTGTTTTCGCAGCGGTGATGTGAGATGAAAGGAATGGAAACGGACCTAGCTGCACTGTTCTGCACTTCGTCATTCTGTCTGTCGTTGTGCATCAGAGGCCTCTTACCTCTTTCTTGGTCTCCAGGTCGATTACTTCGCTTCTGTCGACCGTAGGTTCCGCAGTCTTGCTCCTCAATCGCAAGGCTGGGTTGGCATATCTACCTACCGCACAGGTTCCGCGGGCGTCGGATCCGATGACTGCACAACTCACCGGAGACAGGGCCAGAACCCGGCGTCGCCTCGTCGCTGGCAAAATTGTGCACGGAGCTTCTGCTCGACAGCACGGTGGCGACGGCGGCGGCGGCGGCGGCAAGGGCATTGCCGCGACACCTCGAGATGAGAACTTTTCCAACTCCACTTCGACTCTGCCAGCTCCATTCTCGACATCGCAGTGAATGGAAGACGATCGATGTGGTTGGAGCAGTCCGATGCGAACTAGCAGAGCCGGTGCTGGGACCAGGGAGGGGGCCTGGCGTTGGGTCGACCAATCGCTGAGGGGAAGAAGGCTAGCGGCGAAAGGCACCCAGCTTCACTTGTGAACGCCGAGATTCGCGGCGGGGGTTCTGCTGTGCTGTGATGAGAAATATCGTTGACTGATGATGGAGGTCAGCATCAATCAATGCCATTGTTGTTGGGCGAGAAAGATGTTGTGTATCGTGGGATGCAGCAGGGAAGAATCTGCGACGGGGTAATCTAAATCGTGTCACATCTCGGTCAGCTGTGCGACGTGTGTCGCAATTTTCCATCCTTGAGGCGTGTGGAGGGGGAGGGAACGCCGAACGACTCGTCGCATGTTCGGTGTCGCACCGGAACGAGAATACTCTTTTTCTTGGTGTCGCATGGCCGCCACGGCGTTGTTGATGTCGTTATCCCTCATCACATGAATACGGATCTTCTGCTTCCTGCTGCCTCCAGTACGCAGCAGTGATGATGCCGTGGTGCGATTCGGTTGGAAAGTAAGAGAAGGACAGCTGGCAAACCAGTTGCAGTGAGTCATCGGCCGTGCCGCAAACGGCCGTGCTTGTGTCGCAGCACTCGAGCTCCCTGCATGTGTCGTGCATCCTGCAATGATTATACATGGCTGTTTCTTTCCCACTCATCATCACCATGCCGACGTCGACTGTGCTGTATGCTCTCACCGTCGTGAATGCTGAGGTGTACTGTTGAGTGAGATTCAGTGTGCAAGGCTGTAGCGTTCCTTCCAGCGTTGCATGTCCTCGAGCGCAGGCGACGTCATTCGTCCAGGAGTTGAAATCAGGGGAATGGCCCGTGCGTTTCCGAGCGTTCTCACAAATCCTATAAGAGATGCCTCGTCCGCCCGTCGCGAAAGCCCTTGGAAGCTCCCTCGCCCGGTTTCGCTGTTCCTGCCACCCTCCGCGCCCACCGCACCCTCCAAGAATCTCCATAGTCCGCGCGTATTCAATACCACAACCGCTGTCACCGTCACAGCTACTCAGATTCAAACCAATTTCTCTAATTTTCCTGTCCTTTCGGATTTTTTCGGCTCTTCGGCGAGACAGCCTTCAAAAGCGAAGCGAGGTCACGTGGGCGCTAATTGGATTGAAGAAACAAGTGTGAAGCACTTGACACTTCCTACTTCACCATCTCACCTCATCAGCATCGCACCGAAGAGGGCAGGACCATCTCTTCACCTGTGCGCATCACATCGGAGCAGACACCCTCACCGTCTCCTCACCACCTGCACCGTCACCAAGCAGAGGCTTTGGGTAGCTACTCTGCTGAGTTACTGCGACAGTGTCATCTTTCACCTGCGCGCACGCTCTGCGTCACCGTCGACAAACGCCGCTCCGCTCCGCCCCGCGCGCGTGCATCGACCAGAAATTCTCACCGCAGAATTCTCCATCGATCCGTCACCCACCTGTGCGAAAGACACCTCACGAGCGCATCTTCATCTGATCGCTCGTCGTCCATCACATCTCGATCGCAATCATGGATCAGGTCTACATCAGTCATCCGCAGAATGCGGCCGAGGCCAAGCAGTTCGCTGCGCCTCAGTCACTGTCCTTCCCCGGCGCGCAAGGCCACTTGACACCTCCCAACGAGTCGCAACAGGCGTCCAAGAATGGCATGAATGGACAACAGCAAGGAGGGAATGCCGTGCAGCCCGCAGGCAATGGGGTGACTCCCGCAACTCCTGCTGCCACACCAGGACAAGCCGGGACTGGGGTGTCTGGTGAGCTTGCGCCTGTGGACTGCGTTCGATGAGAGCGCATCGCTGACATCATAAAACAGGTATCGTGCCCACACTGCAGAACATCGTCGCGACGGTGAACCTCGACTGTCGGCTGGATCTCAAGACCATTGCACTGCACGCTCGAAACGCAGAGTACAATCCGAAGCGTTTCGCAGCCGTCATCATGCGTATTCGAGAACCCAAGACCACGGCACTCATCTTTGCTTCCGGCAAGATGGTCGTCACGGGCGCCAAGTCAGAGGATGACAGCAAATTGGCCAGCCGCAAATATGCGCGCATCATCCAGAAGCTCGGCTTCAACGCAAAGTTCACGGATTTCAAAATCCAGAACATCGTCGGCAGCTGCGACATCAAGTTTCCCATTCGTCTGGAAGGCTTGGCCAGCCGCCATCACATGTTCTCGTCTTACGAGGTGAGTCGTGAATCGTCTAGACATGCATCGATCCTGATGCTAACCCCCCTCCTCAGCCTGAACTCTTTCCCGGTCTCATCTACCGCATGATGAAGCCGAAGATCGTCCTCCTCATCTTCGTCTCCGGCAAGATCGTCCTCACCGGCGCCAAAGTCCGCGAGGAGATCTACCAGGCGTTTGAGCTCATCTACCCGGTGCTGTCCGACTTCCGCAAGACCTAGACACCTTCACTTCACACTTGGCACCCTGTATCACTACTTCACGGCCAGCCTGTACTACCACATTTCACCCACGACGAGTCGCTGAGCTGCCGACCATCCAACACTACATCCGGATCGACCGAATCACTGTCCCTCGGTAACGCGATGGAAGTTGACACTTGCTGCTGCTCGAAACAGTGCGCTCGATGCGGAATTTGTCACCTTGCTGTTTACATCTGCTTTTGCATGGCGAGGCGTTCTGCGGCGTCAAGAAGAAAGAATGCTTTCAAAATTTGAACAATGGGAGGCTTGCTCTGGTTTACCTTCACTACACAGGGCTCAAAATGCCCTGCGCTTTCCCGCGCTGAGACGGGATTGAGCGCGAATATGCAGCTTCCGTATGGAAGTTCGAGAAAATGAGTATCCTGCAAAAGTCTGGCGAGGACGAAGGGTGCGCCTACCGCCGGGCTGAGGGCAGAGATATGAAGATGAGAGAAAATTGAACGACAGGATGGAGATGTGGCTAGGGTAGTGCACCAAATGTCATGTGTCCATTCGACGATCCTTCCTGCTGTTCCATGTTGTCAAATGTCTCGTCATACTTTGTATATGGTGAACGGCTGAACGCATGCTCGCCACTATCATTCACAAAGATCAAGATCATGTCACTGCGCGCCAACGCCATGGAATGCACACTCGGTAAGAACCTATGAAGGGATCTACCGCACCGTGACACCCCCGGGGATTCAAACGACCCGAGGCTTCAAGCATCAAGTCCAGGTCCTCGTACGCAGTCCAACTGAACAGCCGCTTCGCGAATCCTCACGCAAACGCAAGGCGTACGGCACACGCGTGATGAACGCGAGCCGACGTTCGACGAGACATCTTTGTTTCATGCCCTGAAGCTGTAGCTGAAAGCCATGCCGTCGCCGACTTTCGATGTCCTGCGTAGCGCCGGCTGCGTGCGCTGGAAGCGACGCCCAGGCATTGTGGACGTCGCCAAAATATCTACGGTGCAAGCGACGTCAGCACACTATCCTTTTGCATACTTTTGCTGTGTAACATGTGTTGAGATGTGAGGTTTGCAAATATATCAGTCGGGATTGTTCTCGTTCAGGGAGATTGCCGTGAAAACAATCTCTATGCCCCGTCTTGAAACATATTTTTTTGACATATTATCATCATTGTTGCATGTGTGTTGGAGGAGGTGGGATGGGGATGGAAGTTTGGGGGAGGCTTACCTTGTTCGCTTTTGGGGTGAGCGTGTGTGTGTCTCTTTTGGGCAGTCAAGAGGAGCTGTGGGATGGCGATGGTATCGTGAATGTCGAAGGAGTCGCAAGCTCATTCACTTGAGGAAGCCAAACCAGCCTTTGCTCTGGGGCTCGGGTTCGTCCACTGGCGGTGCGACAGTCTTCGGCTGAGTGACGGTCTTGGACTTCAACTCGAAGAACAAAGTCGTGCCGATGTGTTGTCGTCTCTCGACGACAATCTCCAGCCCAGATCGCTGGGCGGCTTCTTCGACGATTTTGCTGATGTCGCGATTGAACCAGCACCCGTGGATCTCAGCGTGCTTTTCAGCTGACTTGTCGAGGATATTGTTCATCCACTCGCGATGGCTCCGGCCGTGTTCCAGGAGGTAGATGCGAGCATTCGGGTTATCGGTGTTGAGGTAGTGCGCCATGTTGACCAGCAACTCCACCGGCTTGTCCGTACTGCACAGTCCCATCGTCTGGAAGACAGTGTCGTACTTCCTCGGAGTGGGAGTTGTCGGAGCAAGTGGCATCTCTCCGAGTGCTGAGGCGGTCGCGAAGCGAACGACCAGACCCGGCTTGAGTTTGTGTGTCTTCCTCGCTGTGAGAATATTCCACTTTTTCTGGCAGACCTCCACCATCTGAGGACTGAGGTCCACGAACGTCAAGCTGTCCACTTTCCCGACAGGACTCTTCCACATATCATAGTATCCCAAATTCCTGCCAGTGCCACAGCTCACTTCAAGGACGTGCCCCGCGCAGCGGTTGGCGATCCATTTTCGCTTGCTGTTGATTCCCATGAAGATCTCGGAGAAGCCGACTTCGCTGTCGAAGCTATCGGCTGTGCTATCGTAGCGGGCTGCGACATCTTTCTGTTGCGCCGGGTCCGACACCGCTGGGTTGTCGCATGGCTTGACAGCGGCGAGCAAAAGTGCGACGGCGTAGAGGCCTAGCAGACCTGCCAGAGTGCCAGAGATGACGACGGCATATTTGGGTGCCTTGGTGTCAGTGACGGTGGTTTTCGCTGCGACCCTTGGGGGTACGTCCTTTGGGGGTTCGACATGTGGAGTCGATTGACTGGAAGGTGGAGGAGTTGGCCGTGCGAGGACGGGTCTGCTCCTGAGGGTTCGTGATTGCTGGGCCGGGGAAGCCTTGGGAAGGATGCGGACTACATGGTGTAGGCGAGGGAGGGCAAGTCGCTGCATGAGTTGCAGCGGACGAGTGCGATGGTGATGGACAGATGAGAAGGTGGAAGTTTTTGGATGAAGAGCAATTGGCAGCTGGAATTACATCGGCGAAACTTCTTGGCTTTTGACTCCACCTCACACGAGCGAGACACCATAGCACCGGCCTTTCGGTCGAGTTTGTACAGCAGGTGAAGGTCGCAGTAGTCGTCGACTGTCTCTTTATCTTTCACGCAGCATTGCTTCCAGTTCTCAGCGTTCTCGCCGTGTAGAGACCCATCATCGGCTACTGACGGACATATACACAGCTTCTATCCACAATTTTCTTTCCCATATCGTCAAAACATATCACAAGGAAAACACATCAAGCAAGATCTCTGAAATCACAAGACTACACTCTCAATCATGGCCAAACCACTCCCTTCCAGCGTCATCATTGTCGGCTCAGGCGTCTTTGGCCTGGGAACGGCCTACGAACTCGCAACAAGATCCAAAGACATCGACATCACAGTGATAGAGCGATGTCCATTCCCAGCACCTGACGGCTCCTCAATCGACAGCTCACGCATTATTCGCGCCGACTACGCCAGCCTACCCTATGCTAAACTCATGACTGAAGCAATGCCTCACTGGCGGGGCGCTTTCGGTGCAGAGGGTCGCTACACGGAAAGTGGCCTAGCTCTTCTCAACAACTCTGCTGCCGTCGATACCAGCGCCGAGAATTTCCTCAAAGATGCCCTCCGTAACGTCACGGAAACTCTTGGCCTCAAGAAGGGCAAGAAGGAAGACGGCGGCCAGATTACCGTCTTCGACCGCGCGGCCGATACTATTCCTGTGGTGAGCAAAAACCTCGCCAATGCAAAGGGCTATGTCAACTGGACCTCTGGATGGGCACAGGCCGAAAATGGCGTCAAGTACATGCGTCGGCAAGTCGAAGCCTTGGGTCGAGTGAAGTTCCTCACCGCCGAAGTCACACGACTCGTATTCTCCTCTTCCTCTGCTGTGAAAGGCGTCATCCTCAAAGACGGCTCTCATCTCACCGCCGAGCTCACCATCCTCGCCACGGGAGCTTGGACGCCTTCACTCATCGACCTCCGCGGCATCGCCTCCGCAACAGGCCAGGTCATGGCTTACGTGAACATCTCCCCTCAAGAAGAAGCCCACCACTCGCAAGCAGGGCAACCAGTGCTCCTCTGCGAAGACGATGGCATGTTCATCATTCCTCCGCGAGATGGCATTCTCAAAGTCGCTCGACATGGATATGGATACGCGAATCCCGTCAGGATCCCACATCCCGAGGTTGAAGGCGACATGATCAATGTCTCTCTTCCTCGAACGGGCGTCACACATCCTGATATGCAGATACCACCTGAGGGTGATCGCGCCTGCCGCACCTTTCTACGCAAAGCCATCCCGTCGATGGGCGAGCGACCTTGGGCCAACACGCGGATATGCTGGTATACGGATACCGTCTCGGGAGACTGGTTGATCAGCTACCACCCGAAGTACGAGGGACTTTTCGTCGCGACGGGTGGGTCAGGGCATGGGTATAAGTTCTTGCCGATTATCGGAGGGAGGATTGTGGATGTTATCGAGGGGAGGGACAGGGATGAGCTGGGAGCGGAGTTGAGGAAGAGGTGGAAGTGGCCGGAACGGAGGATTGCGAGCGATCATGTTTGGACTGAGGATTGGAGGGGTGAGGGGAGGAAGGGTATGGTGTTGGATGAGGAATATGCGAAGGGCGAGGGGAAGGCAAAGTTGTGAGTGGCGGGATCAGGTGGCGTGGCGATATGGCAGGGAGTGACATCCACGAGACGAAGTACGGGAAAGGAAATGAACGTTGTTGCATCCGAGTCGGCGAACGAAACGGTGTCCAAATATTGTTGGAATGTCGGATCAGTCCTTGTTCCCCTGCTATCTAGAGGTGATGCCATCTAGAGGTGATTCCAGTACGCGCTTGAGGATATCAGCGACCTGACGGAAGCATCGACTCTCATTGCATTGTGTCACATGAGGTGCGCTGCCTCGAGTTCCAGAGTCCCCTAGTGCGGCTGCATGTGAAAGAGCACCCATATGTGTGGCCCGAGCGCCTGCCTATCCCCAGATTTGTGAAGTCCGATGAATAGAGTGCACCATCCAGCAAACCACATCGATTCTCACACCTCTCACACGCGATGCTGCCGACCCAGACGACATTGCCACAAACAACACACGCCATGACCACAACATAGACAACACGATTGCCGCCTCGCCGCCATGCCTCACTACACTCTCCCCATTCAGACCCAATCTGGCATTAACTCTCCAAAAGAACCACCCTCGCAGGTCTACACCGTCAGCGATCCACCCTACCAAGACCAGCTGCCCGCCGACAGACAAGCCTACGCCCAGACTACTTCCGACACAGCAATAGTCATCGACAATGGCTCCTCCTCCGTCCGCGCCGGCTGGCAAACCGACGCGACACCCCGCCTGCAGTTCCCACCGCTCATGGCGCGCTACACCGACCGCAAATTGAATCGCAAGCTAATGTTCATCGGGAGCGAGATCTTCTTTGACGGCACGGCGCGCGGGCAAGCAAAGAATGTGTATGAGCCGGGGAGCAATATTGTCAACAATTGGGATGTGCAAGAGGGGATTCTCGACTATATTTTTTTGAAGCTGGGGATTGATGACGGAAAGGGTGCGATTGACCGACCGGTGGTCATGACGGAACCGCTGGCGAATCTGGGGTATACGAGGAAGGTCATGAGTGAGATTCTGTTTGAGCTGTACAATGTGCCCAGCGTGGCTTACGGGGTGGACTCGCTGTTCAGCTATGATTACAATGGTGGGAACACGGGATTGGTGGTTTCGAGCGCGAACATGAGCACGCATTTGATCCCGGTGGTGGACAAGCAGCCCCTCATTAGCCATGCGACACGGCTGGATTGGGGACGATCACATTGCGTGGAGTACCTGCAGCGGCTGCTGAGGACGAAGTACCCGGGACTACTCACGAGCGGGAAAGTCACCGACACGCAGATCGAGGATCTTGTACGACAGCACTGCTACGTCAGCCAGAACTACGATCAAGAGACGGTGAAGATGTTGGATTGGACAGGTCTTGAGGATCGGGATCACATCGTGCAGCTTCCGTTCACGGAGAAAGAGGTCATACAGAAGACGGAGGAGGAGATTAAGCTGGCAGAGGAGAAGCGGCGAGAGGGAGGCAGAAGGCTTCAGGCGCAAGCGGCAAAGATGCGATTGGAGAAGCTGGTGAGGAAGGAGCAAGAGTTGGAATACTTCAAGCAGCTGCAGGGTCAAGTACAGGAAGCGACTACGAAGAAAGAGCAAAGAGCATTACTCGAAGAAGAGGAGTTCCGCGACGAGGCCCAGCTCGACCGAAAAATCAAGGAGATGGAAAAGAGCATTCGCAAGCAACGCAACAAGGATGTCGGCGACCTCGAGGAAGAAGCCGAAGAACCACCCACCTATCCCCTCCTCGATACTCCGGATGACGAGCTAGACGAAGACGACCTCAAAGCCAAACGCCAACAACGCCTGATGAAAGCCAACCACGACGCGCGGGCTCGAGCGAAAGCGGAAAAGGACGCCGAAAAGGCTCGTCAAGCAGAAGTCCAACGCCTCGACGACGAACGTCGCGAAGCCGATCTCGAATCCTGGGTCGAAGAACGCCGCGCCGCACGACAAGCCGCGATTCAAAAGATCAAAGAGCGCGACCGCCTGAAGGCCGACTTGGGGAACCGAAAGTCTCAAGCGAGTCAAATGCGAATGAAACACATCGCCAATCTCGCCTCCGACACACCTACCGGCCGCAAACGTCGCCGCGGTGGCGGAGACGATGACGGGTTCGGCGCGGACGATGCGGACTGGGCGATTTACCGCGAAATCCAAGCCGGCAAGGACGACGATGAAGATGATGAGGAGGAGGATCTCGGCGCCACGCTCAAGGGCATCGAAGCGCAACTACTGAAATACGACCCAGACTTCACGGAACACAGCACGCAAGAAGCGCAAAAGGACTGGACGAAGAGTTTACTGCACTCTTTCGTACGGGGGCCGTGGCCCTTTGATCCGGAGAGCGCGAGGGAGGGAAATCAGTTGCATTTGAACGTGGAGCGGATCAGGGTCCCCGAGTGTGTGTTCCAGCCCGGGATCGCGGGCGTGGATCAGGCGGGTATCGTCGAAATCGCCGAGGACATACTCACGCAGAGGTTGGCGAGTCACCCGGCGAGGGACGCGGTTCTGAAGGATGTGTTTGTGACGGGAGGATATACGCTGTTCAAAGGATTTGAGGAGAGGTTGCGGGATGAGTTGCGTGCGGTGCTGCCCGCGGAGGCGCAGTTGGGGGTGAGGAGGGCGAAGGATCCGGTGCTGGATGCGTGGAGGGGGGCGGCAAAGTGGGCGGGACGGAAGGAGAGTCGGGCGAGCTTTGTGACGAAGGCGGAGTATGAGGAGAAGGGAGGTGAGTACATTCGGGAGCACAATCTGGGCAATGTGTATTCATAGAGATGAAGATGAACGAGGGGGAGGAGGCGGTGTACGAACGGGTTGACTGTTGAGACGGAGGAACGAATGAAGAAGGGCTTAGTGGTACTATCATCGCGAGTTTAGCTCGCTTCGTATCGGCTGGCTATCAACGTCAAAGTCCAGCAAGGCAGTGATATGTCAATTGTGCATGAAGACTTCGAAAGAATGCTGCGATATTATTGATGCTCCGTCAGATGACCTCCATTTCTCCCTCGTAATCGTTGGTGCGCAGTCGCAACCAGAGTTCGCTTTGTCGTCAATGATATAACTAGTAGAAGGCCGTATCGGATCACATCTTCCCATTCACTTCAACCCAAGCCAAGGACCATATCCTAACTACAATGTCTTCAGAGATATAACCTCATCTCAATTTCTCCGTTCACGACGCTCATTGTCCTGGCATCGGCTCATTCTCCCAATCCGCCGTCTCAAACAATCCGACCTCACTCTTCCGGTTCGGCCCTGCACTCACACTCAAATCCACCACCCTCGGCCTCAGTGGCTGTTTACTCGGCAGCGCCTGCTGAACCCTCGTCCGCGCTCGACTCACGCTCACCTGCCGCGCTACGGAGACTTGCACGATCTGTCGCTCCAAATCCGCCGGGGATTTGATGCGCGGGTAATTGGGGCGAGAGGTGGTCAGATCCGTGTCGGTGGGGGAGGTGCGGCCGATGGAGAGAGGAGTGCTGACGGCGATTGAAGAGGTGGAGTTGAGGGTTGGGACGGTGTTTTGCGAGGCGGCGTGGGCAGTTGGCAGAGTTTTTGCGGGAGAGAGCCATGTGTGTTCGTCGCGGGAGACGAGGGCGGGGAAGTCGAGGGTGGTGGCGCATGTCGTTGCTGTTGTGGGCGTGGGAGGGAGGGAGTTCTCGCTGTAGAGGGCGGAGGAGGGGGAGTTGGTTAGGCTGACCGGGGCAGCGGCGGCGGCGGTAGACTTTTGTGTAGTCGGAGCTGGGCGCAAGGGCGGAGGTGCGGTGTAGCATCGCGGGAGGAGGATTTCTTGCGGTCGGCGAGCGGCTCGTGTGCTGGTGCTGGCTCGATTTCGCCGTTCGATGGTGATGGACATGGGTCGTGGCATGGGTGGTGGTAGAGTTGAGCTGCGAGGTGCGCCGGACTCATCGGTGAGCTCACCTGCTGCCATGTATCGACTCATTCTGCTCTGTCTTCTCTCCAGTAGTGACGGCTTCGCTTGCACGTCCAGCAATTGAGAGAACATGACACTGTACCTGTCCAGTTCAGGTCTTGGTATGTCGCATTCCAGTTTCGGTGCGTGTGCGGTAGGCGTGGGCTCATCCACCGCGGCGCGATGGGTATCGAACGGAGAATCATGGCGAACGTTCTGTCTCGTCTTGAGGGCCTCCTCAAATTCCTTCATTGGACTGCTGTACTGCCTCGACCTGACCGCTTCTTCGAAATCCTTCTTCGGGCTGCGTCGTTCGGGTTGCGATCGTTCGGTTTGCGATCGTTCGGCATGGGAAGGCCGACGTTGACGTTGTGGTTTTCTCAACTTGCCTTGCGTCGCAGGCAAAGCCGCAGTAGCCCGATGTCCATTTCGAGAGTCATTCTGTGAATATGCTCGCGAGCGCGATGAGGCAGGCGATTGCAGTGTTGTCGAGATATTCTGACTGGGCATCGCCATGCAGGATAGTTTCATTGGTGCAGCTCTGGGGGGCGCTCTCTCCGTGCGCAGGAATTCTTCGACACTGGTCATCTCGTCGACATTTGAGGATTCTTGTGGAGTTGGCTTGCGGAACAGATTCCCCAATGACCTCCAACCCGAGCCTTTCTTCGGCTTGCCGACTGAGTTCGTCACCTGCTCGGTCTGGGTTCGAGGCTCCATCGATGGCGGCGTTGGTGCTGGTTGACGCGTCGCACTTGGTGCGCAATCACTGGTAGTCGCTCTCCCCCAATCAGGAGGAGCATGCGATGGCGATCCCATGGCGATGCCGATGTATGGGAATGTTAATGCCGATGGTGGGATCAAGCAAGGCGGGAAGCGAGGCGATGGTGCACAAGGTCGAGGCGAAGGTGTAGGAAAGCGAAACGTGTGGAGGCCAGTCTCGTAGTCGATAGTAGAGCCCGTTGCGTACAAGTCTTCGCTGCACGTTGGTTCCTCGAGAGTCTTGGCGCGACCGTTGAAAGATTGATCGTCAATGTTGATGTTTGTCGGAGGATGTGGCGAAGAGAGCAAAGGTGCCTGGAGCGAATTGTTGTATACGCGTCCGGCGCTTTTGCACGGGTCGACAGCGAAACCATGCTCTTGATTGTTGCGGTTGCCACCCCTCCATCTCAAACTGCTCGTCCTGGTGGGCCGAGCGTTGCTCATCTTCGGCTTTTTGATGTGGCTTCAACGGCCAACCATGTAGAACTACACGCTGCGGGCCGGTTTCTCAACTTCTAGTAACTCACTCTGATAAGATCTTTCGAAGCTGGCACACGTGGCTATAGTCTTGCAGTGGCCTGGTAGGAGTACTGCTGGGATCGCACTCTTCTGCAAGCGCGTGTGGGCGAAGGATACATTTGGGATGGGAAGAACGGGGACGAAAGAAGCATGAAACAGAGCCAAGTCGCAAGGTCAACCTGTGCAGGCCAAGGGAAGACCGGAAATCTGAGACGCGAGATGCTTGGCCGGGAGGCCGAAGGGGTGGTGGGGGAGGGAGAAATAGGAAATGAGAGAGGGAACATCCATGCGGCGTCGTCTGCCGTGCGCCTGCGGCATGAATACTGTTCGCCGGCGACGAAAGACACGAAACGCACCCTCGTCGACTCGCTGACCGGTCGTTTGAGACTGCTGCCGTGTTCTGGGCCATCGTCGCCGCAGCCTTACCGGAGGCTGATGTTGAACCATGTGGCCCGGGAGGATTCGCGTGGGCGTTGCGCCATCATCAGAAGACCTCAAACATGACCCGCCGATTTGCTGCCCACCTCAGCGGGATGAGGGCATTTCAAAGGTCGGAACGAGGCAAACGACACGGGAATCCCCGGAAGAAGTCATGCGGGTTGTTGTTTCATGTTGATGACTGGAGTGGAAGGGAAAGAAGAGTGCGACCGGAACCTTGTCCTCAGGCCGCCGCCAAGCATCGTGGTATTGGACGACAATGAACAGACCTCACACCTTCAACGACGACATGATCTCGCCGAAACTTCATCGCCTCGGTTATTGTGTGGGATCGACTGGATGGATACATCCACTCACCTGATCTCCCCATCGAAGACCATGCTCACCACCCTCGACGACACCCTTGGGAAGACCCCATCAATGATTATCTCTCGGACTTGGGAAACTCTGAGCCACTCTCTGGAACCTGACCGCCCGCTTGAACACCATTCCCTCACTCAGCGGACCTGTCTCTCTCCGGAACAGATCCTGGAACGGCGTGTGACTCTCTACGACTTGATACCCTCCCTTTGCCAGCAACCCCTTCCTCCGCTTGTCAATCTCCTCATCCGATATCAGCATGTCGACCCGACGCTTGGTGAGGTCAACCCGAAGCATGTCTCCGTCGCGCAAAATTGCCAGGTTGCCATTCTCTGCCGCCTCCGGACTGGCATTGAGAATGCTGGGTGAACCAGAGGTGCCAGATTGTCTGCCATCTCCGATACAAGGGAGGGAGTACTTTAATCCCTGCTTCAGTAAGTGGCCTGGCGCAGTCATATTCACCACCTCCGCAGCTCCGGGGTAGCCAATCGGTCCCGTCCCTCTCATCACGAGAATGGTCCTCTCATCAATATCCGCCGTATTGATCCGTTTGTTGTAGTCTTCCGGCCCATCAAACACCACAGCCTTGCACTGAAACGCATTCGGGTCCTCTGAATTCTCCAGGAACTCCCTTCGGAACTCCGCACTTATCACCGAGGTCTTCATAATCGCCGAGTCGAACAGATTGCCCGTCAGGTGGAGAAATCCTCCGTCCTTCTTCATCGGCTCATCGTAACTCTTGATCGTGTCTCGATCCCAGGTATACTTGCCCTGTACGTTTTCCCTCAGACTCTTCCCGTTGCACGTCACAGCGTCACCGTGTAGCTTGCCCTGATCCGACAATTCCGCCATGATGGCCGGCAAACCACCCGCACGGTAATACTCCTCACACAAGAACTCTCCTGCAGGCTGCACATTCAACATCAGCGGTATGTGATACCCTAGTCGATCCCAGTCGTCCAAATCCAGTTCCACACCCATATGCTTCGCTATCGCGCACAGATGAATCGGAGCATTCGTGCTGCCTCCTATCGCCGTGTTCGCAACGATAGCATTCTCAAACGCTTCTCTCGTCATGATGTCGCTTGGCTTGCGATCTGCGTGCACCATCTCGACGATTTGCAGACCAGTCTTATACGCGCACTGTGCTCGCTCGCGATACGGAGCTGGAATCGTCGCACTGCCGGGTAAGGCCATACCCAGCGCTTCTGCTAAGGCGTTCATCGTCGAGGCCGTGCCTAAACACACCTGTCAGCTCAATCAACCCAGCCACCACCTCGCCACCTCTCGACGCAGACAGACTTACCAAGCGTATTACAATGCCCCACGCTCGGCGTGCCCGCGGTAATCAACTCCATCAACCCCTCATCCCCAATCTCCCCCCTCGCATGCATCTCTCTGCCTTTCCAAACGACCGTCCCACTCCCCACCCTCTCCCTCCCTCCTTTCGCATACCCATTCAACATCGGCCCAACATTCATACAAATCGCCGGAATATTCACCGTCGCGGCCGCCATCAAACACGCCGGCGTCGTCTTATCACACCCCGTCAGCAGCACTACCCCATCGAACGGATACGCATACAACAATTCCACGAGCGTGAGATACGACAGATTCCGATCCAGCGTCGCCGTCGGCCGACGAGAACTCTCCTGAATCGGATGCGTCGGGAACTCAATGGCAATACCCCCCGCGGAACGAATCCCCTCCCGCACGCGCTTGGCGAGCACGACGTGGTGTTGATTGCAAGGCGTCAAGTCGGAGCCCGAATTGGCGATGCCGATGATGGGTTTATTCGACGACAATTCCTCAATGGTGAGGCCGTAGTTGAGATATCGATCGATGTAGAGGGCGGATAAAGCTTTGTCGTCGGTGCGGTTGAACCATTTTGCGGAGCGGAGGGTTGAGGTCGTGGAGACGTGTTGGGCTAGTTTCGCTTCCAGTTCGAGGGTGCGGGCGCGGAGGGTGGAGAGCTCGGTTTTGTAGTCTTCTATGTCGACTAGACCTGTGCTGTCGGAGTGGTCGTGGTCGCAGGAGGCGCATGCTTCTGGGCTGGGTTCGCAGGACATGTTTCTGTTGGCTGTTCTGGTCGTGATAATTCTTTCTCTTGGCTGTTTCTGTAAGATTTGCGAAACGGGACAAGTATTGAAGCAATGAGGAGTCGTCTCATGGTAAAAAGTACAGTACCTGAGGTGGAGTAGTGACAGTAGTGGGTCGTTCATGGGGCCGCGGGTTACCGCTTCGGGTGAGCTTTCGGCGCACTCTGCACCGAATGGTTTTTTGGTTCAGAATGAGAACCGGCGATGAGAGACCGAAGTTGGTCCGCGAAGGAAAAATAGGTACGAACATCGCAACTAAGCTACATGCGAAGCTTCTCCCTACCATCTCCATCCTACATTCATCCGGCTTCAATGTCCATCACTGCCTCTGCCCCTCGGCATCCTTCTGCTGAACAGCCCGGCCGCGCCGCATACCCTTTAACTCATCGACCATCTCTATAGCACCTTCCACATTTCCCTTGTTGTACAAAAACAATCCTTGCAATGCCGCGGTGCTGACGTTCCCAACCAGATCTGCCTCGACTGCCCTCTTCACGAACCTTCTCTTCCCCTCCCCACCTTCATCAATCTCCTTGTAAAACCGATCCCACAACTGCTCCATCTGCCAAATCGTCGCATTGCCAATCTCAACCGTCATGTCCACCCTCCCAGGCCTGATCAACGCCTCATCCAGTCGATCAATATGATTGGTCGTCATGAAAATGATGCGTTCTTCGGCGCTCGCCACGCCGTCTAGAGCATTCAACAGTCCGGAGTAAGTCACATTCGCGCCAGAGTAACCATCTTCCTGAACTTGCCTGCGATTGCTGAATGCCGCATCGGCGTCTTCAAGGAGCACGATTGTCCGGGGTGGGACGTTGAGGAGCAGTTGGTTGAGTTGGTCGTCGGCTAGGCCACGCTGGGAGAGGCTGAGCATGGCGATGTTGAAGTCGAGTTCGCCGGCTAGGGCTTGCACGAACGATGTTTTGCCGGTTCCTGGCGGACCATATAAGAGGTAACCTCTCCGGTAAGGAATTCCACGGTCGAGGTACCAAGCGCGAGCGTTCATGAACTCTTGCACATCGGATTTGATTTTACTGGCGAGACCCTCTTCCAACACGACGGAATCGAAGGGTCGACGGCGTTTGACCTGCCCAGATTGATCCCAGCCGATGTTGCGGGTGGTAAAGACGACCGTTTTGCCTTCGGTGTTGCGGAGGGCCATTTGATGGGCTTCGCGGAAGATGTCTTCGAAGATGTGCCGGAAATAGTAGAGCGTCGTAAGGGTGATGGTCTCGAAGGGACGGCCGGCGCTGTCGAAGGATTTGCCTTCTCGTTGGCGATTCACGGCGATGAAGGCGTTTCTGTAGCGGAGGATGTGGCGGCCTTGACCGGGGATGAGAGAGAAGAGGGTTTTCTGTGAACCGCCGGCGGTTTTGACTGTTTCTGTTTCCATTTGAAGGTGATGCAGACCGGGGGTTAGTCGCCGTACCAGGGATTCGAGCACGCCGGCTTTCGGACGAGTCGCTGCGGGTGCCAGCTGATTTTGATAGTGGCTCGTCATCCAATTGAGCACCCAATTGTAGGAAACATCGTGCCGGGTTATCTCCAGATCAACGAGCATTCGCTGTCGTAGAAGTGCACCAGCTGAGCGGAGACCCTGCGAGCCATATCGTACCGCAGCTCCCAGAGCCGCTAGTCCGAAGCCTGCGGTGAAGAATGGATTCGAGAGCAACTGCGAGGTCACCGTCCCCTCGCCGCTACCGAGGTTGGCCAGCTGTTTGATAGCATCTTCCTTGGTCGGCGGCGCAGCGTTCAACGGTGGAGTCGTGACGGCCGAGGCATTCTGGTCCATCAAGATGGGTGATGTATGAGGTGAGGATGGATAGGATCTGGAAGATGGTGAAGTGAAAGTTGTGTTGCCTTAGGGTTGGAGTTGAGGCTCGGCGGCAAGGCGGGACGGGCAATTGGGCGCTAGTTCTACGGTCGGGGGATCTTCGCTGGCGCGGTCGTAGCGCAAAAGTTTGGCGAGAAAGAGTTGATGCGCCTGCTTGATAAACGCCGACGACTCGAAGGACGAAGGCTGAGGTGTGCCTTGTTCCCACGTACTTCATCTACCACTGCCCGATCTTCTTGGAGAAGGTGAGCCTCACTCTTGCCTGAATTGCCATCCTGCCTTGGGCAGCGCTGGGTGTGTGGTGAAAGTCCAGTCCACTAATGCAAACGGTCAATCCAGGCCTTATCTCGAAATGGCTTCCGCTGGGCAAGTGACGGTCGAGAAATCTTATTTTGATGCATTGCTTCGCAGGTGAGAATCTACAGACTCGAGGCCTCCCGGGGCTTGCAATCGATCGCTGACTCGTCTCACATCAGAGCCGATTTTGTATGGTTGTCTCTGGGAGCATCGCTGGAGAACACCCCCACTGACTGACATGCCTCGAAGCATACATCAGCCCGAATTCTGGAGCCGAGAAATGTCCCAAGAGTCACCATCTCTCAAGAAGAATACGATGCTCTGGTGAGCCATATGTCATCACAGTCCGACGTTGAGACTGACGATGTGTCAGTTGCGCTCATCAAAAGAGTATGACTTTCTCAAGAACCAACTTTTGCAAGGTGGTCTCAGCCATGAAGCTCTCGGATCTCTCCTAGCTGGCGCCAATGATGCTGATTCCGATCGGTGTGGCACTGATTGGGCAGACGATGTGGCCGACACTCAGTACACTCGCGGCTATACCGAGACTCCGCGTACACCTCAACCACACCCATTCGGCAATGGCAATGGCTCGCATAACTTCAACCCGACGCCGGGTCAAGGCAGAGCCCACTACACAGACCAAACAGCATCCACGGGAAATTCGAGAATACTAGCAGCTCAACGAAATGTCAGCAGCAACGGTGCATCGCATGGTCCTGAAGATGCCTTTGGCGACAATGACAGCATCTTGGACGAGGAGTCGCCGACTGAAGCTTTTGGCAATGGCTTCAGCAACGGTAGCACGCAACGTACACTGTACTTCACCAACTTTCCTCCTCGAACGACATATCAAGATTTGATATCCGTCATTAGAGGTGGGAAACTGCTCAGCATCAATTTGCGTTCGGAGAAGAGTGCGACTGTGACCTTTCTGGATGCTGCAACAGACTACCTCACGTGGACTAAACGCAACGATGTGTACATCCACTCAAAGCGTGTATGCATTCCCTTGAAGTGAGGACGGTCAGTGCCATCACATTTGCTGACAGATGTCCAGGTCGAGGTCCGCTGGGCGGAGCGTCAATTCCGTCTCAATGACCACATCGCTCACAAGATTACCAACGGAGCCACTCGCAACATCTGCATCCGCAACGCTGAAGACAGAGGCCTCACTGAAGACATCATCCGAGACGACATGGAGCACATCCACAACCTTACCATCATTTCTATCGAATACCGCAAAGGTGATGCGTTTGTCTCGACAAACTCCGTCCACAACGCTCTGTTCGCCAGGACCTGCATGATGAGTCGAAATTCGTACAAAGGGTGCAAGATCGAGTTCTATCCGGATGAGTGCGATGTTCCGCTTCCTGTGAGAAACCCGCATGTCAATGTCGAGGGACCGGAGCCTACTGCACGGAAGGTCTCGCTGGGAAACCGATTTGATATGCTCGATATCGATGGTACCAGTGATTCCAGCGATGACAATGGTGATGCTACTTGAGAGTTGGCCCGGCTTTTGCTCGACATAATCGAGGACGAAGACTATGGAGCGAGAATCAGTAGGATGTCTCGATCAGGGCTGTGTTTGATCCTCAGGGACTGACCGACGATGAAGGACGCCGTGTTCCGCGAGATCAGCCTGCCAGGCTTCACATGATAGTCGGCCTCCAGTGAACGGACCGCAGTGTAGAAGGCGATCGGAGGTGGCGATCTTTCTTGTGCCGGGAGGAGTGCAGTGGAGTCTACTGCCGAGCGGTAGCTGTCAAAGTCAAGGGCTCCAGGCGGTGGAGCTGTAAAGGGGAGTATGTTACAAGATACCCATATTGCGGAACAGGCGGAGTTGTTGAAGTCTAGAGTAGCGCTGCAGCATTCCAATGGCGACATTCAAGCATTCCTCTTTCAAAACTCGTCCTTTACGATCTTCGATGTTCGTTTTTTTTAAACGCCGCCTAGCACCTCACCTCCTTCCATCCCATAACTCGACAGAACAAGCTAATCAATATCGCGGCGCCCAGGAAGTGCCAGACTGCATCCATGGCAGCCACTCGCGATAGTCCAATTCGATGGTGGGACCACCGTCTCGAGATAAACTTGGTTTAGAGTATACTGGACGATCCGAACAAGACCAGTGCACAAACGAACATCGATCGTCGTTCGACAACGACATGCTGCCATGGAGGAGTCGGGCCTGGCTTGTTGATGGGTCCCCCCCCATCGTGGCCGTTGGATAAAGAATTTCAAAGCAGTACGTTTCGACGACGCTGCATCACAAGCGTTGGGAAGATCTGCTATATCTTTTACTCTACAGGATATAGTTCGACATCCGATCTGTCCAGAGAATGGAACGCATTGGGAAAACGTCCTCTGTTCAAAGCTACCGGTTCGATCGACCGGAGGTGTACGATCTACCAGCAAAATCTCGTTACTATTGGGACTTCGATTGATAGCGACATTGCACACGCAACTCAGGTCCGTATTGGACGAAGTTTCCCCTGCAGGAAGGTTGTCATCGTCTCTATCGTTGGGCCAAGGTACAAAAGGAACGTCGCTAACCCTGAGCTCGTCTCTTGGAATTCTCGGATTTGTTCGGGAAAAGTCGGGGCAATAGTACCAGCTTATATATACCGTACTGTCAACTTGTGCCGCCACGCTCAGGGCGCTTGGTCTAGGGGTATGATTGTGAGTCTACCCATGCTGCCTGTGACTGTATGTGCACGTTGCTGACACGGCGTCAGTTCGCTTCGCATGATTATCCTGATACTGAGGATCCTTCTGCAACCTGTGAAAGGTACACACCCTCGTTCACCGCATCCGCCATGGCATTTCGTTAACACGCTCTCTAGGTCGTGGGTTCAATTCCCGTATGTACACACATCCGCTGCTGGTAGTAGCCTGTCTAACATTGTAACAGACAGCGTCCACACTGCAATTGTCGCTTTTTGTCCATTCTTCGACAGTCTGTCTAAATATGGCCTGAGGCCGTCCTCTTTTTTGCGTTTGCTAGAGTGACTATGACACCCAGAAGATGCATACAAAACCACTGGATTGATTAACATGATCTAAATACATTGTTGTGAAATGCTATTGCATGAGGAAGGCGCGTGGTGAAAGGATTTGCAGAACGCCAAGACGTTGTATCAGGCTTCTGACAACGTCCATCAACGACCACGACGGCGACGAGGAGCTGCTAAAAAATGTTGGCTGAACCTGACAGTGATCGGCCTGAATTGCAATCTATACCTTCTTGGGATCCCGCTCTACCTGCAACGCAGAAGTCCGAGTTGACGACTTTAGTCAGGCTTAAATGTCTCCGAGACAGAATCAAAGCAGCAACAATGCCTCCATTTCCTGACTCAGACTGTGCATACGAGCCACCGGAGGTCAGATCTTGCATTGCACGTTGAACGAGGCCACAGAGTGTGCGTTGCCCGAACAGTCTGAAGTCCATGCTCGCCTCAGCCACCGTGTAGGATCGCAGGATCGTCGCTCCTCTCATCCTTCCGAGGCTGAGCTGCTGTTGTGCACCTGCTTGAAGGCATGGCGTCTTGCTTGTACCTAATGACTTCAAATGATGCAGTACCCGGTGGTTATCAGATCCACACCCGGACATCATCTACACTGCCACCGAGGGTTCTGTCGAAGTCCTTCGCTGCGCCATGGAAACAGTGTCACAATACCTCCATAGTCCCACACAAATGCACTTGACGACTTCCACCTTCGTGGTTTGAAGCGTGCAAAAGGAGCAGGAGCACAAGTAGCTTCCCACTGCCCATATAAGCAGCCAGCTCCGCTGCATCGCTGTCCATACCACAAGGTTCCGTCACGGCGACTATCCCTGCAACACTACAGAACCCTGAGCAATGTCATCGACACAAACTCAAACCCAAACCTCATGGCCGCTGCCGTCCTTACGCATCGGCAAGGACAAGATCTGCGACACTCGCACCGGCAAGCCACTCTTCACAATTGCACGACAAGCAGGGAACATTCCATCATTCCTGTCAAGCAAACCTCTCCTGAGCGTAACGAGAACGCTCGACGGCACTTCGGCAGGCACCATTCGGTTTCACCGCGTCACAACCAAAGGGATCGATCTTTCGGTAAATGGTCGTCCAACAGAGACCTCGCATTCAGGCTTCGTGCACCGTCGATGGGGCTTCAAATCAACCACATCTGCCAGCCGCGGTGAGATGTGGTATTGGAAGAAGGACAAGATTGGCAAAGGTGCCGTACTTGAGAATGCCAAGAACAATGGTCAGGTTCTGGCCCGGATCAGCGGCGATATGCTCACATTTGAGACTGGGAGGCTGAGCGATGCTTCGTATGATGAGGTCTTGGTGTCTGCTATCGCTATGGCGGAGGCTGTGCGGCGGCAGAAGAAGAGTGCGAGGAGTGCAGGCATCGTGGACTTGGGCGGGGCGATTGGGGGCTTTGCCGATTCGGGTGGTGGAGCAGGAGGCGGAGGAGATGGCGGAGGAGGTGGTTCGTGCTAGCTATTCTGGCATAGCATCTCACTGCTACAACCTTGAGTGCTGTTCGCGCCTGTTGTAGATGTAATGCTAGATTCGTCTGGAGAGCATCTTCGTCACGCCGGAAATCGATGGGGCGGAGCTATATGGAAACTTAGTACAATTCCGCTGAAGGGTGATCTTGTCAGCTTCGAGATCGTCCTGACGCAAGATATTGTTTCCCAGTTCCGCCATCAATGCGGAGGTATACATCGTGGATGCTGTTGTGGATGTTGTTAGGACGAGGCAAGTTCGCGGCCGAGCCGCTCACGTGATGACATTGCGGCGAAGTCCGAAACCCCCGAACCCTCGTGGACTGGTAAGGTAGACCACCTCACTTTCACGATTCGATCAACACACCACTATGCGGAATCTCAGAATAACGAGGCAGGCCCTGAGCCTTGCGAGCGAGTCTGCTCGTCAGCCATATGTCTGTCGTGCGTGCCTGGCACAAGCGAGCCGCCAATACCATGCAACGACGCCCCGAAACGCAGAGAAGCCTTTCTACGAGCGAATACAGAACGCTCTCTTCGGATCAAAGGAATCGAAACGGACAGACGAGCTTCGCGAAGCTGCGCGCCAAAGGCAATTCGAGTCTGCCAAAGAGGAGGGGCCCGAAGCTGCGATAAAGACGAGGGTGGACGGGAACGTTGTGTACGAGATTGCAGATATCGTGGACCCCACTGCACACGCAGACTATATTGTGGCGAAAAGTTGGGATGGACTCGAAACTGTGGGAGGCGAGGCATGGGTAAAGCAGAGAGCGGATCAAGGAGAGCAGTACACAGGGTGAGCACATCCAAGATGGCAATTGATGGCAGCGGTCTAACCAGGCCAGATTCATGCCGCAAAGAAGGGCACAGCTTAGCGACGACGATTGGCGAGCGCTTCTCAACAACGTTGCCGCGGAGGTTTCGACATTACAAAAGGCTGGCCGCGACGTGCTGCAGATATGCACGAATGGGCAATCAGGAGATTATGCAAATGTGAGAGACCAGCTTCAACGCGCGATCGCATCGGGGGCGACGAGATCGACAAGCTTGCAGCTGGATGATGCACGTGTCAAGCTCGCGGTATGCTTCCACTGAATGTCGCGCCCATACCAGGACTGACTTATTGCAGATCATCAAGCGCACCATGCAGCTTACAGGACGGCGACTTCCCGATCTTGCCATGTCAAATGCGAAGACCCTCGACGATCTTTACCAGGCATTCAAGACGAAGGTGCCAGCGAAGAAGCTGTACAATGCAGAAGAGCTGGGGCAGCTGAAGCAAACACAGAACGTGCAGGTGCTCGGCAGACGCAGAACCGTTGTCGACAGGGAGAAAGCTGTCGGCAGATGGAAGATCATTGAAGAAGAGCTGGACGTTCGGAACCTACCACTTTTCGGCACCAAATATGTCGACGCCAAAGAGAAGGTGCCGAACAGTCATATGGCTTGAACATGGCGAGCTCGCAGATCTCCCGTGCGCCTCGACGAAATGGAGATGTAGTATTGTACCGCAAAAATCCAGGAGCATGCTGAAAAATTGCGATTTGAGGCGATGAAATCTTATCAGGTGACGTTGATGTCGGACCGTACTGATTCTCAAGCACAGCAAGGCAATGTTGTCCTACCACGTGCCTTCATCCTGAAATTCATTCATGCGGCATGCAACGACCAACACTTTCAAGCTCCATTAGCCTCTAACGGGCGTTCAATGTCCCTTTCAACATGTGTATCAGACTTATGCTTGTTGCAACCTCGTCGAATTTCCGAACTTCAACGGATACAGTGCAGTACAACATCGGAGCCTCTCTCTTCGAACCTTACTTTGATCATATTGCTCAGTGATGTGCATTTTGCGTTGGAGACCGGAAAGACATTGCTGCACATGTAGACGATCGCTACACCTTAACACTCCTCATAACCTGATGTCGCCACCAAATCCGGCTGGTCTGCGACGCGGCTCTCCTTGCTGTGGCGGTCGGTATGGCACAATTGCCATGACCTGGTACAGTCTTCCCATACCTTGTGGACTTCTATCCACGAGCCGTTTCCATCCACCTTCGATTCGCTTGACAGTCTCCGTCAACTCGCTCTTGTCACTACCTGTCGAGCCCGACCGTTCCTTGTCGATGGCACGTTTGACCAACTGCGTGGCTCGCTCCTCGATACCCATAGCTGTGAGGAACCTTGCTTGGTCGACCGGTCCATGCACTTCGACCCCAGGAGATGAATTGATGGCCGTCTCCGCGAGGGCGAGAAAATCGACGTCTGCGCTCAAATCGACTGCTCCTGCTGCTTCGAACGGAGAAACAATTTTGTGAGCGCGAATACCGCGGAGTGAATTCATGGGAATGGTTGCTGCTGGTCCGTAGTCAATGATGAGCGCTGCCCCAGATGGCTCAGGCTTCTCAAGAGGAGTCTCCCTGGGCCCTGAGCTGACAGCCCGACCCGGTATCGCGTACTTCGGCGTAGCAGCAACAGCAGCAGCAGCTTCGTCGGGGTTAGAGCCGCCGAGTCGAATTGCAAAGTCTCGGGCGTACGCTTGACTTTCTGGACTGATCTCGATCGTCGCTCCGTCCGTGGTCTTTAGTGCGGTATATCGTGGTGAGGTCTCTGGCAAGTACAGCGAGTGCGCTGTTGCAGAGCGAGCCATCGAGAGCTCAAAATCTGGTTCTCCTTCCTTTAGTCGATGAGGTGGTTTGGGAGACACCAACAGCTCTCGCCACTGATGTGGTTGCGTTTGTTTTCTCGGGGACTGTATTGGGCCTGTAGGTGTTTGGATTGTGTCTTCCTGGTCTTTGGGTAGAGTCACAGCCTGGAAGACGTGGATTGGTAGTGCATCGAAGAATTCGTGAGCGATGATGAACGGCGTCTTGTTCGCTTCCCGCGGAACAAATCTGACATCCTCCGTCCAGACCACCTTGAGCTCTTTGGAATGCCTGCTGACGCTCTCATAACCCAGATCGTTCTTCTTGAGCGGTTTGTCGCCACAGAGCAGGGTGTGCTGGGTATTGCGGAGCGTCTCACTGGCCTCAACCATGTACACAGCTTCAATAGACTTGGCGAGGTCTGGAAAATTGCGGATTGTCTGGATACGTCTGTTACTTCCTTGATGTCCGAGCACATACAGGACCATAGTCGGTATCTTACGCGGAGCATGTCGTCCATCAATGTTCCTCTGCCAGGACCGACCTCTATCAGATACACGCCCTCGCTCTTCCTTCCCTGGGCTATCCATTCTGCTACTACCCACACTCCAATGAGCTCGCCGAATACTTGACTAATCTCAGGAGATGTCACAAAGTCGCCCTTCGCACCAAATTGATCACGTTCGGGGTTCGCGGTCGTGGTGTAGTAACCTCCTAGATCGGACGTGAGGCATTGTCGCATATACGAGGCTACGGGTATTGGGCCTGTTGTCTAGAGTACGGTTAGTCTCATCTTGCCTCGCAGAAGCTGGATGCCTACCGTAATGGCTTCAGCCAGCTGTTTCGCCAATGGAGTCGACCACTTCGGCGGAGTTTGTTCTGTCGAGCTCAATCGTGAACCGCGACAACGGGCGGACGCGATGTTCAGCCGGGAGACATTTCTAGACAGCTGCCTTGCCGATCTAGACAAGCTCATCGTTCGACTGACACTTTGTGTGAGGTCGTGGAAGGCCACATGTGAATCGATGACCTCGTCGTCTCTTCCCTCAAAGCGGCCCGTGCCTCGAGCTCCATCATCCCGATCTAGCAATTGTCCGGAGCACTTCCGACTTTCATTCAACAACACGACGAAATGGCTCCGTCTCGCTGGGCGGAATCAGCGGAAGACGCAGCTGAGGACGCGCGGCGGAAAGCAGAGAAAGAGGAAAAGAAGGCGAGGGTCAAGGCTGAGAAGCAGCGGAAAGCAGAGGAGGCAGAGCGGGCAGCAGCAGCGGCAGAGCGCGCAAACAATGGCCACGCCGAGGATGAGGACGTCGCCGAGCGACCGAGCAAGAGACGACGATTGTCACAAGACACACCTACCGAGCCTCCACCGCAGCAAAAGCTATTGCGCTTCAATGCGCCTTCATGGCAGCCGTGCCGTTCGGTCGAACGCTTCGACCGACTGAACCACATCGAAGAAGGAAGCTATGGCTATGTGTCGCGCGCGAAAGAGGAAGCGACGGGAGATATCGTGGCTATCAAGAAGCTCAAGTTGAATCCTATTGCAGACGGAGGCTTTCCAGTCACAGCGCTACGGGAGGTGCAGACCTTGAACGCGGCGAAGCACAGACACGTGGTGAACCTGCGCGAGGTTGTCGTAGGCGCTGGGAACTCAAGAGGAGATGTGTATCTTGTGATGGACTTTCTGGAACACGACTTGAAGTCTCTGCAAGAAGATATGGAGGAGCCTTTTCTGCCGTCGGAAGTCAAGACGCTTCTGCTGCAGCTCGGAAGCGCTGTGGAATTTCTTCACGACAACTGGATATTGCATCGCGATCTCAAGACCAGCAATATACTCATGAACAATCGCGGCGAGATTAAGGTCGCAGATTTCGGCATGGCACGTTTCTGTGGAGATCCAGCGCCCTCGAATCTCACACAACTAGTGGTGACCTTGTGGTACAGAGCACCTGAGCTACTCCTCGGCACGACGACATATGGATCCGCCATCGACATGTGGAGTGTTGGTTGCATATTCGCCGAGCTGCTCACCAAGCATCCTCTGCTCCAAGGCAAGAATGAAGTGGACCAGTTGAGTAAGGTGAGTTCAACATCCAGTCTCAACGACTGGAGAGACCAGCTACGATCTCATCACCCCATAATTGACTTGAACACAGATCTTTGAGTTATGCGGCATCCCCACCGAGGAGAATTGGCCTGGGTTCAAACGACTGCCAAACGCACGCTCACTTCGACTGCCTACCAACAGCAGGGCCGCGCAGGGTTCGGTGATACGATCTAAATTCTCTACCTTGACAAACGGCGGCGTCGCATTGCTCAACAGCCTGCTGTCTTTGAATCCGTCTGAGCGACCGTCGGCCAAAGAGATGCTTGAACATGCTTACTTCCGGGAGGACCCTCGACCGAAGCCCACCGCCATGTTCCCGACATTCCCTTCGAAGGCTGGGCAGGAGAAGCGACGACGACACGCAAGTCCCAATGCTCCCATCCGCGGCGCTGCGCCTGGTCTGCAAGGCGAAGTCGATTTCAGTTCGATATTCAAAGGTCGGGAGGAAGAGGAGAAAGGTGGTGGCTTTCAGCTGAAGCTGGTTTGAATCGTTCTAGCATACAGAGCTGAGTACCATCTGCAGAATGGAAAGACGTGCTGTCTGCGCCTGTCCGCGCTTCATGCCTACGTTGCCAGACTATCTCATATCCTCATATCGTGATGGCGAAGCATATCAACTGGTATCATGTCCTTTGCATCCTTGCCCTCCCTACTTCGACCCCGTCTCTCCGCCCTTGCCGCTGCCGACGCCGGTGAGGCCGACGCTGCCGCCGCCGGACGCAGGTGTGGTGATGGCCTCGCCGGCCTCGTGCGCTGGTGGTGCGGCGGCCTTGTTGGAGCGATCGACTTCGGAGCCCTTGCCCTGTTGGATGTCAGTTGATTCGTTTGCATAGCTCGAGGTATTGAAACGTACGTCGTTGCCAGTCGGTGCTCCGTGAACGAGCTCCTCGCCCTCGACGGCGTTGTGTGCGTGTCCTGATCCGTCGCGAGGCATGTTGTGTGTTTGTGAGGGGTCGTTGGTGGTGTCTTGAACGGTGTCGGAATTTTGGTTAAACTCGCTTGTTGATGAAGTCGGAAATTGTGAGGAGAAGGAAAGCACGAATCTACTTATACTTCAAGTGGATACCTGTTTCTCGTGCCGGACTTCACTCTTCTTGCACATTTCTTCAGCAGTGATGGTAAGGTACCTTGTCAGATGACAGCTTCTGACGTCACACGACCCGCCATTGGAAATGTCAAGTGCTGGATCATCGCGGTGTGAAGCGAAAGTCGAACTTGGTTGTTTTAGGCAATCCTATCCCCGGGTCTTCGTCGCTTTGGAGAATCCTCTCCATCGCACTGTTAGAACAACTTGGAACTTGCGAATATTGAATATACCCCATGTTGTCGAGCCGGTTTAGACTTTTGAGGCTCTTGGAAGATGCACATGGCTGGGCGGGGAAGGCTCCGGAGCGGGACAGGCCGACGAGGATCCACCTTGAAAAATATATCCCCTAAGGCCTTGCCCGACTCACCTTGAGCAGTGGTACCTTAGCATCGGCGGTAAAGTGCTCTCTCATCAACAATGCCTTTTCTGCCCACCTCATCATCATCGATTCGCACGCAGTAGTTCAACGGTTGGTGGGAGGTCATGTCGTCCTTGCTGAGTCTCCCTCTATCAATTCGTGTGAGTATTGTGCCGAAGTACATTGGACCTATTCGGATTGCCAGTTTGAGAAATGTCGAAGCAGCACAGCGACGTGGCTATGCCACAGTCGAGACCCTCACGAAGGCGAGTCCCGCATGGAGAAGGCGGCGCGATGCTTTCTCAGGGCAGCGCCGCCGTTTCCTAGGGAGGTCCTCCCGGTCCATGAACCACCTGGATGTGGTGCCTGCTCCCATCACACCAGAAGCCATCTCTTGCGATGGACTGGAGCCACCAACAACCGCACATGAAGTTCTGTCACATCCTACAGAGCAACATTCGAATGACGACAATCCCAGTAGCGATACAAAGCACATCATGACCTTGGAGTATGTCAAGAAGCATATGCCCCTTCCCGAACCCAGCGACTATCCTCATCTACCTCCGGAAGATTTGCACCCCTTTCGAATCTCGGCGCCCTTACACGCGGCTTGTTCGAAGAAGAAAGTCAAACTCAAGATCTCGAAAACATTCAAGTCCACTCGGCGTCGCGGCATAATGACGTTCGAATGTGTGCTAAGTGTGCACGTGGAAGGAATTTTGTCGACAGATTTCACGGGCTATGGTCCCAACAAATTGTCGGCGTCGCGAGCAGCGTGGCTGCAGTTGTCCTCTGAGCTGCACACCTCTGGCGTGCTCCCTCAATTGCTCGCCGAGACGCCCAAACCGGGGTCAATACCATATTCCGCCGAGGAGCTTGAGGCGGCGTCCTCGAAACCTGCCGCAGAGATTTTACAAGAACTGAAGCAGCGAGCGCCCTACGCCGATCCCCGCCTCTTCGCCAACAATGCGATACCCAATTACCTCCACAACGCCTGCCAGAAAGCTGGCTTGTCCATGAAATCTGAAGGACAAAGTCTCGTAATCACGATCGGGAGAATTAAGTACGAGGTTGATCTTGAGGTTCCAGGACTACTGCCTACCAACATGACTTCCACGGGATATGGCAAGACCGCCAGAGAGGCGAAGAATCTTGCCTGGGTCAACATGCTGAAGAGTTTGCATTCCGATGGGTCGTTGTACAAGCTGTTCCGACATCCGAAGCAGGAGGTAAGCAGAAATGAAGTCAGTCCTGTTGAGGATCCGAACGTCGAGCTGGGGGCAAGCTCAGATAACGCTGAAGAACTGGAGCTGGTCAACATCGACCCTTTCACAATGAAGGTCGAGAAGGACGCCAAATTGGAGATCTACACGTATGCTGCAGCCTTTGGGCTGACCCCAAGATTCGACGCAAAGTTCGTGGAGCCACGAACGAGGCGAGCAAAACTTGCGAAAGGCTCAAAACGCATTGTCCAAGCGTCAATCGCTCTGCCAGAACTGGGTATTTCGGTTATCAGCGCTGCACACGACGTTACAACAGCAGAAGTCGGCGCAGCCATTGAGTTCAAAAGGAAGGCAGAGGAGTTGAAAACTCAATCTGATTCGACCGATCGCAAGGCCATTTACTTGCCTGGGTTCGACATTCTGACCGTCGACTCCGCTCGCAGATTCTTGGATTTCTGCCGGGAGTATAACAGTCACTGCGACATGGAGGCTGAACAAGTAAAAGTCGCCGGAGTAACGCACACTTTAGTCCGGATAGCTGTCAATGGAAAGGACTTGAGCACGCCAGCGATAATGCGCACGAAGAAAGACGCCATGGCTGTAGCGTATCTGCTGGCATCTCTGCATATCGCAAAGGCGAATCCCGAGCGACTAGTATCTTTTGCCGACGCTCTCAGCAAACCCCGGATGAATCAGGCTCTTGATGCGACTATCAGTACATCAGCAATCGACATGATGCGCGACGGACTTATTCGTGCAAGGCGAGGAGGTCTCCCAGATGTACGAGAAGTCCTCGAAGCCGAAGACATTGAGCTCGGTGCTACGACGGGCATGCGTCGACGCCCACTTGGCAAGAGGGAGCGCGAATCCGCAAGCGAGCGACTCTTGGAGTCGAGGCGATACTTTGAGCTCGATCCCGATCTGGAACACCTTCGGACTTCCAGAGCTTCACTTCCAATGAGCAAGCAAAAGTCTCAGGTCATTGATACTGTCTCTGGACAGACTTACAGCATCATTGTTGGCGCAACGGGGTCCGGAAAGACGACGCAAGTGCCACAGATCATCCTTGATGATGCGATAGAACGCGGCGACGGAGGGTTTTGCGATATCGTGTGTACGCAACCTCGTCGGCTTGCGGCCACCACCATCGCACAGCGGGTAGCAGTCGAGCGTAACGAGCCCCTCGGCGAGACTGTGGGCTACCAAGTGCGCTTCGATGCAAAAATGCCTCGCCCCGGTGGAAGCATCACATACTGCACGACAGGAATCCTTCTCGCACAGCTCAGGTCAGACCCTGATGGGGTATTCGACAGAGTGTCTCATCTGGTGGTGGATGAGGTTCACGAGCGCGATCTGCAGATTGATTTCCTGCTGGTGATTCTCAAGAAGACGATCGCGCGGAGGCAAACAGCCGGAAGATCAGTACCAAAAGTCATCCTCATGTCAGCTACGTTGGATAGAAAGCTTTTTGGGGACTACTTGGCACAGCATGACTCGAGTGGGAAGGTGATTTGTCCAGCTTTGAGCGTACCTGGGCGAACATTCCCTGTGAAGGAGAGATACCTTGCCGACATTGTGGATGGCATGCAAAGCGCCAATAAAGCAGAGTTCGAAGGATTGATGCTGGTTGACAAGGGAATATCAAGGGAGTTTCTCGCAGCAGAGACTGCGTTTGCTGCCGGACAGAGATCGAGCACTGGAGGAGCGACCATTGACTGGAAACGAAGCATCAAAACAATAGAGGGCGATGCAGCAGACCAAGACGTTGAGAAGGAGGAGAGCATGGTACCGGTGGCACTTCTCGCAGCCACAATTGCTCATGTCTGCAAAACCAGCACCGACGACGGAGCAATACTTGCCTTCCTGCCTGGATTATCCGAGATCCTCGCCACTGAAGCACTGCTTCTTCAACAGCCGATATTCGGAGTCAATTTCAACGATGCAGCGCGGTTCAAGATTCTTCTTCTCCATTCAAAAGTGGCCCCCGAGAAGCAGTCCGAGGTACTGCATATTCCCGCCTCAGGAACTCGCAAGATCATACTCTCGACCAACATTGCCGAAACCTCGATAACCGTCCCTGATGTCCAGCATGTCGTGGACACTGGTAAGCTGCGTGAATCGCGATACGATCAAATTCGCCGAATCACAAAATTGCAAACTGTCTGGGAGTCCAATTCCAATGCGCGTCAAAGAGCTGGCCGTGCTGGTCGCGTGCAGGATGGAAACTATTACGCTCTCTACACTCGCGAGCGCCGGGAGGCAATGCCGGCGGCTGGGTTGGCAGAGCTGCTGCGTAGCGACCTGCAGAACATCTGTCTTTCTATCAAAGCTCAGGGATTCCAGGAGTCAGTCTCTGCGTTTTTGGCCCAGGCTATCGAGCCTCCTCCTCAGAGAGGCGTTGATGCTGCGATTGGCAATCTGAAGGCCATTGAAGCATTCACGGCGGACGAGCGTCTGACGGCTCTTGGCCGCGTCCTTTCGAAGCTTCCAGTCCATCCGACGCTGGGCAAGATGATCATCCTTGGAGTCATTTTTAGATGCCTCCATCCCATGCTGGTAATCGCATCTATGGACTCTGAGCGCTCCTTGTTCAATTCTCCTGTGGACGCTCGTGACGCTGCGAAGTCCGCTCAGCAAGTTTTTAACAAGCACGGGAGCGACCAGCTCGCATATCTTGAAGCTTTTACTATGCTCAAGAGCACCATGGAAAGCTCTGGCGTGAGTTCTGCCTATGACCTTACACGATCTCACCACTTGAGCATGGGCACATTCAGGTGGATCGACTCCACAGCCCAGCAGATTCATCAACATCTAGTAGAGGCTGAGCTCGTGCCGGATACGCCAGGCCCACAGTATGGCGGTCCAGCGTTGAACGTCCATTCTGATAATCCGCTGTTGATCAAGGGTCTTCTCCTTGCCGGAACATATCCCAACATTGGAGTCAAGGGCCCTGGCAAGACACTGGCCTACCGTACCGTGAATGCGGATCTGGTCAAGATGCATCCTAGCTCGGTCAATTACGTCAGAAAAGCAGAGAGCACGGAGGATCGAATGTATGCATTCAGCACGCTGGCCAGGAATGTCGCTGGCACTCAAATGTTCATGCGGGACAGTACGTTGATCACACCACTGATGCTGATCTTCTTCGGTGGCACGCTGAAACTTGATGGAACGAAACGATTGGTCATGGATGGCTGGCTGCCCATTCGCCTGAAAACGTCCCAAGACGCGGAGTACGCCCACAAGCTGGTCTTGGAGTTCCGAAAAGGCCTGGATCGAGTGTTGAACAATGCGTTCAGGTCCTTGTCCGGGAGCGGCGGTGGCTCTCTGCTCGAGGATAAGGTGCGCGATGAGTTTACGAGTACCGTTGCTGAACTGCTGGGAGAACGACGGAGCATGCATCAGCCTGATTTTGCATAGGAGCATGTCAGGTAGGGAATGCGGATGAGGTATCGCGGAACGACGACTTCATTCCACAACAGGAGATAGCAAAGGTGCCTCTTGGATGGACCGCTGGCACGGTCGTTCAACGGTACTTCATCATGGCACAGGATGTGTGTAGCAACGTTAGAACGACGGCGAGATATGCGTATTGCCGTGAACTAGCCACCCTGTTGAGCGTCACTCTGATCTGAGTTCCCCTCGGGCTCTCGTCGCCGTAAACTTTTGTGAAGCACTTCCGCATTTGTGCTCCAACACTGATAAGGTTTGTACTAGTGCCGAATAGAGATCATAATCCCTGCACAAATCCGCGACCTGAAACCTCTCGCGGTGAAGTTCAGAAAGGTAAAATGCAACAAACGACAACAACCCAAGAACAATTCTTCGCCTTTTTTTCTATTTCTCAATACCATCCTTTCCGACCTCACTTCGAATCCTCTGCCATTCGCTTTTGCGCTCCCTTCTTTTGCCCTATCTGGGCTCAAATTCATCTTGAACAACTTCGTCGACTAGTCACCACACCGCGCAGCCAGCGGCCATGTCTCGAGGCGGACGAGGTGGAGGCGCCGCCGGGCGCATGAAGGATCTGCCTTTCGAGGTCGATACCGCGCTCGAGGACCAGATCACGGCCTACACGGATGGTCTGAACGAGGATGACGAGAAAGTACTCTATCCTGTGAGGACTCGCGATCGTCACCTATCGATGTGACTTCAACTGACGATTGCTCAGGACATGAAGATCCATCACGCTCCACCACCGACTGCGCGCGAGAAAAGATTGGTCAACAAGATGCGCGAAGTCCGAGAGGCTAGGCGCAATAGTCCATTCTACATCGATGCTCCGCGCACTGGCAAGCGGGATCCAGCTGAGTTCAACGCCTTCGAGGATGTCGATTCGTATTCTAGCAAGAAAACCAAGCGGACCGGAGGTCTTCACAGCCTCAAGAACGTCGGAATTGGTGACTTGCGTCTGCTGCTCTGACTCATGTGCACATGCTGACCCTTTCTGCAGTGAAGGAGCTACTGCCCGAAGAGCTCTGGTCCGTCGTCAGCGATGGTGAAGAAGGCACTGAGGGTGCCGCGGCTCCAAAGAAGAACAACCTCGCCTTTCTCAAGAAGCGTCGTCTCGACAAGCTCGCGCGATTCGACGATGGCGCAGAGGTCGACCTGACCGCTGACGCCAACGACGACGACGAGGACAAGAACGCAGACGAAGAAGGTGCAGATGCGCCGGAAGCGCTGGAGGACGACGACTTCACCGAAGACGACGACGACCTGGGCGACGACTACAACGCTGAGAAGTACTTCTCGGGTGGAGAGAACAACGAAGACGACGGAGGTGGCGATGACGGCGGTGGTGAAGAACCGTGGTAATTTTCGAGCGCACCCTGTTTTACCGAGACACCTTCACATACCCCGATCCGTATGAGCTGCTTTTCTGACATGATCTGTCACTGCCCATTGATCCCCGCCTTTCCTTTCACGTTGAGCTTAATTGACTTTGCCAGTGATGCTGCTTTAGTTGATCCCTCCGAAGGATACGACCAGGACAGAAAGAATCGAGACCGTCGCAGGACTCAACATCTCAAGACCGGCTTCAAGGATGCTCCCGGCTCCGATCCCAAAGATCGCCCTATGGAGCAGTGGAGCACCATCAAGACGCTGTTGGTGAACAGAGCGGAGCGAAAATACGAACGTGACATGAGGTCCATCAAGGCAGCTGCTGAGGCGGCTCAGGCTGCCGAAGATGCTGGCGCCGAAGATGCTGACGCCGAAGATGCTGACGCCGAAGAGGAGGATGACGAGCTGCAGCCAGGCTGCTCCAATGACGAGGACGATATGAGCGACGGCGAGGTGGTGAGTTGGTCCATGTGATGGGACATCCCGCGTCAAGCCTGACGAGCTACTAACATCCTACAGTGGTAAGTCTCCCGTTTCTTTCTCTTCTCTGTCCCGCGAATCTACATTGGATTCGCACGGAAGAGGTATGAGCTCAGAGTTGCTACAGCACTCTGTACAGCAATACAACGGTAGGGACAGGTTCAAGCCACTTCAAAGCTTGACAGAGCTGTGGAAGATGCAATGATTGAACGCAAAAGTGTGCGAAGGAAAATGGAAACTTGCGAGTACTGCCGGACATCGGCCTGAACAGTTGCCGTTCTGTTCACCAGCAGCATGACTGTAAGATGGTACAGGATCGATACATCCGAGTCCTTGTCGCCTGAAGTCGCAGATTTCGATACAAATCAAACAATGCAAATGGTTGGAGCCCATCCTTGAGACTCTCATGCAAGTATTTATTGGCTGCGGTAGGTCAACATGCCTGCCCACCTCGTTGCATATTCGGGGTGATCTGAGCACTCTCCGCTCCATCCATGTCTGAGTCCTATGCAAGTCCAAGTCTACAAAACCAACCGCAATATCTCAGCCCTCCTTGTAAATGTCGCTGTCGAAATTGAGCGGGAACCGGTCCCTCCCCTCAGCGTCCTTCCTCACCCAAATCGACACGCTAACGCCAGGACACTTGAACACTCCATACCCCTCCTCATCAATCTTGACCTCTCCCTGCTCCCAGCCCAGCACATCCGTCCAGATCTGTCCGGCGTGCATCTCCCCAACAGCCATGCGAATCTCGTCGGGTCCCGCGTTGGACATGACGCATGCCAAACCCGCGGGATGTTCGGCGGTTCCCCTTCGGACAAAACCGATGCAGTTGGGCTTGTCGAGGTATTCGTCTTGCTGGCCGTAGGCGTAGAGTTTGCGGGCGAGGGTCATGTCGGCGATCTTGTTGCCGGCGGCGGGTGGTTCGGGAGATTCTCCTTTCATGCCGTAGAGGTCGCCGTAGAAGAGGCATGGGTAGCCGGCGTCTTGGAGGAGGATTAAAGCGTAGGCGAGGGGTTTGAAGAAGCCTTCGACTTTGGTGGCCATTGTTTGGTGGGGTTGGGTGTCGTGGTTCATGACCACGGTCTGGGAGATGTTAGCGCGATGCTCGTCTTCGGCCCTGAGACTGACTTACCACTGCGTTCAAAGGGTCGCGCTTGACCAACGTGTTGTCGAATACGGTCCTCAGGTCGGCGTCTTCCGTCGTACTCAACCTGGAGAAGTTGTATAGCAACGGAGCATCAAACAAGGAAAACTTTCGGTGCATCTCGTCTAACCACCGGCTCATGGCTTCGGTGTCATTCGTCCAGAACTCGCCGACCATGAAAATGTCATCACCACACTCCTTCCGCACATGCTCAACCCACTCGTTCGTGAAGCGTTGGGAGAAGTGCTGCACGGCGTCAAGACGGAAGCCTTTCAAGCCAGCTTCTTTGACGACCCAAGGTCCCCAATTCTTGACGTCCTCTTGGACTTCTGGGTGGCTGTAGTCGACGTCGGCAAACATCATGTAGTCCGCATTGCCATCCTCGTCGTCGACGCTCTCGCTCCAGGATTTGCCATCGCCTTTGAGCTTGAAGATGGCTTTCTTCTCATTCGCGGCATCCCAATCCGTGCCCGAGAAATGATACCAGTGGTACTTTTGTCTGATATTGTCAGCTTCCTGTCGTGGTCATCAGGGACGTTGCGTTCTTCTCACTTGCTGTACTTGTCCCCTCTCCCCGGGAAGTCGAACCCGAGCCATGCGGAAATCTGATAAGCATCCGATACCTCGGTGTTTCTGTCGTGCTCATCAACCTCGACCGCGTGAGCTTTCTCTCTCTTATCTGCTCCAGCCTTGTGGTTAAGCACGGCATCCCAATAGAGACCGATACCCAATTCCTTTGCTTTGGCAGACAATTCCAAGAGTTCGTCCTTGGTTCCCCATTTCGTTCTCACACCACCCTTCTGGTCGAACTCGCCGAGGTCGTACAGATCATAGATATCGTAGCCATTGCCTTCCGGACTGCTTCCCTTACAAGCAGGTGGAAGCCAGATGTTGTCAATCCCGCACGCTTTCAAAGATGGCAGAGCTCGGAGAAGACGTTGCCAGTGTTTCCCGTCGGCTGGGCAGTTCCACTCGAAGCCTTGCAGGAGAGTTGCGTTTTCTTCTGGCATTGTAATAAAGATGGTATGAAGAGATGAGACAAGAAGAACAACGGACGAGGAGAAGAGGATGCGATAGGATTTATTTACCGTCTTCTAGGCTCTATCTGGCCACATGGCCCAGCGATAGCGATGCATTGGGTGGGGAATCACTGGGGATGGCGCCAAAAGAAAACCGGTTCCTGGCTGCCGCCGCGCGCCATGAGAGAGGAAAAGGTTGGCAGAGGTCTAGAGGGATCTCATGCCCCTGACAGTTTCCATAGCGGCCATGATTTCGATCAAAAAAGCACAGCAGTTGCGTAGTAAGGCTGTGTCGGTGAGGACGTTCACCGACATTGTGATGAAAAGGGAGTGTGCAAAGGAGAACGACTCGAGTCACAATGCCGACACTTGAGAAAGCTTGCCGGACCCAGTCCCGACCTGCTGGAGCATAGAAACTCAAGGCGTCTGGACATATCATTTGTGCGGCCCATTGGAGTTGCAGCTAAGCTACCTATGGGATCCAACTACACAGCTTGCAAATCGTTTTGCTGATAATCGAGGTGCCTGCGCTGACCATGCTGTACGACCAGTATCTCAGGCTGCTCACGGAAAGTTTCAATGAGGTCTGAGGTGTGAGAAGCGGTGAGGGTAACATCGCGACCAGTTCGCTATCAAGGAGATCGCGCCACTCACGGCTCAAATCGGCCTGCGGCACAGGCACGAGTCGTAGGACCGTCCTTGAGCATTGCTCCTCCCTTTCTCAGCGCATGTGTTCGGCTTGATCAAGACAGTGTGGCCTGGCCACGTTTTGACCGCCTCCCACGCTCCGCCGCAAGCGAAAGCAGCATCAGATCCCGCCCTTCCCCACAAAACGCCTTGCTATGCTTTCCACGCTCTTACAGAATGCGCTATGGCGCGTGTAGTCATCGCTTCCCCTCAGTCATAGATCTCTCAATACGTCCTTGCCAAATTCCTCAAGTACCAGTCTACCAGTTTTCGGCCCACCTTGGCCTCGGAAACGTGGATAAGATCACCCTCCATAGAGTAGTCGAGGTCGCTCGAGTTGATAACCTCACCCTCCAACAGTCCACCCTCCGAGTGACGCACTTGTCGGCTGCGTTGTTTGTTGACCAAGAGCCAGCTGCGGAGAGTATCGGGATCAACCTCGAGGAAGCCGGCGAGCTTGGTGAGATCCATGGTGGTGTAGAGCTTGAGGTAGCTGCGAACGGTAGGTGCGAAAATGTTGTTCTTGACTTCGTTCATGAAGATGGAGAGGTGGTGCTCGATCGGGTCGGGGTTGAGGTGGGGGTTCTCGAAGTCGGGAGGTGTCGGAGAGATGAACTTGGGGCATGCGGTGCGGAAGAGCTCCTCGAAGATAGGAAGAGCCTCTGGGCCACCACGCTGCATGCGCGTGAGCTGCTCGCCGTACTTCTCACGGAGAGCGGTGTGAATGGTGTCGTCCAATCGTGTTGGGTGGAATGCCACGCAGATGGCGACAAGTGCGTACATCTGGTCGTTCTTCTTGGAGATGCTGTCGTATTGAGCACCCTTCTGGAAGTTCTTCGTACGCGAGACGTAGATGAGGATGTGGTTGAACGCGCGCAGAGCGTCGGCGTAGCGGTGCATCATCATGTATGAGAAGCCAACGTAGTAGTATGTGGTGAAGTTGGCGGCCATGACACGCGCGAACATGGCCTTCTTGTTCAGCTCGATATCGTCAAGAGTCTTGAGAGCCAAGCTGAAGTCTCCGAGCAGACAGTGTACACGGAGCAGACCAATGATGGAGAAGTAGCCCAGCATCTGGTACAGTGGGCGGTTGCCGTAATCGCCGGCATATGGTGTGGGATCCTCTCCTCTCTTGCGTGCGGCCAATTGCTCGTTGATCTGGGATCGCTGAATGAGCGAGTAGAGGACATTGAGCACCGAATAGCATCCCCACGTGTTCGGGTTGTCGCGAAGCATGGCGACTTCATCCTCCGAGGCGCTGGCGTTGGGCTGACCTTGCTGGAACGCGACCCGTTGGCGGTACGAGCAGAAAGAGTTGAATTGGTAGATGAATTCGTCAATCACATCCCAGGCCCAGTAGTATTGTCGCTGTTTGGACAGTCAGTATGCATGCGCTGCCACCGAAAAGTCGAGTATATCTACCGAAGGCACTTCAATGTCCACGGGACCCTCGCTGTTGAGGATGTAGTGGAAAAGATTGCAGTAGCTGTCGTAGCTTTGTGTCTTCAACTCAATCGACGCGCCGTACTCCAGCGGCGTTGCTGCCGCTGCCAATTGTGCCTGCAAATCTTGTGCGCCTCCGAGTGATGATGATCGGTCGAGATCATAATCCTGTCCGTCTTCATAGCCAACCTGCTCGCGGTAGTCATTCGCGAGTGCCTCCTCCTCCACGTCCGAGTCGTCGTCGATGGGCCGTTGTCGCACGCTCATGATGGTGATGTGTCGTGTGGTCGGGAGAAGGGTGTGTGTAGGCGTTCGTCCGGCGGAGTATCGTGTGTAGCGTTCAGAGTGTAGTCGGCCGATCTGTGAGATAGATTCCATCTGCAGCAACCCTAACAAATTTGATGCTAGTGGGGCGTCTGGATTCTTGGCACGGAGTTCATTGAGGAGACAAGACTACAAGACCCAAAGTTCTGCTTTGCGACCTCGAACACGGCGCTGTCTTCATAGAAGGCTCGTCCACCTTGTATCCCCACTCGCTTCAATCCGCCCTCGATCCACAGTCTATCATGGCACCAGTTCACAGAGTCGCAGTAATCCAAATGTGGCCAAAGGTCTATCTCGCTATTGTCTCGTCCTCGAACCCGTACTGAACGACCCCTCCCAGCCCATGGCCATTGAACGCAACTTCAAGACCGCCTGCGACTTCGTTCGAGCCGCTGCACTACAGGGTGCCACCTTAGCTGTACTCCCCGAATACCATCTCCTCAACTGGCTTCCGAACGACAGCAAATTCAAATCAGCCTGCTCATCATGGAATCAATACCTAGACGGCTACACTGCCCTGGCCAAAGAATGTAACATCAACATTGTCCCTGGTACCATCGTAGAGCTGCACCACGCCGGAACCAAAGATGAATGCCTCCTGAACGTAGCATACTTCATCACCAACACGGGAGAGATCGCCGGCAAGTACGTGAAGAAGAATCTTTGGGGAGACATTGAGCGGCTGCATCTTACTTCTAGCTCTTCCGACCCTCATCCCGTATTCGATACACCTTTAGGAAAAGTAGGACTACTGATTTGTTGGGATCTGGCGTTTCCGGAGGCATTCAGAGAGATGATCTCTCAAGGTGCCAAGATGATCATTATCCCCACCTTCTGGACGCTGTCGGATTGTTCGAACGCTGGGCTGGCGATCAACCCGGTGTCCGAGGGTCTGTTCCTCGACTCGATGCTGACGGCGAGATGTTTTGAAAATACATGTGGTGAGTTTGCATAATGCAGTCGACTTCAAGGAGGCTGTGCTGACGATGGCTGTTGTGCAGCGATCGTGTTTGCAAATGCAGGCGGACCACCGGGAAAAGGCTATGCCGGGCTTTCTCAGGTCTGCGTTCCATACGCTGGAGCCCTGACTAGACTGGGAAGCTCCGCCGAAGGAATGGCTGTTGTCGATGTTGACATGCAAATCCTTGAAGACGCCGAGGAGAATTACCAAGTGCGAGCAGACCTCGCGAGAAGCGATTGGCATTACGAGTACAGACACAACAAAGTCGATACGAAGCTGTAGAGTGAGAAATGTATGAGGATTGACATGAGGATTGACAGTAGGATGGCTTGAACTTTGCTTACGTCTGAACACCGTGGCTGTAGCTGAGAGCCACGCGTGACTGGCGGTCTGTTCCGCTTCCCACGAGGCCGTACCGAGCTCAAGTCTACTCTCCCACTGCGAGCATTCGATGGCGCTCAACCTCTGCCTGAACCTCCTCAATCGTCATCGGCGCTTTGCGCTGAGACCATTTTGATTGCTCTTCGTGAGCGAAGCCTTCAATACTTCGAAATGCGACCACAAGGAAGCCGAGCTCTTCGCGATCGACGTCGAAGACTTCCCACCACTCGACTTCTGGTAGTTTGACATTGACTTCTCTGCTCGCGAGATAGATGGCGGCCACGGCCAGCGATGATGGTTGATGTGTGAGGTATAACATTTGCGGGCTCAACAATGCGCTGTTGAGATGTGCAAGCGCGGCTTTGGCCACGACTGAGCCTGTGCTGCTCTGGAACGCATCAATAGTCTGGAGGTAGTTTATGCAGAGCGTATGCGGGAGGGCGACATGCGTTTGGAAGCCGAGCACGCGTAGAATGTGCGCTTCGATCTCGAACAGTCGAGCCCTCGCAGTCTCATAACGGCTCTCAGGCAGGTGCCAATCTGAGAGACCAAGCTTGCTGCCGACGTCCAGCGACGAGAGTCCACCTGCAGGGAGACTCGAGAGATACTCATAAGTCGTAAGGATTTGTCGCGGGCTGACAGGGGTTGCAGATGGTTTCGCAACGAGGTATAGAGCCGCAGCGGCAACATCCTGTGGTTGTTTCAAGGTTAGCACGGGCGGTGATCCACGAGGAAGCAACGTGGACCAGAGGCGGGACAGACCTTGGCATCGTGGTCGAGGATGCTTCCACCATCAGGACCCAGCCAGAAGCGAGACAGCACGACGATCGCCTGGGCTATGATTTCCTGCGGGAGGTGCAGCAGAATGCCCGCTGCTTGGATCAGACTGGCGGTCGCGAATCGAGTCGAGTCTTCGATGTCTTTGGGGATGCCATCGAGTTGGGAGGAAGATGTTTCTAGTTGTTGCGAACCGGTCAGGGGGTTGAGCAAGTGAGACACTTCGGTGATCGGGGCCATGACCCTGGAGGAACGGTTGCCAATTGCAGGGTCGACAGGACGCGGCAAGTGTGGAGGAGACGGGTACTGTAGATGGACGCTGAAGGAAAGAGGGTTGGGTTGTTTCGAAACACTCAAGTGTACGGCGTCTTTTACGACAGAATATACCATTCGGGACTAGCGGGAGAAACGACCTCCACCACACCTTCCAGGTTGTCGCTCATGCTCACGCCGCGTTCCAGAGTCCAGACTACTACGCCGACAGTCACGAGTCAATTCTTCGACGATGATGCACCCAACTCGGGACTCGCTTCGTAGGGCCGCCCATCAGGGGGAATTGATGAAGATGTCTGAACTGCTGAGAGCATCGCGGGCTACGCAGCACTGAAACCCAGATGGTTGCGTGATGGCGTCGATCAGGGCAGTCCACTGCCTCAGCTAGAACATACCGAACCGCCAAACGACCTTGAAACGAGCGGCCAGACGGACTCGTCTCCTCAGTCGGGATGGAAGTCGCCTTGTTCATGATCCTGCAGTCCACCTGCAGGTGAATCGCAGGTGAAGGTCGATGGTCACGACTCTCCGGCCGTGTCCCCTTAACATCGACGAAACATGCCATCATCGCAGCGAACTCACTCATAAGGGAAGACAACGATTTCTGTACCGCTCCGACGCTCGCCTTCTATTCCTCCGTCTTTCTCACTTCGTTTCTTGACTTTTCGTTTGCTGGACTTGCTAGCTCTCTCATTCACTCATTTCATGCCCACAGTGTCTATCCTATCACTTGTTCCGGACGACATTCAGGTGCCTCACGGGACCCTGCACCAAGATGTACATAGCAACGGCCCTGGTGGCCCTGGTTGGTCTGGTCAGCCAGGCCAGTGCGCAGCAAGACTTCCATCGCCGTCAAAACGATCCTTCGACCTGTGCTTGTAATGTGCCAGCTCAGACGGCACGAGTCACCGTCACTTCCACTGCAACCCTCGTGGCCACCGTGACCGTCACCGCCGCACAGTCCTCGGTATCAGCATACATCCCATCGACCTCGTTAGCCAGCCCGGTGGAGTCGACCCCGGCCGGACCTCCTCCACCACCGGCATACAACACTCCAGCTCCTCAGCCGATGAGAAGCACACGAATCGTCACCATCACTGTGACCAATGCCGCGGGATCCATCATGACGACTACCACTGCGATGCCTGTCGGTCCACAAGCTACTCCGAACTCGCCACCCAACATGAGTGTCACCCAGGCTCCCTCAGTCTACATGACGACGTACATGGCCACTGAGGTGTTCACTTCAGGAGGGTCTATTTTCACTTCCACCACTCGTCGTACTCGGACTGTGACCAGGAATGTTGAAGTCACTGTGACAATCCCTTACAGCACTTCGGCCATCAGCAACGGAATTCTTCCTTCAATCACTAGGAGCTACCTTTGGAACAACTACACTACTTCTGCCCTGAGCTCTATAATGCCATCTAGTACTGAGCAGAGTCCTATCGGTGGATCGAGCATGTCGTCATTCAGTTATGCACCCGCGCCATCAAGCTCGTCCATTCCCTACTCTTACGCACCAAGCAACAGCACCGAAGTGAGCCCTACCGTGGCGACATCACCAATGGGCTACAGGCCTTCCGTGTCGTCCTACGCGCCATCTTCACCAGTCAATAGTACTGAGGTGAGCCCCGTCGGGACATCGAGAGGCCCCTCGGCCAGCACCCAAATCACGTTGTACATCGTTCCAACGCCATCTTCTATTCCTGCATCTAGACAAATAATGCCAGTCGGCACCAGCTCACAAAGCAGTCCATCAGGGAACCAAGCTCCAGGATATGGTCCATCCTACAAGCCCTCGGCAACACAATCGCCGCCGTACAACAGTGCCGGAACGCCTCCGTCCAGCACACCGCCTCCGTTCAGCAGCAGCCAAGCGAGTCCTGCAGGCACATCAATCCCAGCGATTCCCTCCAGCAGCGCCACTTATGCCTACATGCCTGCTTCAACTTCAACTTCAGCTTACCCTCTACCAGCAAGCAGCAGTGAGTCGAGTCCCACAGGCGCGCAAGGTGCCAATTCTCCGCCTCAATATGCCCCCCCTGGAACCACGTCAACACCTTCTGGCAACAACTCCCCTACTAGCGCCGGCACCTTACCACCAGCTGAAAGCTCCCAAGCCTCGCCTGTAGAGAACTCACCAGGAACCAGCAATGAAAACGCGCCCAGCTACGGATCTGGCGGCTCTCAAGTCTCGCCTGTTGGTTCCTCGCCCGCAGGTGACAGCGGCGGAAGCGCACCCAGTTACAATTCTGGCGGCTCTCAGAACAATGCTCCCAACTCTGGTTCCGGTGGCTTTGAAGTCTCACCCGTAGGAAATTCTCCCGCATCAGGCAACAGTGCGAATGTTCCCAACTCCGGTTCCCCGCCTGGTTACGCTGGGAGCACAGGTGAAAACGGATCCGGTGGCTCTCAGGCCGCACCGAGCGGCGCCTCGCCCGCAGCAGGCGATGGACCCAGCCCGGGTTCGTACCGACGATCTCATGCTCGGGCTCTGCGAGTTTGAGCACGAACGTAATTGAGGACTTGCACTGACGGCGCTTTATCCGGGCTACTTGAACGAATGAGGGCGAAGAGACACGCACGGGAGAAGGCAGTGAGAACAGTGTTTAGCTGCAGTGTCGTCTTTTTGAAATCCGTACTATGTGTCATAAATTTTGTAAAACTACTTATCCGATCACTGAGAGCAAACGACTTCACGAAAACTTCGCTGGTCGAACTTCTCTGCCTCTCCCCTGTCAGACGCTCATGGTGCCCATGCAATGTGAGCTTCTCGGTCGCTTGCTTCCGTGGACTTCCCTCGAGCAACGGTGAAGCGACAATAGTCGAGTCGGCAGGACTGGCCTGCGCTTCCGAGTTTGTGAATAGCTCCAAGCTCTGGGGTCGCGCTGCGGTTCGTGGACCTCCTGCGTGATCGGCCCTTCCAGCCCGCTCGTTCATGAAAGCAGCATGGCCGCTCGACGGACCCAGCAGTGCCCAGAACGGAAGAACCATTCACCACCTGCTTGCAAAGCGAAACGATGGATCGATCAGTCACGTTGTCCTCATGCCATGGCCTCATTCCCCATCATCGTTATCAAGACCCTCATCATCCCACTCGTCCTCGCTGTCCAGCATCTCCTCGTCCTCATCCTCCTCGTCGTCCTTGGCATCCTTCCCACTTGCTTTCTTCTCCGCCTTCTTCCGCTCCACATTCGCTCTCTGCTCTGCCTTTCTCCTCTCCTTGACTTGCCTCTTCTGCTCATGCACTTTCTCCATCTTAGTAATCTCTTCCTTCGTCTTGTGAATATACTCATGCCACATGATCTTCCCATTGCAGACGCCTTCCTCGACTTTCGTCAACCGTAGTCTCATCCTCGGACCAAGCTCGTGCATTTTTACGGCTTTCTTCTGTACACTGGCTCGCGCATCTTTTCGTTCTGAACCCTCCTTTTGTGATCTGCTTCTTTGAACCTTTCGTGCGTTGGTCATCTCGATTTCAATCTCGGCGTCGGTGTCTGGCTCGGATTCCGATCCAGATGTGAAGCCATCTGCGGCGTGAGGATCGAGGAGGTAGTCGGAGACATCATTGAGCTTGCCCAGGTTGGGTAGCGCTCCTCGCTTGCGCTTCTGTCCGGCGTGGGCACTCTTCTCCGCGGCATCCAATCTGCGGAGTGGCTTGGGTACGGACTTGGCTGTACGGGTCTCGATTGCGTAGTGGCGTAGGTTCAAGATGTAGGTTGCAGAGTCGGAGTTGGGGTCCTGTGGCTCGCGATCAAGCAGCAGTACACGTTTGATGCTGTTCAGGGGAGTTGCGGCTGGATTGATCGGTGGGAAGAGAGACTGGAAAACGCTGGTCGCCAGAGATTCGAGGTGTTTCGGGATCTTCGTCTTGTTCGTAGCATCCCCATCGTCCTTTGAGCTGAAGTTGTTCATGACCAGTAGAGGCGCTGTCAAGTATTCCGTCCCGCCGCTCTTTGGCCTCTTCATGCTTTGGAAGATATCCTTGCACAAGCTGTACTTTTCCACGCGAAAGTGCAATGTCGGACCACGAGGAGTCAATGCCAATCGCAAATTCGTATTGCCGGTGCTGCTCCGACTGAACAGCATGAGATGAGTGACGCCGAGCGGACCGGCCATTGTGGTATAATCGCGCAACTTGTTACTCCGACGCTCCTTCAGGCGAGATGCCGTGTCGGGCTCCATCATACCGCGGACATCCTTCACCAGCTGCGTGACACTGGGACCGACCTCACTGGCACCGACCCGGATGACCATGCTCTTGGGCGCCCGCGTGCCGGGTTTTGAGGCCGCATGACCACTCTTGACGCCAGTAGCAATCTGTGCGCCGACGTGAGTTCGCTTCTTGACCCGTCGTTTGGCCATGTTTGCTGTATCGTGTTGTTCGATCGATGTGAAGTCGAGCTTGAGAATCTGCCCTATAAATTTCCAGGTCATTTTCTTAAGCTTACCTCCGAGGCGGAGTTGTCTCCGCTTGCCGACCCTTATCGATACGAGAAATTCTACCCTGGAGAAACGAGGATACAATTACCTTACCTTGCCTTCGCTACGACTTCCTCCAGAGCCTCCTCCTTGCTACCTCCCCCCACGAGCAACCAGACCGCCACTGATAGACATCTATTCTCCTCCAAGGTCTACGCCCACAATGTCTTCAGTCAAGAGACGCAAGCTCGACGTCAACCGTGCCGCAGAGCAAGACACGCCATCACCACCACATTCCACTCGCCCAGCAAAGCAATCGACCCAGGATGATCGACGACGCAGCAAAGACCGCGCAAAGCGACCACACACGGAAATATCCAAGGATGAGCAGGTCGTAGAGGATGAGCGGGTCGAGGGCAAAGAAGAGTCGGACGACGGCATCGTTGTCGACGATGATGAGTCCACGGACAAGACGTTCGCCGATTTGGGCGTTGTGGACTCTTTATGCGAGGCCTGTACTGCTCTCGGTTTCACCAAGCCAACAGCAATCCAAAGAGAGGCGATCCCAATTGCGTTAGAAGGCAAGGACATCATCGGGCTTGCAGAGACTGGAAGTGGAAAGACAGCAGCATTTGCTCTACCGATTCTTCAAGAACTCTTGGACAAGCCACAACCAATGTTCGGTCTCGTCTTAGCTCCGACGCGAGAACTGGCATATCAAATCTCGCAGCAATTCGAGGCTCTCGGCAGTTTAATCAGCGTGCGTTGCGCTGTCATCGTGGGAGGCATGGACATGGTACCGCAAGCCATTGCACTTGCCAAGAAGCCTCACATTGTAGTCGCGACACCCGGACGTCTATTGGACCACCTCGAGAACACGAAAGGCTTCTCGCTGAGGCAACTGAAATATCTCGTCATGGACGAAGCCGATCGACTCCTCGACCTGGACTTCGGACCCATTCTCGACAAGATCTTCCAAGTCCTACCGCGAGAGCGCCGAACTATGCTTTTCAGCGCAACGATGTCGACGAAGCTGAATAATCTCACACGAGCCGCCCTGCAGCAGCCCGTCAAAGTCAGCATCAGCAGCAGCAGCTACCAGACTGTCAAGAATTTGATGCAGCGATACATTTTCATCCCGCACAAGTTCAAGGACATCTACCTGGTGTACCTGCTGAACGAATTTGCTGGTCAAACCTGTATCGTATTCACCCGCACCATCAACGAGACCGCGCGCATCGCCTTCCTTTTACGGGCCCTTGGACGCTCCGCAATTCCTCTCCACGGCCAGATGAACCAATCCGCACGACTCGGCGCTCTGAACAAGTTTCGCGGGGGTCACCGCGATATTCTCGTCGCTACAGACGTTGCTGCTCGAGGTCTCGATATTCCTTCAGTCGATCTCGTGCTGAATTTCGATCTACCACCCGACAGCAAGACATACGTCCATCGAGTTGGTCGTACCGCACGAGCAGGAAAGTCTGGTGTTGCCATCTCGGTCGTAACACAATACGATATCGAGATCTACCAACGCATCGAGAAGGCTTTAGGAAAGAAACTGGAGGAGCACCCTACCGAGCGAGACGAAGTCATGGTATTTGCGCCTAGAGTGGGAGAGGCACAGCGGATTGCTGTGACGGAGATGAAGAACGAGCATGAGAAGCGTGGTGGTGGCAAGGGCAAAGGTGCTGGTATTAGTGGAGCACGGGCGAAGAAAGGCGGGAAGAGGGATGACATGGACGCTGATGAGGGTTGAATTCGTCTCGTGAAACTCGTTCTGTCGTTTGAGTGGCAACAGGTCGGGTTGGGGAGATATGTCTGCGCTGCACAACTTGTCGTCTCGCCGTGCATGTTTTGATACCCATATTTAGGCTTCTTTGGCTGTCAACGTTGGCTCGAAGGAGAGTTGGTACGAAGTTTCAATGGCTTCATGGAGAGGACACAACATTATGCAATGAACGAGCAGTCTTGCAGGAAGCTCAACAGTTGTGTAGTGTCCAGTTGTGGTATATCTACATGACTGGACTGTGCTCTGACTTCATGCCTGAAATCGGTATGAATGCCTCGCTGTCCCGCGCAAATCAGAATGCCAATGACAGCAGCCTACTCATGTATCGGCCACGATGGTTTCAAGGATGAACGCTGTGCATGTACCATCGCGAGTTCATCGCTTCTGCTCAAATGAGCTCTGTACAGACTTTCTCTGGGCATCCGCCGACAAGCCAAAGATGCGGTCGACCATCTCGCCTCCACGTACGGAAAGGATACTGAGCAGCGTATCCGACAGGCCGTGTGTCTTTTCGTTGCAGCCTTGAAGGAAGATTCCCGCATCGGGTTGCACGGTGCCTTTTTCGAAATTGACGGCGTAGTCGCGGCTCACGGACCAGCTCTTATCCTTGCTGTCACCGCCTGGCATGCGGTCTCTCAACTCGTGAAGCATCTCCTCGTGGGAGTTGCGGACGTATCCGCTTGCGACGACGACCAAGTCGACGGTAATCTTCTCGGTCTTGTTGGTCGCGCTGGACATGTACGAGCCGGAGTTGTTCTGAATCTCGAGCTCAACGGCGGGGCTTCCGTCGAGCTCTACGTCGCGAACGCCGATGACTTCTCGGTGATTCAAGATGCGATGAGGGTACTCGGTCTCGGAGCAGTACTTCAGCTTGTAGGCGTACATCTCGTTGTAAATTTCCTCGAGCAGCTCGATGCGGACCACACCGTAGTTCGTGGCCTTGTCAAGGGCTATCGTCGCCTGTCTGACTTCAGGGGTTTGAGCGTAGATGTCATCCACTCGGTCGGGGTTGAAGACTTCGTTGACGCTGTTTGATGTCAGCTTGGGATATGTGTTTGCACGTTTTTTATGACATACAATGGAGAGTCATCACTTGGCCTCAGAGCAGACCCTCTAATCATCAGAAGCGACTGTGCTCCTGGAAAACGGCTTGGGATGTTGTGCCAGACCTCTGCTGCACTTTGGCCACCGCCGATGACGGCAACAGTTCTCGGTGCCTTGCCGTTGGGGAAGATGTCGTGGACGTGAGTTGCGTATTGTGAAGAGTGGATGATTCGGGGGTGCGGGTACGGAAATGCCTTGGGGATATTCGGTTTGCCACCAGCAGCAATAACAACATTCTTCGCCTTGAGTGTTTGAGATTCGCCGGTGGTCTTGTTGAAGGAGGTGACCTGGAAGTATTTCGCTGCTCCGTTCTGGACTTCTCCCGCCTTTACGCTTTGCACGGTCTGGCTGTAGTCGACGACGTTGGCGAAGTGCTCGGCACACCACCGCATGTAGTCCTCGTATTCGATACGCTGTGGTAGGAAGGTGCCCAGATTGGTGAATGAGACCAGTCTGCCCTTTTCATGCAAGTAGTTGAGAAATGTAAACTCGCTGCGCGGATTGCGAAGGGTTGCCATGTCCTTGATGAAGGTGATTTGCATCTTGGCTCCGGGCAGGAGCATACCAGCGTGCCATGCAAATTTGGGCTGTTGCTCTAGGAATCGAACTCTCGGAGTGCGTGTGGACAGTCTTGTAGCCTTTAACTCGAGGGAATCGTGAAGAGCCACGGCGATGGCGAGAGCTGCAGGCCCGAAACCAACGCAGACGAGGTCTTGGACATCGTCGTCGTCAAACCGCTGAAGGTTGGATTCGCCCACCACGACAGGCAAATCATCGCCGAGTGAGCTTGGAAGGGTTTCGTTCTCCAGGTATGAGGGAGTCTCAGATGTGTCGTCCGAGACAGAGAGAGCGTGTGGTGACATGGTTGATATCTTGTGGAACCTTATTCAGGGCACTGCAGTGGAAGTAGAAGTCGAGAAGAACGAAGATCGCTGGCGGAGGAACGTTCCTTCAGTACGCAGGATAAAGAGTGCGAAGGCGGAAAGGAAGTTGCGAATCACGCCGACAACAGAGATTGGCGGAGAGGGATGCTGGTCGATTCGGCGGAAATCGCACAATGCAATGCAACGATGGGGACCCTCGTCGTGAACCAAGTTGCCGTGTTATGGGTTTGGAATGAAAAAGTCAGGCACTACTGCTGTCACGGTTGATGATCCTTGATTAGTGGGGGAACTGCACTATGATGGAATACACTAATAAAGTGGTCTCAGTATTTCCGACGAGGGTGGACGTAAATGAGTGGTCAAAGTCTATACGTAGTCCATGTCGTCAGCGTCCTGGGACGCGTTGTGCAATGTAGCGGCCATGCGGCAATTTGACCTTGTGCCCTTCGATCATCGTCTTCACGCAAGCGAAAGCGAGAATTGGGACGCCGAGAACATGCCACTCGGTCCCACGATGCGCGCTGCCATGCGGGACACAAAGCGAAGCGTCGCCAAGGGGGGCCCACTGCTTCATCGTACACATGTGGTACCTCCTTGGCCAAGCGCAGAGTTCCTCGCCAAAAGTCAGCCACCGATCCACTTGGGCACTTGGGACTTGGGAAGTGCGGTGCAAAAGAGAGTTATCTGATCCGAGATGAAGCCGCTGCGCTATTGCGCTATGGAGCAGACCACATCGACATCGAAGTGGTCTGCTGACATCGAAGTGGTCTGCCCATAGCACAGAGTGGGGTGATTTGACCCCATGCAAACGTAATGGCATTTTCCGATCCGTTCCCGACCGACACATTACTCTGCGTGCGCTCTGCGTAGGAACACGTCTCTCCGGCATCGTACCTGCGGGTATAGAGTATTTGAACAACCCTCTAACCGCTCTTAGTAAGAGTTTTCAAGGGCTCGGTATTAGTGAATCCGCACCCTTAGCGTGTAATATTAAAGCAATATTATACCCTTAAGGGTCTATACTATGTTTATAGTATTATAGCATGTCTATTGTTAATGTTATTGTTTTAATAGCTAGTAGTGCAGCTATAGGTGTTATATCCTTCTGTTTAGCGTAGTTAGCTCTTACTTCCTTTTAATCTATACGCTCTTATCTACTCGCTCTTATCTACTATAAATGCTATTTAGCGTAATATTATAGACGAACGCCTCGTATTATTCCATATTTATAAGCCGCTAGAGTTCGAGCCGTCGGAGTTTAAGAGGTTATAGCTATTCGTAAGCAACGTGTGGGATCCTATAAAGTAAGGGAAGCGCACGTAGGTATTTACCGAACGACTAAACTACTAGTATTATTATAGCCGACAAGCTATAAGGGCTAATAGTAAGAGTAATAGTAAGCGGCTTAATTAGAGTTATCCGGACTATAGTAAGTTTATCGGACTAGTAGAGTTCGAGTAGTAGTAGTAAGCGTAGAGCGTAGAGCGGCTAGAAGTTTAATTAAAAGGCTAACGCTCGTTATTATTATAGACTATAAGGCGTCTATTGCCGTAATCCATTACTTCCGTAATGCTACGTCTAAGAAGCCCTTTAAGGTAATAGTAGAGCGGACGAAGAATAAACGCGGTATTAAGAGCGACTACTACTATAGCCTTAAAGTTATAGACGCTCGCTACATTAACGACGGTATAAAGATAGTTATAAGGCCTATAGTAGAAGTTATCCCTAAGCTAGCGTCTATTAAGAAGGCTCTTTAAAAGGAGCCGCTTCTCGCTAAGGCTAGTAGTAGTTTTCTTACGACTAACCGCGTCTATAATATAAATCGTCCGGCTATCGATAAGGCTCGTAATGTACGTCGTTATAGTAAAGGCTACGCGGCTAGCAATACGGACGCGTAGATAGCGTAGGTACTAAACGAAGCTCGCGATGCTAGTATTCGCGCGAAGGAGGTAACCGGTATAGACGGCTAGAAGGTAGTATAAGGGTTAGTATTCGCGGCCGACTAGTAATTAATATATCTAGAAGATCCCCTTATTAGTCCGATATTCCTAATAGACGGTACTTACGGAGCCTACGAGTTAAAATAGATCCTTTTTACTATCTACTATATTACGGCCGAAGGAACGTAGCTACCGCTTAGTTAGTTTATTACCGAGAATTAGAAGGCTTACCTTATCGCTCCTTATATCGCGTAGCTACGTACGTAGGCTCTAAAGTAGAAGCTAAAGATTATAGTAACGGACGATTCGAGCGCCGAGTAGCGTACTATTCGTAAGGCCTTTACCGAGTAAGGTATCGACTAATATCTATACTAGAAGTACGTAAAAGAGACGTTGTTAAGGAAGTTTCCTTTAAGGGGATTCTCGGCTAAGTTTTTAGTACTACTAAAGGCGATGTGTACGGCTAATACTCGCGCTAAATGCGGCTAGTTACTAGATAAGGTAGATTCGATGCTCGCGGCGTACGGTAAGGAGGATAGAAGAACGTATCTACGTGAAAATTAGCTAGTAGAGTTGTCGATGTAATAGGTAACGTAGGCTCGGATTAAAAATCCTTTGCTATTAAGGGTAAGTTAGCATCCTTTTTCGAATTTATAATTAGCTCGACGCCGTATAAAGTTAACGCTTAACTATATTCGGACGGTAGCGTTGTCGATAAGACGTCTTTTTTTTATTAACTTTAAAGCCGTTTCTAACTCCTTTTATAGTGTAACACTATAAACGCCGCCGAAGGCTACTACTCTAGCATTAAAGGCGAGGGTAACAAGAAGAAGATGCTAACATAGTTACTCTAGGGACTCGTCCTTTACCTTAAAACGAGCTACTAAGAGTGCTTCGCGAAGTAGATAGTAGCTAACTATAATTAGCATAGAGGTACGACTAACGATACCCTTATAGACGTAGATAGCACGCTCGTAGACAATGCTAGTAACAACGCACCGTCTCGTACTTCCTTCTAGAAGTATTATAGCCTGGATCCACTCCGCATGTTCTTAAGAAGTACGTAGAAAGCAATAAAAAAGGAATAGATATAAGCCGAGAAGGACGAGCGTAGCGGTAAACCCCTCTAGAAGCATCTTTAGCGATCCTACGACGACACCGTACTACTAAAGTGCTAGTACGGTTACTAGCGTAAGTACTACCGGCTATATAAGCACATATTCCGTAACTATCGCTTTAATAAGCACCCTCTTACGTAGAGATAGCTTTTAGCGATAGTTATTCGTAGACTACTACGTAACGCTATAAGCGTGCTATTATAGGAGGATTGCGAGCCTATACTAGAGCTTTACGAAGAAGGTAAGGAAGACGATAGCGAGCTTACTATCGACCCCCTTCTACGTAGCTTAAAGGATTATCTCGGTGGAGTTAGTAAGGACTTAAAGAACGCCTTCTACCGCATTAAAGATAATAAGGTAGTCGATAAGGCGGCATTACTACGTGCGTAAGCATAGTTTCTTAGGTGCGTAAAGGACGCTATTTAAACGCATATTAACTATACTATCGACGACTAGATTACTACTAGACGACCGGACGTCTTCCTTATACCTTACGCTATACGGAAGAAGAAGGTTAACTACACGCTAATGCCTCCACTAGCTATTACGCTATCGCTAAAACCTCTACTACCTCTACTACTAGCCGTTACGCCGCTCGATATCGCTTTACTAGCGTTAACGTAGGAGCTCGAAACGCTCGGTAGCGAAAATTACGTACCCTTACTACTACCGGTCGAAAACATACCGTAATAGAGTCCTTGGTCGTTAGTTTAAAGAGGCGCTCTACCCCTTATTCTACCGTTATATAGTGCATTACCGTTTTATAGTATACTGCTATCTTACGGCGGTAACGTATATCTTCTACCGCTTCTAAGCCGGATAGTATAGACGTTTATACTAACGCTAGTTAGTTAGCCTATTACATAGGCTTTAACTATTAAACAGTTGCTACCGGTTTTACCGGCTACTAACCCTACCCCTATTACTAACTCTCGCTCTACTAGTAGCGACGACGACTACTCTTTCGAGCTAGATAAGGAGCCTCTATTTAAGCCGGCTCTATAGCCGGCTAAGAGGCTAAGATAGTTAATGGACGAGTACTTTATGGACGATAGTAAGCTGTTAGCATACATGTAGTTAACACCTTAGTTAAAACGACAGAGGAAGGATTAAGGGTAGTGGAGCTAAGGCTGCAAGTACAACACGGCAGAGCGGTTGTTACTACTATAACAACCGGATCACCACCTTCCGAGATTGCGTGTATTACTTATTAAACGTTGTACTAAACGTTGTATTTAGCGTGAACATGCCACCCCTTGCATAGTGCAAGGGAGCCATGGAGTTGTTCAGATACTCATGACCGTACCTGCGCCTGTCACCTGTCCCACGCGGCGACCAGCATCCCCCGTCTTCGAGAAGCGAAATCGGACGTACACGTGCCGAGCGAACGAGTGGAACTGGGTGCCTCGTATCCAGGAGCACGTTGGGCAAAGTGAAACGCTTCGTTAAATCGTTGGTACATTCATTCATGCAGCACCACGCTACGCGAGGGACTGTGCCTTGGCCATGCTGGCGTACAATCCACCTTCGGCGACCAACTCGGCGTGCGTACCGGACGCGACAACTCTTCCGGACTCAAACACAAAGATCTTGTCCACGTGCTGAATGCTGGCCAGGCGGTGAGCGACGATCACCGTGGTACGCCCTTTGGCGGCTTCGGCGAGTGCTGCTTGGACGTGGGCCTCGCTGTGGGCATCTAATGCAGATGTGGGCTCGTCCAGCAATAGAACGTCTGGATCACGGACGAGCGCCCTGGCAATGGCGAGCCGTTGTTTCTGGCCTCCACTCAGTTGTGATGAGCTGCTCGATCCGCAGTCGGTATTGTAGCCATCTGGTAGACTGGTGATGAAGTCGTGCAAGCCGCACTTCTTGCAAGCCGCGATGACTTCCTCGTCGGAGACAGTCTGGCCGGAAGGTGCTCCGAGTTTGACGTTGTAGAGAACAGAACCCGTGAAGAGGTCTGGGTCTTGAGATACCAGACCCATGTGGCTCCTCAGCTTCCTGACGTCCAGGTCGCGGATGTTGACTCCGTCGTACAGCACAGACCCAGCGGTTGTGTCGTAAAATCGTTCGATGAGTGCCACTGTCGATGACTTGCCCGCCCCAGAAGGACCAACAAACGCCACCGACTCGCCCGCTGCGATGGAAAGATCGATCTTGTTGAGCGATGATTGTGAGGAATTCGGATATGTGAGGGAGACACCATCGAACCTCAGCTTAGCAACTTTTCCCTCTAGCCCTCCGCCATTGCCAGCCGTTTGGCCGACGAGATCCGTACTCATGGAGGACGATGTCGACGAACTCTCCTTCAGGCGCTCCAAGCTGCTAGGAAGGAGGATCTGCGTTTTTGCGTCTAGCAGTTTGAAGATGCTTCTCGCGGCAGTCTTCGCTCGAGCAATCTCCGGACTCAGACTGAAGAACTGACCAGCTGACTGTGCGGAGAAAAGGAGTGCCGGAAGCACGATGAAAAAGGCTGTGCTTGAGTATGTGCCATTTCGGACCTGTCTCGCTCCCCTGTGTGTTGTCAGTATCATCTGCCGTCGAGGAGATTTTGGCATTACTCACCACCAATATGCCAAAGCATAGACAAAATACGTTATCGAAAAGCAGAACGAGAGCAGCGTGCTGGAAAAGTAGATGAAAGTCTGAATCTCTCGATGAGGCTTTCGAAGCGCATCCTCATACTCCTCCAGCAGATGCGACTCCAGGCAGAGAGCCGTGACGGCACGACGATTGCGACACGACTCCGCGGCGAGGCCAGTAGCTTCACTGTAAGCTTCGCGATGCTTGTTCTCCGAAGCAGTCAAGATACGGAGTCTGGCGTAACCAGCAAGGACCATGACGGGGACGGCGGCGAGCAAGACCACGGCGATCTTCCACGCCACAACGAGCGATAACACGATGCCGCCAATGGTCGAGGTGACGATGGAGAAGATGGCGCCCAGCGCTACGCCGCCCAAAGCGGAAAGATCGGACGGGTCCCTGGTGAAGCTTGAAAGGAGCTCTTGCGTGGAGTGTCCTGGCTCGGAAAACCATTGGATGTCAAGGTGTAGCAGTTTCTGCAGCATGCGGGCTTTGACACTTCCTGTCACATGTGTCGAGGTAATTCCAAAGGCACTTCCGCTACCGACGTACGAGCCCAGGGCGATCAGTGCGAGGACAAAAAACATGAGCGAATAGAAGTTCACGTCGCTGTAGAAGGACGGGGTTGTTGTGCCAGTGTTGAGGACCTGTACCGTCAACCGTTAGTTGATCACTTTCTTGAGTGCGAATGTCAGGTACTCACGGTAATCAGGTTTCCAAACACAATGGCCTGACCGATCATGATGCCTCCGCTGATTATGGATGCCACGAGCCCAGATGCAACGAGAGTCGAGTCAGGTTTGATGATGCTTCCCAGTCGTTTCGCAACGGTCAGAAGTCCCATCGGTGGAAGCTGATCTGTCTTGGAAGTCACTGGTTTCTCAACTTTTTCCTCGCTCTTTGTCAAGTCACCGAAGCTGGAGTCTTCACGCACGAACTCCGTCTTATCCGGCGACTCGTCTCTTTCTTGATCAAACGTCGTCTTTTGGGCATCCAAGAGACCGCGAAAGATCGTTCCCTCGATCGATAGCTCGCGTGGCGATCCCTGCTCGACGGCTTTTCCATCGCTCATGACGATAACATGATCAGCATCCAGTGTCGTTGAGAGGCGATGTGCGATCATTATGACGGTCGTCCCTCGGGCTGCTACTTTCTTCACCGCGTCTACGACAGCGACCTCGCTTCGTGCGTCCAGTGCACTCGTCGGCTCGTCCAAAACGAGGATCGCTGGATTCTTGATCAGCGCGCGAGCAAGACATATCCTTTGGCGTTGGCCACCAGAAAGCTGGAGTTCGTTCCCTAGGCGTGTATTGACGCCGTTCGGTAGTTGATCCAAGAAGTCGACATTCGCATCTTTCAACGCTTGAGTGCAGCGTGATCTCTTCTCATCCTCCGTGAGACTTTGTCCCATAATGCCATAGCATACGTTGTCGAAGATGGTGCCCGAGAATAGGATCGTGTCCTGATCCAAGACGGCAATCTGGGAGCGAAGATAACCTGAGTCTATCTTCTGTACATCGTCATTGCCGACAATGATATGTCCGCTGTAGTCGTAGATACCAAGCAATAGTGCGACCAGGGTCGACTTGCCGCCTCCGGATGTGCCGACAATTGCGGTAAAGCTGCCGTGGTTCAAGGTGAACGAAACCTCATTCAGAGTCCGGACGGTCGGTCGCGCAGGATATTGGAAAACGACTTGCTTGAATTCGATATCTTGACCGCGAAGCGAAGGCTTGTGTCCGGATTTCCGGAATGTGCTGGCGTTGTTGGGGTCGTTCCGGGCGTCGATGAGGTCTTGGATGGTGTCCTTGGCCGTAGCGGCGCGAGCGAATATCTCCAGGAAAGGAGCAAATTGGCCGACCACGAACGAGGCATCCAGGATGAGAAGTATCACAGCGTAGACGGTCCCTGCGTTACCTCCGTCCGTACGTCGACTTCCCACGTAAAAGGCCAGCGCATTTGTGGCGTATGCAATGAAGTAGACAGTACCAGCCTGGAGCGCGGCGAGGATCGCCTTTTTAGTATTTGTCTTGGTGGCCTCGTTGAGAAGTTCCAGATGCCTCGCACACAATCCCGCGATCATGTCGAAAGCCTGCACGATCTTGACTGCACCCAGTGCACTCTCCGCGATGTCGTTGGCCTGATCATTCTTCTCGCCCGCAGCACGATTGTACTTGGCCACAAGAGGAGAGAGGACGAAAAAGCAGATTGATACCGCGGGAACGACGGACGCAAGCAAGATTCCCGTCAGCTCCGCATCCAGCAAGAAGCCAACAACGAACGCTGCCACGAAATAGGAAAGCGCTTGGATGAAGATGCCGACCTTTTCGGAGCATCCTGCCTGAATAGTGTCCATCTTTTCCGTGAGAAGGCCATTAACATCGATGGTATGCGTGTCAAGGTATGCCTGATCCAGATGAAGGAGGCATTCGAGAAGCTTTCTGCGCAGCTTTACGGATACGGTTTCGGACGTCAGACCGAATCCAATGCAGTATATCGTGGTCACGACGAAGTAAGCCACGGCCACACCGAGAAGCTGCACCAGTCTGTCATGAAGGGCAGCTTCCGGTGGAGGGAATTCGTTGATGATCTGACCTGCAGGCGGCGAGGTTGGTCTGTTAGTGAGATTTCGAATCAGTCCATTCTTACAACCACGCACCAAATATATATCCGATGACAGGTAGAGGGACACCGGCGGCGACAGCAAAAAGCCCGCTGCCAATGGCAATTGACTTATCCCAGAAAGTGTCAAGAGGGTCGTACAGGTTCAAGTATGTAGTCTTGAATGGGTTGAGTCCCAGTAGTCGACGGTACACGGTTTGCAATGGCGTTGACACTTCGGTTGACTGGGTCTGAGGCATCCCCAAAGGCGCTGGGCCATTTGCTGGCCCCAAGGTATCGCCATGGGAATGGGAGGCATGGTCATCGCCTCGCCGCTCAATTGACGAAGCAGAGCGTGAGCGTCTGCGCGCCGCTTCGGCTGCTCTGTCCGCCATGTTGGCAATCACAAGCAGCAAGGAATGAAAGCATGGGAAAAGAACAGATGTAAGAAAGCCATGAATGCCCGGCCGAGATTTTCACCAGAGGACAAGACACAGACTGTCAAACGAAGAGTTCGATGTCCAGCCACGACGTGGGTTAGCACAAGACGTCCGTCCAGACCACCCAGTTGCTGCTTAGAGCGGAGCATGCTTCTCTGGGTCTCGGCACAAGCACACAGTAGTGCGAGTGCGACGGTCTTCGCTCGGGAAAAGCGGTGCGCACCAAAGTTTACTGGTGTGGAGCAGAAGGGTGGATGTCTTTTGCGGATCATCGCTCCTCCGCTGTCGCTGTCGTGACCGTTCATCGCGAAGTCTGCCAATCACAACCTGCACGCTCGAAGACATCCCCTCATGATGTGTAAACTGAAGCAGGAATAATCCCACGGGTCGGTAATGAGGACCGCCTTTCGCCTCGTGTGCCCGACGTTCTTGCCGCCAGCAGATTCTTTTGCTTCGCATACAGTCCTGGCACCTTCCCTATCCGTGGGACTCGCCGATGGCTCGTCGTGGCTGCCACAACCTCGTCCCTAGCGCGGGCGATCCACACTCCATCGAAGTACTTCGTACCAGAGTTTCGAAGGAAACCGGAGGCACTCAGAAAAGTTGCAACCTCGGGATTTGGAAGGATGACGTTGAAGGCGTCTTGACGATTCTCTGGTGGGCATCAGATAGATCATGGATGACAGAGTTTTCAGGTTGCATCCGCGTCTCGCGTGTACTCCACGCTGTCAAACTCCGGTGGAGCTGTGGAGCGGTGGAGCTCGCATCGCATAGTATAGTCGCATAGGCGTCAGAAAACTTTGCCTGAATACATCTTTATCAGATCATCAGAACGTCTTATCGGATGCTGGTCTCCATTTATCACTCTTGGCACGAATGTGGTTGTGGTTCAGGGTGCGGCTGGCGTTGGCGATCCATGATGAAGTAAAGTCTTCGCGATGATGAAGAAGTCCGGCCGGATTTGGCGAGTGAAGTCAAACACCGCTAAATTTCAATTCATCCCACTCCCGTCCCGAGCGAGCAGACGACGTGGTCCCGGCCATGTCCGACATTCGCGTGGAGTGGATGGACTTGATGGAGGCATCGTCTTGCGCCTGCCTCAGGTTTCGTCGTCGATGCATTATTAGGTATTGTCCGTCGCGCCGCCACCGTCCAGGTTTGATCCGGCGCAATTTGATCGATGAAGACTTCGCAGCTTACACGTTCGATGCATCATCATACCATACACGAATAACATCGTCGCAGCCCTCGCGCTCATCGGATCACACCGCGGCGGAACACTTCAACATCACCTCACTCCCTCGCACATCTCGATGGCGCCTGAACTCTCCATCTCCAACCCGAATCCTAGGCGATTACAAGGACCAGGCCTACTACACGAGCTGATCCCGCTCGAGAGCCAGCACGGCTCCGCGGCGATCGAATACACGGATGCCGATGGACATCTCACTTCGTTGAGCTATGCCCAACTCCATGCCCGAGCAAACGGCCTTGCACGTCGCATTATTTCAAGTTCTGGTCGCCGCAGAAGCGATCGACTGATCATACCTCTCTTGATCCCGCAATGTCCGGATCTGTACATCTCGCAGTTGGCCACATTGAAAGCTGGCGGCGCATTCTGTCCTATTGTCCTGGATGCGCCGGAAGAGCGGCTTCGATTCATCTTACAGGACATCGATGCCAACATTCTTCTAACGACCGCCGCCCACGAGTCACAACTTCCGCATTTGGAGGGCGTGCAAATTCTGGCTGTCGATGAACATGGTTCCGCTGGAGATGATGAAGGCGACGATCTGGACGTCTCCATCACTCCCAGGGATGCAGCATACATTATGTATACAAGTGGCAGCACTGGGCAACCCAAAGGAGTAATACTCTCTCACTCTGCTGCGACGCAAGCTCTGCTGGCTCACAACTTGCACATTCCGAGCTTCTCACGGTTCCTGCAATTCGCCAGCCCGACTTTTGATGTCTCAGTCTTCGAAATTTTCTTTCCCTGGTTACGGAGCTGCACACTGGTCAGCTGTGATCGACGCCGCCTGCTGAACGATTTACCCGGTACAATCAACGACTTGCAAATCGATGCATGCGAGCTTACGCCGTCGGTGGCCAGTAGTCTACTGCAGGGCCGCGAAAGCGTGCCATCGCTTAAAGTACTGTTGACTATCGGCGAGATGCTTAAGCCATCTGTGGTCGAAGATTTTGGCGGAAGCGACGACATGCCTGCGATTTTGCACGGCATGTACGGTCCAACAGAGGCCACAATACATTGCACTCTGCAAACGTTTTTCCCCAAGAACATGTCATGTAGTGCAATCGGCGTTCCGCTGGACACCGTATCAGCCTTTGTTGTTGGAATACCGGAAGACAGTGACGCTGGTCCGTCAACGCTCGACATTCTGCCTTTAGGAGAAGAAGGTGAACTTGCCGTGGGTGGCTATCAGCTTGCTGATGGCTATTTGAATCGAGATGAGAAGACCCGGGAAGTTTTCGTTGAGCATCCGGACCACGGCCTGCTATACAGAACAGGCGACAGAGCGAGAATGTTACCCGACGGTAAGCTGGAGTGTTTGGGGCGCATATCCAGTGGCCAAGTCAAGTTGCGAGGACAGCGCATCGAACTCGGTGAGATTGAGCATGCAGCTTCCAAAACATCCGGCTGTCGAGATGTTGCAGCGGAGGTCATTTCAGGCATACTGGTCGTTTTCTGCGTACGCGGGGACGACTCTCTGGATGACACCTCGATCCTCGAGACCTGCCGGAAATGGCTACCCGAGTTTATGATACCTGGAAACGTCGTCATCATACCATCTCTCCCATATCTCGCCAGCGGAAAATGCGATCGAAAGACGCTGCGTGCCGAATACGAGAAATCGCAAGAAGTATTCCGTGACCACGACGCAGTCCTCGATGAGCAGACGAACAAGACGATTGCGATACTCAGTGAAGTTCTGAAGCAAGAAATCACAATATCGACCACCCTACCGAGTATAGGCGTCGACTCTCTATCGTGCATACGTCTCGCATCGGCTTTCCGTAGGCACGGATTTCCTCAGCTAGACGCGGCCCAGATTTTGGCCGCTCGAACACCCCACGATATTGTGAAGGCATTCGGCCGAGCCTCGGGAGCCCAGACTATCTCTGCGAAAGCACGAGATGTCGAGGCTTCGTACAGGAGTCGCCTGGATACCGCAATTGAGAAGGCTTTACCAAGCGTGCAAGGCGACATTGAAACAACATTCCCTTGTACTCCGATTCAGTCTGCAATGCTAACGGAGACCGAAAGGGATCCACAAGCATATTGCAACTGGATAGAACTATTCATACCTGGAACTTGGGATATCTCAAGTATATCAGAAGCGTTGCGAGAGCTTTCAAGAGCACATCCTCTACTGCGTTCGGGCTTCACGCCCATCGACGGGAACACTTGGACTTTTGCAACGGTTGTGTGGAATAGCCTTTCTCAAAATCAACTGAGAGAAAACGCTGATATGCGTCGATCAATGCGGGTCAGCTCGTCCCGGGATCTTCTCCGACCCATCATATTCTCGTCCAAGCTATGCGATGGTGGTGTTCGATTGCTCGTCGAGCTCCACCACGCATTGTTCGACCAGTGGGCAATGGACATATTCCGGTCCGACCTACTGGCGATATTGCAGGGCAGGGAATATCAACAGCCCGGTTCCTTCAAATCTGTCTCCGACTACTACGTATCTTCTCAAGATGATGCCGAGTCTGCTACCGTGATCGACTTTTGGCAAGACCATCTCCGAGATGTTGTCCCGTTCCAATTACCGACACTCCGCGGGGAAAGCGGTCCCGATTCCTTGCAACGTACAAGCTGGCATGATTTTATGATATCGACCGACGACGTCAAGGCGAAATCTTCCGCCCTCGGCTGTAGCCCACCTGCAGTCTTCCAAGCTGCAATGGCATATCTACTGGGCAATTACGCAGGCACAACAGATGTCACCCTCGGCTCTGTCTTTTCGGGACGTACGATCCCGGTCACAGACGTTGACTCCGTCTTCGGTCCATGTCTTGCTACACTTCCTTTCCGCATCGACTTCAGCACTGTGGCGACATGCAAGGATCTGCTACGAGCTGTGACTGATCGGAATCGATCGATGCAGAACCATGTCGCCACATCACCGACCTTCATCAGGAAAGCTGCTGGCATCTTACCTGGAGTCAAGCTTTTTGACAGTCTGTTCATTTGGCAAGAGAGCACTGTGTCAGGAGGTGCGGATGAGATCCAAGTGCTGGACTCGTCTGAGGACCGCCTTGAGTTTGGTCTCATCCTCGAATTCGAACCTACTCCTTCGAATGTCAAGGCGCGAGCTACCTATAGGGAGAGCTTGATCAGCGAGGAGCAAGCTAGAATGATGCTGCGTCAGATCGAAGTGCTCGCATCGCAGCTCCTCGAGCAATCGAATGGCCTTATGACTGGCCTTGGGTCATGCTTGGACAACGACATTCTTTCAAAACGGACTCAGCGACACCCGCCAAGCTGCGACGGTACGATAGATACTCCTGCTTCCGCATTCGTCCTCAGCCTGGAGGGCGATGACCGGATCCTCCCATTTGGTGCTTTGGGTGAAGTCGCCTACAGTGTAGATCAAAGCAGGAAGCATGATCTAGAGGCTTCCAGGGTTATCAATCACGCCAATCATGGTCGACTCTACCGGAGTGGAAAGACAGGACGGCTCCTGGCGGATGGCACTCTGCTCGTCGTTGGGAAGCTCGATGATCTAGTCAAGTTCAGAGGCAGCCGAGTGAATGTGGCTAAGATCAGTGCTGCAATCGCGCAGCAATCAGATGTTATCGAATGCGCAACATTGCTCTGCGGCGAGAAGAGCTCGAAGCCGACGCTTGTAGGCTTCTGGATTCCCGCGTCGCAAGTCAATGATCCTGTCGAAACAGCGACTGTCTTGGATGCCATTCCGGACACCATCCCATCGATTTTCGAGAAGCTGGAGGGCACGCTTCAGGACCACGTGATGCCAACGATGCTGATACCAATGAGCAAGCTTCCCAAGACGCAAGATGGCACACTCGATGAGCAATTCCTGCAGAGTATTTTCGATGGCCTGAGAAGCGAATATCGAGAACGTTTCTCGCGGCCTCGCGACGCATCCGCCGGGGATGAGCTGATCTCGTCCCAGGAACAGATGGTCGCCGGATGTCTAGCGGAGGTTTTCAAGATTCCAGTCGCCGTGATCTCCCGCCATTCCTCCTTAGCCGCCCTCGGATTGAATTCAGAGCATGCCAAAGACGTAGCTGCATCCTTGGGGAAGCGATTCAACGTTCAAATCGATGTTACAATGGTCTCGGGCGATCGTACCGTCGCGCAGCTCTGTCGCATGCTCACGACAAGCCGAACCGGCTCCGAAAGGCCGGACAGTACCAAGGGACCGGCTTCTCCCGAGGAACAAACCGTCGCTGACGCTCTGGCTGAGATCTTGGACATTCCGCCGACTCGTATCTCAAGGAACGCTTCGTTCTTCTCCCTTGGGCTGAACTCGCTAAACGCGATCCAGGTGGTCAGATCTCTGAAGAAGCGACTGGGCGCGGACGTCAGTGTCTCGACCATACTTAGCCATCCCAGTATCGCGCGCTTGTGCCGCAAATTGCTTGAGGACCACAGGTCCTCGGAGGAGTCGCGGGCAATCGACGTCCGTGACCTCATCCAGGGTGATTTCAAACGAAAGATCCAGGAGACCTTCGCCGCAGACGGATACACCGTCGAGGCAATACTGCCGTGCACGCCTCTCCAGCAAGCGATGCTTTCGGCCACGTCGAGCACCGATGGAGGCGGATACTGCAATACTCTGAAGCTGAAGAGATTTGCCGATATGGAAAAGTTCGAAGTCTGCTGGAAAGAAATGGTCAAAAGACATTCGATCTTGAGAACTTGCTTTGTTGAGACACCCTTGGCAGCATATCCGTTTGCACAGGTAGTCTTGACAGAGCAGCCGTCAAGCTGGGTTCGGTTCGGCGGTCAGTCAGACGGTGGTATGACGAACGGACACACCACTGTTATGATCTCTTCCCAGGTACCACTGCGACTTGACAGCCACGGCTCCGACCTCTATTTACGGATGCATCATGCACTCTACGATGGAGTATCGGTCTCCATTCTATTCTCGGAGATCACCCGGCTCTATAATGATGAGCAGCTGCCGAGTGCCGTCTCCTTCGAGCCTTTCTTGCAAGTTGTCGAAGCTCAGAATGGACAAGATGCCGTCAAATTCTGGTCGAAGGAGATGGAGAACTTTAGCCCCCATGCATTCCCGACACACGACATGGACTCCCAGCAACATGCTGAGAAGACTATCGGTCGCAAACTGCCGATCCATCCTGCAATTTTGAAGACCTTTGGGGAGCGACACTCCTGCACCACCTCGATTTTGTTCCAGGCCGCATGGACAAAGATCTTATCTTGCTTGCAAGATGTTACAGATGTTTGCTTCGGCAACGTAGTGAGCGGCAGAGCCGTCGCTCTACCCGATGTTGAGCGTCTCATTGCACCATGTTTCAACACGACGCCGTTGCGTACAAAAACGGATGAGCTTCGCACCAACGTTGACCTCATTGGGCATTTGCAAAGAACCAACGTCGACGCGATGCCGTATCAGCTCACAGCTGTGGGGAAGATACAAAGTCTAACGCTGAATCCATCTCGTCGACTCTTCGAATCGATACTGCTGGTACAACCACCGTCCATCGAGTCCGACGATGTCTTTACGGAACAGGGTGAGATGGACATGGGAATCCCGATAGTCGTCGAGATCATACCCGGCGGGGAAGATTTCGATCTGAAGTTCCATTTCCTCTCGAACCGTATCCCTGAGGCTATCGTACCATCTCTCATGGACGCTTTCCAGGCTGCATTGGCTTCTTGCATACGGTATCCGTCTAGTTCTCTGGGTCAATTCGTGGAGTTCGACTGTGCTCGCATCGCAGGCAAGCTTAAAGCGCCACTTGCACCACCGGAGGTCAACGGGAATGACGAAGACCAGAGCAAGAGCGATTCCAGCTCTTGGAGTCCAGCGGAGCAGGCGATCCGCGACGTCTTCGCTGGATTGGCCGGTGTTGACCCAGAGCGGATTTCGAAACGAACCTCGCTGTATCGCATTGGGCTGGACAGCCTGAATGCTGTGCAAGTGGCGTCAAAAATGCGCGGTAGAGGGATGGAGGTCGACGCTGCTGATGTGATGCAACATCAGCATCCTGAGGCACTGGCCGCCTTCGTCACTTCTCAAACGAGTGAGTCGAAAGCCTCGGCCTGTCAGACCTTTGACCTGGACAAGTTTGACAAGGATCACCGTCAAGATATCCTGAATAACCTCGACATTACCAAGGATATGGTCGAAGCTGTCCGTCCATGCACGGCCGCGCAGAGCGGTATGCTGTCTCAATTCATACAGTCATCCGGCGATCACTACTTGAACCATACTGTCTATGAAGTCCCGCCTGCATACAGCTTCGACGCCATTCGTTCGGCTTGGGCCAGCGTGCAGCAGAAGCACCAAGTCTTGCGAATGGGCTTCGCTCAGCTTGACGAAGGAGCCGTCCCATTTGCAATGGTCATCTACCACCCGAACTCATTCCTGGACACGGTCGTCACTTCGCCTGCGACTCTTGACAGCAGTGAGGTCCAACGCAAAGCGAGTCAAGAGATGCTGCAGGCTTTGCACATTCCGGCGTGGCGGGCGGCGGTGGTAAAGCCTCAAGAAACGAGGCAGATGTGCCTGTCGATGAATCATGCCCTCTACGATGCCGACTCACTGCAAATACTACTTGGAGACTTCGCTGTTGCGCTCCATTCGACTGACATCGGTTCAGCATCAACAATCGATCAGGCTCTCCGCACGCAGATTGGAAGTGCAATGAATCAACGAGACGACAGTGCGGCGTTCTGGAGGTCGGCTTTGCATTCTGCTCAGTAAGTCCGTTCTGTTGTCACGCCGCTATCCTTACTGACAATGACCCAGACTCGTCAAATTCCCAAACTTGACTCCAACCATCGTCCGAGAGAGCGGAGCCTCCTCGGTAGCCATGACTTGCAGTCTGGAGGCTTCAAAGCTTAACGCATACTGCACCGCTAAGGGAGTCACTGTCCAGGCAGTCGGTCAAACTGCATGGGGTCGCCTACTTTCGGCCTATACAGGCGAGTCCAATGTCACATTCGGTACTGTATTCTCCGGCGTCTCTACCTCCACCGCCAATCCGGAGGCTTTCCCTTCGATCTCGACAGTTCCGGTCCACTTCAATTCCGGCGAGCTTCTAGATGATGCGTTGAACGCCATGGTCTCGTACAACGCATCCGCTCAAAGGCATCGTTTCACGCCCCTTTCTGAGATACAGCGTTTCGCGGAATCCGCTGGGCAGCCACTCTTTGATACGGTCTTCGTCTATCAGAAACCTCATAACCGATCGGAGGAGTCTCTCGACTGGCCCGTCCTCCATCAGAAGCTTGGAATCGATTATGTTGCATCTCTTGAAATGGAGCTTACGGGCCCCGAAGACATCTCTCTACGACTGCACTTCGACACCCGAATCATCCCTGAACCGCACGCGCATCTCATGCTACGACAATTCGACTCCATTTTGAGACATGTAGCAAGCGATGGAAAACCCGACACTGATTTCGACCACGACTTGTTGTCCATTTCGCCCCCTCAGGAACGAACTCTGCCGTCTCCCGTGACCCTACTGCATCAGTTCTTGGAGCGCGCCGCCGAACAGACTCCACACAAGCCAGCTCTCGAGTTCATCTCCTCTCTCGATGATGATACGAAAGGTCGCAAGAAATGGACGTACCAAGATGTCGACAATCGTAGTAACCAAGTGGCCCAGTTGATCTCTAAGCACAGCGTTCGACCGGGCGGAGTGGTGGCCGTATGCATGAGCAAATCTGCAGAAGCGACATTTGCCTTCGCTGGAATTCTCAAGGCAGGCTGTGCGTTTCTAGCGATGGATCCGGACTTACCACTGGCCCGCCGGAAGTTCATCATCGAAGACTCCAATTCACAGCTCTTGTTCGTGGATCCCAATCGGGCAGACCCGGACATACAGACTGTCGTGAATCAGGTGGAGCTGACAGAAGATCGCCTCCTCGGATACCCGAGCCAAGCGCTCAGTATCTCTCCTACTGATCTCGAGTCCACTTGTTACATTCTGTACACAAGTGGCACCACAGGAACTCCCAAGGGCTGCGAACTCACACATGACAATGCGGTACAGGCAATGATGGCCTTTCAACGACTATTCGCAGGACACTGGACAGAGACTTCCCGATGGCTCCAATTCGCCAGTTACTGGTTCGATGTGTCCGTACTTGAGCAGTTCTGGAGCTGGAGTGTTGGCATCACGTGTGTTGGTGCACCTCGGGATCTTGTGCTCGAGGACCTGTCTGACTTCATCAACCGGGCGAAGATTACCCACATTGATCTCACGCCATCGCTTGCCCGTCTGGTAAAGCCGGAAGATGTCCCAACTTTGCACAATCACGTGTTCATCACGGGAGGTGAATCATTGAAGCAAGAGATTATCGATGTCTGGGGCCCTTACAATACGATCTACAATGGATATGGTCCCACTGAAGCAACCATCGGTGTGACTATGAATGTTCACATCGGTGCGGATGCGAAACCCTCGAACATTGGCCCTCCATTCGACAATGTGGGAGCTTTTGTCTTCGCACCGGGAACAGACGAGCCTGTGCTTCGTGGCGCTGTTGGCGAGCTGTGCGTATCGGGTAGACTTGTCGGGAAGGGCTACCTGAACCGACCAGACTTGACCGAAAGAGCCTTCCCATATTTGGCACGACACAAAGAGCGAGTCTACCGCACGGGTGATCTGGTACGGCTTCTTGCCGATGGATCCGTTTCATTTATTGGTCGTCAAGACTCGCAGGCAAAGCTTCGAGGCCAGCGGTTAGAAATTGACGAGGTTGACGCCGTCATCAAGCAGTCTGCTGAGGGCATTTCCGACGTCGCCTCGTTGGTGGCGAAATCGAACGAGGGCAACCGCGAGATGCTGGTATCGTTCATTGTTGACCGAGAGGCGCGTCACCGCGAAGCGCATGTTGCACAGTCTGACAGTAGCCGCCAACTTGTGCTTGCAGCGGATGCTGCTTGCCGCGGCCATCTACCTGGATACATGGTGCCTACTCACATCATACCCATCTCGCGTTTGCCACTCACGGTCAACAACAAAGTTGATTCCAAAGTCTTGGTCGCGCTTTTCAAAGAGATGTCCAACAAGGATCTTCAGGCCCTCAAAATCCAGCAGAGCGAAAGCCGGAGGATGAATGCAGCTGAGAAGCTCATTGCAAAAGTCCTCTGCAAGCTCTTGTCCATCAACATTGATGATATTCGGCCGGACTCGAATCTGTTCTCCTTGGGCCTGTCGTCCGTATCTGCCATCAACTTTGCGTCGCTACTCAAGCGGGGCGGCTTCGACCGTGCCACTGTCGCCAGTGTCATGCAGAACAATACCCTGGACCGTTTGGCAACGTCTTTGTCCAACGAAAAGGACACGGACAAGAGCGGACTTAACGCGATCAAACAAGCCAAATTGAAAGTCTCTGCGTATGGACGGCGACATCTCGGCTTCGTGGCGCAGGCCCTGTCGCTTAGAGTGCCGCAAATCCAAGCCCTCGCCCCGTGCACACCTCTGCAAGAAGGTCTGTTGATGGAATCGATCAAGTCTCCCGAAAGACCCTACTTCAACGATTTCTGGTTCGACGTAAGCGAAGTAGATCTAGGACGACTTGAGGGAGCTATCCGACGGATGCATGGCCTAATGCCAATGCTCAGAGTATCCTTCGTGCGCACGGATGAAGGCTACTCACAGGCCGTCGATCCCGAGCAGAAATGCCCTCTGGAGACGATCGCCCTCGCTCGAGACGAAGTAAATGCATTCGTTGCAAAGCGGAAAGCAGAGTGGCTATCGCAAGCCAATGACCACATCCCGAAGCCATTCCAAGCTGTTATACTCAAGACCTCTTCAAAAGCCTATCTGGTCTTCTTCGCGCACCACGCTCTTTACGACGGCGTATCTTGGGAGGTCATGCTTGTCAAGCTGCAAGAGATCTACAAGACTGGTCAAGACGTCGATTGCGGACCTAGCTTCTTCGAGGCTCTTCCGTTCGGCCCTCTCTGCTCTCCGCGGTCCGGTGCGAGGACTTTCTGGAATGAGCACCTCAACGGTTTCCACTACCAGCCACTAGAAAAAAGCGCTGACAACTCGGTCGACAAAGGTCCTTCCGCCAACGTCAAATTCGACGGTGGCCAGAAGCTCGAAGCAGTGCGACGAAAGCTCGGTGTGTCTCATCAAGCACTGTTCCAAGCAGCTTTCGCTGTTGCTTTACATCAGTTCGCTCCACAATTGCAGTCTTATGGCCTTGTGCTATCAGGGCGATCGATTGGTGTCGACAGAGCAGACGAGATCATAGGCCCGCTTTTCAATACCGTACCGTGTGGCTTGAATATCCACTCAGCAGACACTTGGCAACAATACCTCCAGCGATGCCATGCTTCGAACGCAGACATGTTGCCCTTCCAGCATACTTCTTTGAGAGATATCCGCAGGCTTTGTAACGTCCATCCATCAGACCCCATGTTCGACACGGTGTTCGTCTTCCAGCAGCCCTTATCCGCCTCCTCTACACCTGACGGCATGGTACTGAAGGCGATCGATCGAGAGTCACCACCAGAGTTCGGTCTCGCTGTGGAGGTAGAGTTGGATTCGTTCGGAGAAGCCAACATCACCATTGCAGCGCAAAAGAACGTTGCCACCCAGGCAGCCATGGACCAGCTAGGCCGGGATCTTGACCACGCCCTTCGCTGCGTTGTCGAGTCTTCTGAGCAACAGATATCGGACACATTCAACGTGACGCAAGCCCTGCAGAAGCCATCTTTCCGAAACGTGCCAGAGTTTAGCACACAGGAAAGCACCGATGAAGCTTTCGTTTGGACTGCAAATGCGAGGGTACTACAAGAAACAATCGCACAAGTAGGCGACTGCGATGTGGATGCTGTTACTGCACACTCGGCTATCTTCGCACTTGGCCTCGACAGCATTGATGCAGTCAAGCTTGCGTCGAGACTTAAACGTGCTGGCGTGTCGCTTCCCGTCAGCAAGATCTTGCAGGCTCAAACAGTCGCCAACATGATGCCTCTACTCGAGTCACGCACGACCGAAAGCCAGAGTGCAAGTCAAGCCAGCCATCTTTCCGAGCATGAGAACCAGCTTCAAAGCTTACGAGAAGCATTTGATCCCGGCCTTGACAGAAGCGTAGAGCGCATTCTACCGGTGCCACCCGGACAAGAAGCCCTGGTCGCGGATATGCTACGATCAGAGTTCCACCAGTACTACAACTCTGATATTCTCAAGCTAGGCGAAGACGTGGACCTGGCCAAGCTGAAGTCTGCTTGGCAAACTGTCGTGGACGCATATCCCATCCTCCGAACGTCCTTCATTGAGGTAGCAAGTCCGGACATCGAGGCTGTCTTCGCGCAGCTCGTGCATCGTCCGGCACCGTTGGAGTTTCTCGAGATTCAAGTCGCCGACTTGCGCGAAATCGGAGACTACATCGAAAAGACAAGGCTTGAGGTGCTCGACTCCTATAGTCGACGGTCGCCGTTACGGCTTTGCACGGCAACACTGTCGTCGGAGCGCTACATGGTGCTTTCTTTGGCCCACGCACAGTACGACGGCCACAGTCTCGGATTAGTGCATCAGGATGTGCTGCAAGCATACCACCACAACTTCGAAGCTCGACCGACGTACGACAATTTGATCAACCAGGCTCTGGATGCGACCGGACAAGCAGCTTTGGATTTCTGGCGTGGAACACTCACCGGCGCGAGATCTGCACGTTTCTGTGACGCCTCGCATGAGTCTGAAGCAGCTTCTCACCGCGTGGAACGTGTCTCTAATATCTCAGTCGCAGATGCAAAAGCATTTTGTCAGAGACTCGGCGTTTCCCTACCAGCTCTTGCACAAGCTTCATGGGGCGCGCTGCTAGCGAATCATGTACAAGAACTGGATGTCATCTTTGGCGTCGTTCTGGCCTGCAGAGACAGTGAAGAAGCCGAGAATGTAATATTCCCAACGATGAATACTGTCCCCATGCGAATGTCACTACACGGCTCCGGCGAAGAGATGCTTCGCGATATGCAGAACGCCATCAATCACGCAAGACCGTTCCAGAGGACCCCGTTGCGAGCAATTCAAGCTGCTTGTGCTGGCGTGGTGCAACATCAGACTGCAGACAATGCTCTGATTGATACGCTCTTCATATACCAACAAGGCCCCGAGGCGGTCGAAGGAGAGCCGGCGTCATTGTACGAGTCTGTCGATGCCAATTCGAATGTCGAATTTCCCATTGCGGTGGAAGTGGAGCTTGTGAACGAGCGACTTGTCATCAGGGCAGCCTGCAAAGACCACGCTCTGGACAAGAAGGGCGCTGAGCAACTTCTGGAGCGCTACGATAGTGTCCTGAATTTCTTTGCCAACCACTCAGACCGGCCAACAGTCGACTTTACGGACAGAAACATTTCGATCTGCGGTCTGGCGCCTTTCGAGCAGAGCACCGGTGCCTCCACATCCCACTCCGTCAGGGACGAACTCACAGACTCGGAAGACGAGCCAGACGAAAACGCTGCACTTACTGGAACAATATGCAAAGCCATGGCGCAGGTCTCAAGGACACCCGTTGAAGACATCTCGGCCAATGCGACGACTGAGAGCATCGGAATTGATTCAATTTCCGCCATCAAGGTCACCGCACTGTTGCGCAAGATGGACGTCAAGATTTCGGTCAGCGACATGCTCAAAGCACAGACCGCGCGACGAATGGCGGAGGTCGCCAAATCGACATCAGACGTGCCAGCGAGCAGTGGGAATTCTGTTCAGAAATCCGTCGCAGAGGCTCTGAGCCATCTGGACTTGGTCGCTGTCCAAGAGAAAGCCAAGATCCGTGACTCCGATTTGGAGGCTGTCCTGCCCGCGGCAGCTGGGCAGATGTACATGCTCGCAATGTGGAGACGGAGCAATGGTCAACTGTTCTATCCCACTTTCAGGTACCACCTCAAGACGACGGTCTCGGCTGACGAGGTGTCATCGGCATGGCAAGAGATTGTGAAACGAAACGCCATTCTGCGTACGATACTCTGCTCGACCGGAGACAAGACGACACCAGTTGTGCAATTTATTCTCAGGCACGATCCTGGTAGACAAACGACGATGTACCAACAGCCGCTGGTTCACATGCACTTGTCGAGTGCGAACGACGGCTACGACATCGAGCTCAAGATCCACCATGCTCTCTATGACGCGGTCTCATTGCCTATATTGATGCAAGAACTTCAAGGAAAGCTCGCTGGCCACGGGCACGATGACGCAGGAGTCAAGTTCGAGGACTTCTTCTCCCTTTCCGTTGGTCCAACAGCTTGTCAATCCCGCCAGGCGTTCTGGACTGATTACACTCGCGATGTCCAACCACTCCGTCTACCACAGCCAAAGGCGAAGTCCAGCCGAAAAGTCGAAATCTTCAAGCCCAACATTCTCACCCCTGGCGCCGACCTCGAACGCCGCGCCAGAGCGGCTCGAGTCACCGTGCAGGCAATCTTCTTCGCATCATATGCTCGGATCTATGCCCAGCACGCTGCCCACACATCGACACAGGCAACGGGCGACGTGGTTCTCGGCATATACATCGCCAACCGCGCTCATCTGCCGGAGCTCGACCGCCTCACCGCTCCCACTCTCAATCTCGTGCCACTGATCGTGCGGTCGCCGCTCCAGAGAGATCGGTTGACTTCTGCGAAGAAAATCGACCAAGATCTTCGACGGATCGGGACGGTGGAAAACGCGACTGCCTCGCTCGCGGAGATCTTTGACTGGTCAAACGGCGTCGTCAAAGTCGACTCATTCGTCAATTTCTTGCGACTTCCAGCGGACGAAGAGGAGGGCGCCACAGACGCGGCGGAAGTACTTGTTCAGACGGACAATGGATGGGAGAAGGGCGTCAGTCGGGTTGTGGAGCCCGCGGATACCGACATGCATGAGATGCCGGAGGAATTGACCATGTTCGAGCCGGGAGATGCATACGATGTGAGTTTTGCCCGATTGCCGCTGTGATTTTTGGACACATCAACTGACATATTGCGCACAGCATGCTCTGGACATTGAGCTTTCGCACCAAGGAGATGCTTTGTCCATGGGACTGTTCTGTCGAGAAGACCTGGTGTCGCTTGATGAGGGCGAAATATTGGTGGCAGAGCTGGCAGCGGAGATTGAGGAGTGCTTTAAATGAGGTGGGTACGTACAGGCATGATTTCAATGGAGTTTCAACTGGTAGCATGAGCATTGGCGTCACGGTATACGAGAGTATAGAACAGAACATGTGAGGAACAGTATACTAGAACAGGCGGCGTCCAGCGTGTTCTGTCATTCCTCGCTGTCTGCATCGCTCCTCCGCCACCTCTGATGTCGCTACCGCCTGCCGTACTCTCGCGGTGGCCCCCTAAAGAACTCAAAACTTTTGTGTCTCCATTTCAATCATCATCGATGTAGTCGTTTCCGGCAATCCTATGCGTGTTTCAAGTAGAGCTCCATCGCTGTATGCTGACTTGTGCAATAGCACATCCCGATGCAACCTACTGCCCGGTCCAATTCCCAGTCTCGCTTGTTCTGTGCTCAAAATACGCTTCCAGGAGGCTGTGCAAACTCCTCCGCATCACCAAGCTCTTGCTCCGAAACAATGATATCATCCTTTTTGCCGCTTGGCTTGTTGGACGTCAGAAGTGTTCCCGACGCGCACTAGGCGCCTTGTCCACTTCGAGACTTGATCAGATTGCTGACACTGTGAACCATATGATCAACATCGTACGATTCGCTGGCTTCGCCGTAGATTCTGACAGCGTCCTCGGTGCCGGACGCGCGAACGAAGCATCGACCGTTCTTGTACTTGGCGACTTCGGCGTCGATTTGCTCCTGAAGCCCCGGCGGCGTCTCGAGTTTCTGCTCCGCGGTTCCAGGTACGGTGGTGTAGTCGTCTCGGCGCTGCACGACTTGCTTTGCGAGCTTGTTCGGCATGTCGGTGTACGTGGCGAGCCATTCCTTGACGGTATATTCCTTGTGGGCGAGAATGGCCTCGATGAGGAGGAAGTCGGAGATGGCATCGCCGACGGTCTGGTTGATCAGCTCTGTCAAAGCGCGAAGAGTCTCAAGAGACTCAAGTTGGGCAGGAGATTCCGGCTCCTGTTTATAGATGGTTTTGATCGCATTGTTGGAGAAGAGGACTGTTCCGTGACCGTTGGCTTCAAAGTATACACCAATGTCGTAGCGTGCTGCGGCATGGTGGAGATGCTTGACGCCGGTGGGTGTGAATTCAGCTTTCAGTTTGAGGCGATCTTCGATAAACTTGGTGCTGGCTCCATTCGCGTATGCGGTCTGGACAATCCCCAGCTGGATCTTGTCTGACAGACCGCATTTATCGACGAGTTCGCCCAAGAAAGAGGCCGCCAGCGTTGCGATGCGATCTCCATCCAAGAGGCGGAAGATGCTGCCCTCTTCATTGAAAAAGTACAGAATGCGGTCCGCGTCGCCATCGAAAGCACACCAGCGGTCGTACGGCTTGCCGTCGAAACCAGCGGGCACTTTCTGCTGCGTCTTGACAAAGTCGGCACCGCAGTCTTTGTTGAGCACGGCCGCATCTTCGATTCTGTCGTTCTTGATGGTGATCTTCAAGCCAGTCTCGTCTTGCGAGGGTAAGTACTTCATCGCCTCTTTGAGCTTCGGAGCGCCCACGCCGTTGGCGCAATCGACCGTCACAGAGCTCGATGCCTTTGTGTTCTTCATCACGGCCTTGAATGCGGCAGCCAACTTCTTGTAGTATCCAGCCTCGGACACCTCGCCGTATGGGTTCTTGTCATTCTGAGTATTCGTGGAGCGAACGAGATAATGGAGTTGAGGGGTTGTGAGGATGCCAAAGTCCTTGGAATCGACACCCGTGACATTCAGCCCAGCCTGGAGAGCCTTGACGAGACGAATACCGGACGGGCGAGTGTCCCGGGCGTAGATTACCCTCGCAGGCTTTTCCTGATCGATGCCGAACTTCTGGACCACATGGCTGTATGCGTTCATGGTCTCCTCCGGTGACCTGCCGTTGACGATGTACGTAGCCCACTGCTCCCACTCTTGCTCCAGCATCTCTCCCATGGGATCGACCAGCTTGACGCCGTTGTCTTCGGCAGGGTTGTGCGACGCTGTGATCATCACACCGATGGTCTGGCCGTTGAGTTTGCGAGAGCGTAGACCGGCCAGCAGACCCATTCCGAACATGACATGGTCGAGGTAGTCGCCCTTGAGGCGGAAGCCCGCCGTGCCGTAGGTGAACTTTTCGATCTCAGCGGGACGAGGGAATTTGGCGACCTCGTCGACGATACCCGCTGCGAAGTGCTTGGGTGCCATGGTGGAGTGTCGTGTGGGGGTCGGAAGGCAGGGCTAGGCTGAAGGAAAGGGTATCGAGGAGATGTTGCTCGAGAAGTAGACCGTTGGGGGAAGAGCAAGAAGAAGAAGACGAAGAGGACCAGCCGTCGGGTCGGTCGTGTTTCAGATTGATGCTGTCCTGGAATGATATGAATAGATGTGGCAGGAAGGGCACTGCCCTGGTCGTGTACAAGTAGTTGTTTCGCGATGTGCCTTGCCTTGCCTTGCTCTGCCCTGCCGGCGCTGCCCTGCCCCACACCAAAGTCACAGCTTCAGTTCAAAGTTTGGGTCTTTCTGCCGCATAACGATCCTCCGTCGCGGCCCGAGGTGAACTTCAAGTACAATCAAAGACAAGACCGGACGGATCGCACGACATCACATCGACAAGACCCCCATGGCCCTTCTCCGCTCACTCAACTCGGTCTTCGCGCCATCCACTACCATTTGGACCGCGAGAGGATGTCTTCAAAAGTCTCTCTTCTCATCTACACCTCCAAATCAGGCTCGCAAGAAGGGCGCACCGAAGAAAGATCCCCGAATCAGTGAGCAATGGGATCTCCATGCTCCTTGACACCGCGAACAGCCATACTAACACAGGCCCAGCCGCGATCCGCTACCACTTACACCACCCCAAGACCCCACGACCGCTTCACTTCTCCCGCAACCGCGCTCTCCGACACTGGACCATCCACCGCGCATGGCAACGACATCTCGAAACCCAACGCCGGACTCGCGAGCTCGACCTCGAACGACAATACAACGCCATGGCCTCGGCCTGCGAGGCTCTACGACTGATCGACAACGATGGGCTGACGGAGCAAGAGGCGGAGCAGTACGGAGCGAATTTGCAGCGTTCGGAAAAGGAGGTCGGGAGGCTGTATCGCCAGGCTATGATGAAGGATAATGTCTGGGATGGGGTGCCGATCGAGTACGCGAGGATGCAGACGGAGACGCCGGGGAGGGATGGATGGAATCACGCATGGACCCGATGAAGAGATATTGATTGGATTGTATACTATGCATTGAGGCGTCTCCAAGCTCAGTGTGGAGGATTGCATGAGGGTAGCATGGAATGTTGTTCGGCGATGCGGCGAGCAGATACAGAGCTTTCGAATGTCGTGGTGCCGGTATCGAATTCGAAATGCCGTGAGTGCAGCACGGACTTCTGGTCATTCCAGAGGCGTGTACGCGCGCATGAAGCAGAGTATGAACATGCGTACACACCGTCAAAAGCCCGAGCTTTTGAGATCAGCAACTCCAGCCATATATGCAAATAGCGATCGATGCCACATGAAGCATTGTCCCCCTTCTGGGCCACTGCAGATCAGACCATGTTGTCGCAAGGTCGCCTCGTAGGACCTTTCTCCGAGCATGAAGTCACAAGCGGTGCGGTGCTGACAGTATCGTTGTGTCCGCCAGAACTGTTGTCATGATCCGACTTGCTCCGAAGGGCATCAGGAAGGGACGTATGGTTCACTCGCCGCCTCAATTCTCCATCATCGTCAGTTGAGCTGCCTCCTCCGGCACAAGGTAACGACTCCGCGCTGTCATCTTTCCAGCCGCCTTCGTTCCGATCTTCCTGTTTCTGCGGCCATAGAATGTCTTTCATAGTGACCGCCCTGATCATCATGATGAAGACTGTGATCCCTAAAAGCGAGGAGGGGAAGGGTCAGCAATGTGTCAGACAGCAAGCTGATGGTACTCGCAGATGAGAAGCCCTGAAGGCCTTCTGTCCTGTGATGTACTTACAAGTCAAAACGACAAGAACACTCATGATGCAGCCGACGATGTTGATGCCTCGACTCGACAGCGCATTCCCGATTGCAAAAGTCGCAGTCGTGAGCGCCGTGTTGGGAAACACATATGAGTAAAAGGTCATTGCGAACCCCAAGGTACCTTTACGGACACACGACCAGTGAGCACCGACCGAGACGATGAAGAACCATATGGCAAGTCCCCACAACCAGAGGCCCACCCAGATGGAGACAATCTTGGTCACTTGGCCGGCCAATTCACCGTTGCCCATGAAGTCTGAGGGAACGACACGAGGCAGCGTGTTTCCGATTGTCACGATGCCCGCGATGGTAAAGCCCGAGGGTCCGACCGAGACAAACATTCCCGGTCGGAGGTTCTCTTGCGGCAGTTTCTCCGTCATCAAGCGGTAGATGAAGGCCGCGTAGATCATCAGGGAGAGGAGAAAGCCGATGCCTTGGAATACGAAGCCGCCCACGAGAATACTGAGTGCTTCGAGGGGCCTGTGTGTGAGGGCTGTGGCTAGGGCGCCGGCGTGAGGCCCTATTACGAGGAGAGGGTAGCAGGGGAAGATCCAGATGGGTGTCATCTGAGAGATTGTGAAAGTCTGAGTGGACCAGCTGCGTTGGGGTGAGCATTTCGTTCGTCTATCATGATGGGCAAGGGTGTGCTTACAGGATCAGGTAGATGCCACAACTAAAGACAACTGCCAGAACGCAATAGACCCAGAACAAGATCACCATGGTTGACAATAGCCACTCTCCGGTGCTGCCATTGGTTAGGCCATATTGGGAGATGTTCATCAATATTGTGCCTAGATAGCAGGAGATATTAGTGTTAGCGATTCTGAGAGACACTGAGATCGATCCGGTGTGGAATCCGACGTACCGATGCTAATGACACTCGCGGGAATGAAAAGGCTTTCAGTGGGATGCAGGATCGAATGCAGGAATGTCGAGGGGTAGAAGTGGAATCGCAGCGAGATCATGGTGACGTTGAAGATGAACAGCGCAATGTTCAGGAGGAAGAAGAAGACTCCGATTGCGTAGATGCCGTTGAAGCGATAGGGTACTGCATGTGAGGTCAGCACAACAGACCGCGCTCCAAGATGACCAGCCATTCGCCCCTACCGTAGTATAGAACGTTCGCGACGCCGCCAGTGGCCATTGTCATTGTGAACCACGTCCAGGTGAAATGCCGGATCCTCTCCTTGAAGTGTAGGTGATGAACATGATCTTTGTGTGTCGCGGCGTGTCCAGCCCCGTTCGGGTCCCAGTGACTGGAGCTCCCTCGTCCCTGTGTCGAGCATAGTGGCGGATGTGTCGCTGGAGATGCCTTTTCGCCCTCATTGGGAGCCTGCGGGGGAAAGGGAGGTGATCTGTACCCGGCATCACTGGACACGTTGTGCGGAGGGAGGTCGGGGCGATTGGGCCACGATTTTGCCTTCGCCATTGCGACGCCAGATCCTGCCCGTCAGATACTCAGTAGGGATGTGCCGCAACGGGACAAAATCTGCTGCAGAAGTTTCCGTTACTATTCTCGCAAATGATGGAGTCTGCTTTGACTTCGGTGGTCGAACGCTGTCGTCTCATACTCCGCTCACTCACTTTGGCGTGACCAGGCTCACTGGATCCCATTGTTCATCCGCGGAAGTGAGGTGCATATTGGAGAAGGTCCATGCAATGTGCCGACCAGGTAGTTCTAGAGAGCTGGGCATGACATGCGGGTGTTGGCGTCACAAGCTGAACGGCTATACCATGCCGAACTCTCCACCAGGGTCTGGCTAGCACGGCATCACCCAAAATATGTAGTAGCATTTGCCAAACATTTGGACCATGCGGAACGCATCGCGAATAGCAGATAGAAAGAAGCCTGCACTGGAAATCCCGCTTCAGTCAGAACATACATGTTGTGTAACGCAGAACACTGAGCCATTCTACTTCCAATTCCAACCACAGACCCACAACGCCCATGAATACCTTGGCCATTCAGCACATACGACCACCCATACTCATATCATCTCAACAGTTGGCACTCGATTTCCTGCTCATTCCTCATCCTTCACGGATCATGTCGTAGGCCTCCATGATCTGTGAGAACGTTAGCAAACTATTGATGTCCAGCCTGAAGCGTGGAGTGAGAGACTTGCAATGGTGAAGCACATAACAAATGCCCAAACACAGGCCATCTGGTTACCGGCCAGTGAGGCACGTATACGGAGGCTCGAGCACAAGCACTGACTGGCTGTTCCTTCGCTGCCTCTCACACGCCCAGCTGGTGCTCCACATTCTCGGCGTAGACGGCATCGTGTAGTTCTTGTCGGTCCGCGTCCAGGTGCCCTTCTTTATCGGCGTTCATTTTCCTCCCATCGTCTGCCACGCTTGGGTTTTTGCTCGGCCAGTCAGCCATGGCAATTGAGTAAGCCGGACGTGTTGCAGAATCAGCGAGATTACCGTAGAAGCCGTCGTCTGAATCACTCGTCGGATCACCTGCGCTTAGCGGCAAGTAAGAAGCAGGCGTGATGTTCCACTTCCAAAAAGAGCGGAGCGCTATCGCCCACATATGAGTTGAGTGATGCGGAAGACCGGATGTGCGGATATGGTTCTGAAGTCTGCGATGAAATTAGAATTCGGTTTCCTCAAGCATAATAAACCATGTAGCAGCTATGCTTACATGTCGCACAAGCATCATCATTGATGTGCAACGTATTGACCAGCTCTCTGCGATGACTGTGAAGAAGCGGTGTATCGCGCGTCGAGATACTCATCTCTGAACCTAGATCGAGAGACGTCGACTTAGTTCTACCTTCAAACATGTTGCTGTTCATTCAAAAAGCTGGACCCTTGCTTTCCCATCTGACATTGTGCCAGCTGGCTTCGATTGCGGATCCGATTAAACATGTAGTTCCACTGTGCACCGTCGAATTCTCTACAGCCCAGACCGTAACGCAAAACCAGATTCATCCCGTCATGCTGAAAGCCCACAACCATTTAACATTTGGCCATGCGCTAATACACGGCCACTTCCGACAATCCGGAACCCACGAGACGCCTCGCTTCGACATGAACGCCTTTGGACTGACCATATCGACAACCAGAAAGCAGACTTCCTACCATCGCGACTCCACACCGATTCACCAGAAGCTGCACCATCCTATGTAGTGCTGACAAAGGTTCTCCAGATTCGTCGCCTCGCTGAGCAGGCGCTCAACCTGTTCCGTGACATTCAATTCGGTCTCCTTTTTGAAGTCTCGTCCCGTCAACTTCTCCTTCACTCGGGCTAACACTTGCAAGGCACGAGCATTTTGAACTTCCCTGTCCGCGGGATCGATTCCGTTCGGTTGCACAATGCTTCTGTTTCGTGGTCGGAAAGAGTTGTTCAGTCTGTCTCCTTGAGGCGCATTCGGATCGCCACCCATGACAGAAGTGCGCCGGCCGCCAGCTGCCTCTGTCGGCATAGGAGCACCCATGATGGACGTGCGTCGCTCCGATGGGAAGGAAGGTTCAGGAGGAGATTCGCGTGTGCCGAGGCGCCAGGTCAGTAGCGGATCGTGGATGAAAGCCTCCAGCACAGCCATCAGAGACTCCTTGTTACCACGCAGCAGTCGCATGACATGCTCGCAGGTGGTGCGGTAGGATCCCTCGATGTTACTGACCTCCATGGCAAAGGTCAACATCCTCGTAAGTCGGAACGGCACGCGCTCAGGGTACTTCTCACGGTGCATTGCGACCTCGAAGCAATCTCCAAAATCGATGTGCACGATCTTACCAGTGACACGATCAAGCATCAGATTGCTCGGATGGCGATCGCCCAGTCCGAGAATATACCCGACCATGGACATGACACCCAATGAGCGTGTGTAGTTGGTCCGTCGATCGAGCCAGGCTTCGGAAGACTTGCTCTTGAGCCACAGCACTCGGTAAAGATCTTGTCCGGTGGTGTTGTCCAGCGCGTAGCCGAAGACTTCCACCTTTTGCATCAGCGTCAGATTGTCGTAGTCGGGTGCCATTTGCAGCATGATGCGGTGCTCGATATTGAGAAGGATCTTGCGGCTCTCGCGATATTCGCGAATGAGGACGTGTAGTGTATCCGAGTTGGGAACCCAGCCGATGAGACCAGCTTGTGTGGAGAGAGGAATCGCCGCATAGCGCTGGATATTCAAGTGTCGCTTCAAACATTCAGGATCTGTGCCCAAGAGCGTGTTGACAAGGCCGAAAAGTTGCATGACTCTCTCATCTTGTCGGATGTCTTCGTGTCCCTTGATGAGGAAGTCATGCTTGTTGCCGTCACTGCCTCGAAGTCCAAGTTTTCGTGGTCGCTGCTTGGACGAGATGACGGTCGCCACGGGATCGAAGCTTTGAATTCGGATGATGGGCTTGCCACTGATGTAGGTACCTGGCACCGCGAGGTCCAGGTCATGAGCATTCTTTAGCTCTGGAGATACGTATTGAAGTTCGAGGCTCATAAGCTGCGGCAGCTGGCGAGCGATCCTCTTGAAAACGCCGTAGTAGAGATCCCACGCCTGGTTGAGATCACCAATCTCCTTTGTCGATTTATACGCTTCACACCAGTCGTGCGCTTCATTGAGGTCACGCCCAAAGGATTGGATGAAGGATATTTCCCGCAGGGTCTCCGGGCCCTTGCGAAGCATTTCGTGTAGCGGCTCGAGTGTTGCCAGCATACCTTGAATGTTGTGGTCGCCAAAATAGAGTCGACTAGCTTCCTCCAGGCCTTCATGCCATTGCTCGTGCCAAAGCACCGCAATGCGGATGAGCTCGTGGCTGACAAGACCTGCCTGCTCCACGAGCTTGGGCGAATGCTGCTTCATCGCCTCCATGATTCTACCTGCAGATCGTGATCTGTTGCCCATGTCACTCTTCATGCTGACCGTCAGAGGATACACCAGTGCTTGAGGATGCGCCCTGCCAATTTCGACCAGCAGATTGTGAATGCCCTCGCGGACGAGCCTGTTGGGCTGATTGATGCGTGCGATGAGCTGTGGAATTACCTCCAGCCACGTGTCAACGCTGACGGAAGAGATGCCTTGTTGCACGCTGTGAGTGACTTCTTGATGTGAGCCATGTGCGAACCACATCGTTAGAAGGCGGAGCGTATCCTGCAGCGAACTGGACGATGAGAGTGCAATACTCTTGAAGAAGCCTTTGATGGCCGGGACCACATGCTCCGACACGATGTAGTGAGGGACGTCGGCAGACTCGCGATCCCCAGCGGTCAGTGAGGTCACAACTTCGAAGTTGGCAAGCGCCCAGGCATGCCAGGCTTTGTACCAATTCTCGTTGTACCTCGTCGCAGAGTAGTAGGATTGCAGGACGTCCTGGACATGCTCCGATTGCCAATCGCCGTTGTGCAACTTGACCTGCCAGTCGCCCTGTTTGAGATAGCAGCGTGCAAGCAGGGTTCTCCATTCTTCAAGCTCTGCTTTGTCTCTGGGCGAGATGTGCTGTGCGTTGGGTGCGCCGAATGGTCCAGTGCTGTGTATACCATTGACACCATTGGCGCCATTCAACAATCCTGCGCCGTTGGCAGGGCCGCCCGCGATCGACAGAGCGGCAGTGTTGCTCTCCTCGTAGTCGTTGCGGAGCCGCGTGGTGAAGTCTTTCAATGCAGCTAGAGCAGCGTCGTGCTGATCGTTGCTCCACAGGAACTTGAATGTGGCGTACTGCACCGGGTAATCGGCGTTTTTGACCTTGGCCCAGCTCTCGGAATCAGAGAGCAGGTTCCCGATCGGGCCCGTACTACCCAGCAAGCTGTTGAGACTCTTCTCTGCCAGACCGCCTCGCTGTGCCTTGCGGCAGATGGAGGCGAACTTGATGTACATCTCGGTATTCTCCTGTGGAGTGATGACCAAGGCGCGAACCTTGAGCATCCGCTGCCATACCTCTACCTGACGCTGGCAGCCCTTCAATCGTTTTGTCCACGTCGCACGCATTCTCTCGCGCTTGTCCTGATCGTTCGCGTGTTGCTTGTAGGTGATGATCTCTTCCAGTTCTGCAAGCATCTGGACCCTGACAATCACACTGTATGCACGCGTGTAGCTCTCGCCGAGCAACGCGCTCAGCTCAGTATCAAGACCATCCCTCGCCTTGGTGATGTGAGCGTGAGCTTCGTCGAAGTGATTACGATGAATGGCCAGGATGGCTCCAAAGAAGCTGCGATCGGGCGTGTGCTGTTTCATGGCGCTCAGATAGTCGTCCATAATGTCCCATTGTCCCATGCCCCAGGCTGCGGCCGCCGCTAATGGAGCAATGTGCCTCTTGTTTTCTCCTGAGGCGTGCATCCATTTGTCTTGTGCGATTGAAGAAAGAGTGTCCCACTCGCCGAGAGCATGCAAACATCTCATTTTGCCCATGACGACCTCGAACGATGCTTTTTCAGGCCCGCCTTCAGCTTCCTCGCGTGCTTGATATGCGAGCAGAGCCTCTTCCCAGCGTTGCAGCTTCTCGAACCAAGTCTCCTTCAAATCGACGTCTTGATACCCTTGGGCCTTTCTAAGGATACCAAAGGCTGCGTCGGTCTGCTGAAGCTGGTTGTTGATCGAGATGAGAGCCTCCACTGCACTCGCATTCTGCTCGGCGTTGAACTCGAGTTCCTTGTAATGCAATGCCTTGGCGAATGCGTGACATTTACCGGCGTACATGCCCAAAGTGCGAACATCAATTGGAAGGGCCTTGTCGTCGTGTTCCATGAATTCGGCCAGATTAAGCAGGATCTGTAGGATTTCGGGAGGAATGTTGGGACTGGTCAATGCCACTTCGATGGAGCGGACAAGTTCCTCTTGATACTGGTCGTAGAGTTCTGTCCAGCAGCTCACAAACGCACTGTTGAAGAGACTGCGCGCGAGCGGTGCGTAGATGCCCGCCAAGTTAGTGCATGCTCTCAGCGCCTGTTGCGGTGACTCTCGCAACAACTCCACCGAGAAGCGACGCATCCATTCCTGCCAGTCCTCTTTCGTGGATTTTTGGTTGGCCTCCCATGCATTCTTCAGATGCTGTTGGTTGACCGCGAGCTTCTTGGTGGAGATTTCGGTGGGGTACGTGTCTTCATCCTCATCGTGATACTTCTCCTCGGGACTCAGGTCTTGCGGCAGAGCTTCGTGCTTCTTCAGTTTGCCGATGATAATGTTGTAGTGGGTGTGGTGAATCTTCTGCTGTACGAGGATCTTCTCGATAGTAGGAATGAAGTGCATGTAGTCTTGGCCCAGCTGAAAGATCAGCGCACATAGAGTTTCCATCGCGGGTGTCTTGAGATTGTTGTCGTTGCCTTGTAGCACGCGCGATAGTGGGTGAATGATCTTCGCGGAGAACTCGGAAATGTTGACTTGTCTGCTCAGGCGTCCAATCGTCTCGATGGCAGATTTGCGGACATCGCGATGACGATATCTTCCATCCGCGGTGTCAAACATCCGGACAATGACTGGGATAATGAGGTGCATATACTCCTCAGCGCTGGCTCCAAAGACGAGGAATGCGTGAAGTACGCGCTGGCAGGCAGCTCGACCACTTTCGGTCCGATTGTCGGCGTCGAGCACACCAAGCATCAGTGGGAGAACGTTGGCCAGGTATACCTTGAATTCCCCCTCCAGACTTCGGGCTATGCTCTCGATGAGTGTGAGGATGGTGGCCTGCAACTGGGTGCTCTTGTACCAATGATCGCTAATGGCCTCGAGGATAACGTGAAGATGTGGACGGATGTGCTGCCTCACGATCTTGACCAACAGACTGAGCTGATTGAAATAGCCTTCGAGGCGGTTGTCGGAAGTCGCATCTTTCAACACGCCAACAATGCCAGGCACCACAGTGCTTAGGAAAGGGACGCACTTCATGCCCATCGTAGCGTAGATGTTCATGACTGCCTCAACAACACTGGAGTGATACTGCTTGAGCGTGTCTTCTTTGAGCATGCTCATGAGTGTGTTGATCACCACAGTCGGGTAGTAGTCTTCGTTGCTGGGTGTAATTCCCTTCATGATGAGCGTAACGTCCGATTCGGCCTCTGCTTCTGCACGGAGATTAGACTCTGGAGACTCTTCGATGACCTGCTGATGCTTGTACGGATCGAGCGCGCCCAGAATGCCCATGAGGCGGATCGTCTCACGGCGGAGGTCCCCGGGTGCTTCGTTCTTGACGATGCCGACCAGAATTGTCAACAACTCCGGATGGTCCGTGTACGGATCGATGACATAGCCACTGTTGCTTGCCAATTGGCCCAACGTACACAGCGCAGCTTCGCGCTTCTTGGGTGATGCAAGATCTTGAAGGCTTCGAATGATGATCCGCATCAATTTTGGGATATACTTGACCATGTCGTCGCCACCAACGGTGGCCAGATCACCCAGAGCGCGCAATGTTGTGGCGGCAACGTCTGCATTCGGATCTTCCGCTTTAGGCAAGAGCACTGTGACCATAGGATCGACATATGGCTTGATCAGCTTGCTACTGGCGCTGACGAGGTGGCTAATGAGCTGAGCTGACTCTCGTTTGTTATTCGAGCTGTTGGAGTACTCAATCTCCGTCAGTAGCTGAATCAGAACCTTCCGCAGCGACGGAAAAACGTAGGCGGGGTTGACCGACGTCAATCGACCGATGATTGTCATGGCAGCCTCGCGGATTGGGAACTTTTCATCGTTCAGCGCAAGGAACAGCGTGCGCACGTTCTCCGCTTTCGCAAGATGACGATCGAAGCGAGCATCCAGGGACACCAAGACTGTTTGACGGATGTCTGGCTGTGGATCAGCAACACCGACGGTGAGAAGCTTTTCAATGACATCGGAGACCACCTGGATGGCATGGTGACTCGTCTGATGCACGATGGGATCTTTGACGAACAATTGACAGCAGGTCAAGGCGGCTGCTTTGCGGATTGTTGCATCATCGTCCTCGACGTATCGAATGGCCACATCGCGGACGAACTCATTGAGCACGTGCCCGCTGAAGTCGAAGGAGCCCAACGTGACCAAAGCCAGCGCAATTTCTTGATCCTTGTGTTCCTGGTGCTGTGGGTCTCTTTGATCACGATAGTCTCTGGTGTAGATCGGCGGAAGGCCTTTTCCCTGTGTGGGATGTCCGAGAGTTTGAAAAGGCTGACCGCAAAGCGTACGGCTGAGCAGGTCGAGTAGCTTCTCCTGGATGGTTGACTTCACTGGTGGTATGTAATGAGCCATGTCGACCAGTGCCTGCGTGAGCGAGTCTGAAAGGCCGCAAGCAAAGATGGGATCGAGGAGAGCCTCCATATATTTGCTGAGGGTCTGGCCAACAGCGATGGCCATCATGCTGATGCACTCGAAGATGGGGGCCTCGTCCGAGTTCTTGGTGCGGTTCTTTAATGACAAGGCATCCCTGATGTGAAGCAGAATAGTGTCGAGATAGGGTGCTATCGCTGAGGTCACCGCGTGTGCGACTTTGCCGATGGCCACGAAAGCCATGTTCCTTTGCTTCGGATCCTTCAAGAGGGTCTGCAGGTGCTGCATTGAGCGAGCAAGGTAGTGGTTGCAGAAATCTTTGGGCGCATACGCAGCAATCAGAGGGATAATCTCCACGACGGTTCTCCTGATTGTTGGATCACGATGCTCGCGATATTGCTGCAACAACACCCGGTCGGAGGCCTCCTTGTACTTGGACCCGTGCATAAACATGCCGCCTTGGATCAACAGTTCCTTGTAGACAAGCAGAGATCCATGAATACATTCCACGGTACCACGGCGGAAGCCGTCTTGAGCACCCTCGAACATGCGCGTGAGGCATGTGGAGCGCTGCTGTGGATCTCGTGCTGACAGAATCTTGAAGCACTGTGACACAACCTCCGCGGCAGTTTCCCGAATGACGACCTTTTGATCGCGCAAGCCCTCCCAGATACTGGCTAGTATCCCAGGAATGTACATGTACAGGAGGGTCGAGCTGTTCCTCGCCAGTTCGCGGAGTATGAGCACAGCAGCGAATCGTCGATTCTCCGTCCTCTCCGATGTGAGCCACTCGAGAGCACGCTTCACCTCTGCCTCGACGAGCTCCGCAGTCAGAGCTCCTCCGGGAGTGGCAAGACGACCCAGGCACTTGGCAGCGACGACCATGGCGCTTGTATCGTTTCCCTCGAGTGTGCGTTTGATGTAGTTGCTGAACTTTGGCACCTTTTGCGCGGCATCATCGCCCTTGAAATCAATGAGAGCATTCAGAGCGTATAGGCCACCTGTTCGCTCGTGTGTATCGTTCCCTGCCAGAATCATGTTCACCATGCGGCTGTTCACATCGGCGTAATAGGTTTGGAACGGGCCTTGAGCGAGCTCTCGATAGGCCGTGTTGACGTTGTCCAGCAGTCGTGCGGCGGCATTTTGACGGACGAGCTCACTGCGAGCTTTGAGGTCTGTGAATATCGCATCGAGCGGTTCCTTGTAGACAGACGCCATGGTGGGCGTGTGGTCGTGTGCGGCTTCGTTGGAATCGGCGATGCGCGTGGCAAGATGCAGTTACAGGCGCTGCGCAGGCGTCACTTCATCGTCCGGATCGACTGACATAGTATGTCCGCGGGCGAGAACTGATTAATGAGAGTCTGTCCGTTGAATGTGAGGTCTGGCGGGTCGTCTGCTTCGAAGCCCGTTTAAGCTTCACAAGGTGTAGTTCGTGACCGGTGGGGGATTTGCACATGAAACCTTAAATTTTGAGCCGCATCGACAGCTTGATCGCGGTTTCGAGCGTGTGTACTCACTTTGCTTCCGACGATCTCTTCCCCCACCACATGACTATGCGCTTCATTGATACGTCTCATTCATTTCAGGACGTCGCCTGCCGAGATGGCCAACGAAGACGTCCCTCAGGAGTTCCCGGACGTGTCTCAAAAGCTATCTGCCCCGAAGAAGCTATCTGCGTTCGAGCGGGAACGACAGGCGCAGGAGGAGAAGCGGAAAAGAGCAGAGGCAGAGAATGCGGCGGCACTCAAGTTGTTTGAAGATTCCTTTGCGAACGAGGACGAAGGCGACAATGACGACTTCGATGGCTTTCCAGCGTTCAATGCACCGCGAGGTTCTCGAGCGGGATTTGGTGGCTCACGACCCGGACTGGGCGGACCTCCAGCAGGAGGAGCACTGCCACCGAATTTGAAGAGGAAGCGGGCGTTGGAGGAATTGAGAGAGCAGCAAGAGGCGAGGAGAGAGCAGCAGGCGATTGCAGACGAGTACACACTACAAGGACATGCGAGTGAGGAGCAGGACCAATACAGCCGGGAGACAGAGCAGGAAGACGCCGCACCAAGGCCTACGGTGCAGTTGACCTCACTACCGCCATCCACAACCGCTGAGGATGTCAAAGCGCTCCTCCGCGATCACCTCAGTGTTCACTCGGTACAGCTTCAAGCGGCTCCTACATGGAACGGCAAAGCGTCACTTACGGCTGTCGCTGCGTTATCATCGGAAACATCCACGTCTCAGATCGACAATGCCGTAAGTGTACTCAAAGACAAGTATCTCGGGCTTGGCTTCCATCTCTCCATTTCACGCCATCTCTCTTCGACTGCTCTTCTGCCTGCCCTGATATCCGGACCGAACGCCACGTCCAACGAGCCGTTTGGCGCGCAAAAGGTCAACAACGATCAACACGGTCGAGCAAACCTTCGAAATGCTCCTCCTCCAGGAGAATTTGCCCCGCCAGAATCGTACGAAGCACCGTCTCGCCATGGGATCCACTCGCCCAATTCGATCGTTGCGGTACAGCCACCATTGGACACTTGCACGGTCCGAGCAATACATGTCATGGTTGATCGTCTGCTCTCGGAGCCGGATGCCGAGCGCGCGCTAGAGCTCGAGGCAATGTTGATGGCGCTCCCGGAGGTACAAACCGACAAGCGATTCTCATTCCTCTACGATTCGCGCAGCGCAGCCGGCGTCTACTACCGCTATTTGCTATGGAACGACGATGAATGCATCGAAACCTTACAGGAGCAGAAGCGATTTGGACGAGGACCTGAGCGTCTCTTCGAAGATGTGGTCATCGATTGGGCCCCGCCAAACGGTGACATGCCGTTTGTCGATTTGTCCACACTTGGTGAAGCGTTGGATCATCCTAGCTACGAGTCTAGCGACGATGAGAGTGACGACGGAGAGGGCACACGTCGTTTCAACAGAGGACGAAAGGATGACGAGGGTCTTCCGATGGCCACAGAGGCGAAGCGACTTCATCCTCTGCAGCTCGCCAAATTTGCGTGGTATCTGTCATCCATGCCTCCTACTCATGCCAAATTGCGCAAGTGCGATGTTTCTGCAGTCACAAGTTTCGCAATCAATAATGCTGGAGCCGCTGCAGAAGAGATTGTGGACATGCTCGTGCTGAACATCGAAAAGCCGTTCACTCAGTCTCAGTGCGCAAAAGTCGACACTGAAGACCTTCCATCGGACGATGACGATATGTACGAGCCCGACGAAGATTTGCCTGTCGTGGAGGCTACATTCACTCCTGAGAATGGCGATGTCAATGCCGAGAAGAGAGAACAGTACGACCCTTCTCAAGCCAAGTTGGTCGCTCTTTACCTGATAAACGATATCTTGCATAACTCATCCACAGCCGGGGTACGCAATGCTTGGAAATATCGCTCCCTGTTCGAGATTGCTTTCCGCCGACAGAGGACTTTTGAGCATCTGGGGCGCTTGGAGAAAGAGCTGGGATGGGGTCGGATCAAATCCGAGCAGTGGAGAAATCGGATTCGAGTGCTGTTTGAGATTTGGGAAGCTGGGAGTGTCTTTGCTGGTGATGTATTTGAGGCTTTGAAGAAGGACTTCTTCGAGCAGCCCGAGAGTGGTGACCCAGAAGCGGCGGGCGAGCAGACTGAGTCCACGCTAGAGCCCAAACGCCTTCCTCGCTTCAAGCGGATTGATAATACAAAGTCCGCAGAGCACTCGGCGGATGCCTCAATGGACCCGATCATGTCATCGACGGGGAATGATAGCAGTCATGGGCCCTCCCGAGCCGATATTGATGGTGTGCATCTTCCATTCAAAGAGCTCGATGGGATGTCTTCCTTTGAGGATGACGTTGGGAGAGGAGACATCGCGGGCATGGCCAGCGGAAATGTCGCAGTTCCGGAGAATGCATATGTCGTCGATTGGAATGCGATGGAAGTGGACACTGCGCAGACGGCCCAGCCCTTGAAGACTGGCTTTTCTATTAAGATGGGAGGCGGCAATAAGCAAGGGCCGTTGGATGATCCAAAACGCACAAAGCAGACCGAGGACATGTTCGCGGATAGCGACGAGGATTGAATGATTGCAATACCGTCACGAGCACAAGTTAAAGAACGAGCGCCAGTCTCTTGGACGTCAACAGGCTGTACAGCCCCTCCGCGATTTAGGAGCGCTCCTGTGGATTTCAACGGGCACCTGCCGTACCTCGCGCTTACTTCAGTGGCGCCGCTACTCCCCTGCGAATGGATAGACTGCTTCTATCACGTTGAAGCCGATGTTTCCTGCTGTGCTCCTTTTCAACATCCGCTCAGCGCTCCCGCACACTGGCCAGAAACTCCGTTGCTGCGCACCGCTCCCAGACATCGACAAGAATCCACTCACGGTCATATCGTCACATGAAAGACAATCGCGCCACCCACCCGCAATCTCCACGTTGTGTATACGTTCCCATCGCCTACCGACGCGGAGAGAAGTCTCCTGAAAGAGACGATATCAAGTTCCAGTGGTACGCCTCCTGCCAGTTGCCCCTTGGCACGGAGGATTGCGTTGAACGTGCTTTGAAGTCAGCTAGCAGCGCCGATTCGAGTGGCTGTCATAGTCCCGGTAAAAGAAGGCTACGTTTGCAAGCTCACCAGCTTCAAGGTATAAAGGACTGGCCTGGGTACGGCGATGAAGACGCTCATGGAGCCATCCGAATGAATGAATGAAGTCGAGCTATGGCATACTGCGATTCCTGCAAATCCCGCATACTCTCGATGTCGGAGATGTTCGTCATCCTGGGTACCAGCCTCGGTACTAGCTCGAGAGCAAGCTTGCATTCGCATTGACAAGGGCGTTCCGGAACATGGACTGGCATGCCACGCTATCCCAGTTTAAATGGTCGTCAAATACTCAGGGACGGCCAACGTAGCCGGACGTCGCCGGCACCTGTCGGAAGGGTGAATACAAGCCATTCCCGGTTTGGGAAGCGCAGGAGTGGTCACCAGCCGTCCTGGATCCGGCTGAGGCGGTGGCATCGATGAGATAAACGTCTGTCTTCCCTTCAATCTTGCTGTCACCTCACCTCTGATAAATCACACCGCGCAAAGTCCGCCGCAATCATCAAGTCACCGATCTCACAGAGATCACCACCAACAACATGCATTTCAAATCTCTGCTGTTGGTCTTCGCTCTCGGAGTCACCTCCATCCTCGCGGGTAAGTCGGAACGAGCTCCTCTCGCCGCATCTGTTTCGCAAATTCTAACGAACCTACAGATGAACACGACGAGAATTGGTGCAACGAGTGTCACGGCCTTTGCCGTGATCAACAATACCAGAAACGCGAGCATCGCCCATACCTTATCGAGTGCTACAATGGATGTGCAGCTCTTGCGGATGGGGGAGGACCTTGCATGCCTCGCCCTCACAGTCTGTTCTAGCGGAATGGAGTCGAGGCCGCAGCGAAGCAATCGAGGAGCCGGTGCAGGCAGCATGAGGTTGGGGTGTCTTCCTGAGCTGGCTCGAGCGTTGGGCAGGTACACGGGTTCGGCAATGGTTGTTGGCAACGGAACCTGGCGCATGCAGTACGAGGAGGCAGTTTATGTTGAATCTGATGGCTGCGGCGAGATGTATATCGATTGCTCAGTCGCACAGCCGGCGTGAATGCTGTAGCTACGTGGCATGTAGCACGAGTCCAGTACTAACAAAGTCGCAGCACATGCGCGGTTTTGATGAGCGTTTTGATGAGAATAGCTTGATCTTGAATCCCAATGAGTGCCGTTCCAGCCCAGGGCATTTCGCCGAGAGATGAGCCCTCGCAACAGAGGACCGAGCTCTGGAAGAGTTGACCATCCACATCCGTCCTGACCACGATGTCCCACTTCTCGACATGGCATGCTTGCATGCTTGCCTGCTTATCGAGCTTCCCAGCAAGCCATGCTAGATTTGATGCTCCCCACCTTGCCGAGCCAGGATATATTTGAGTTGATCCATCTGCTTGCTTGTGCTTCTCAACACCCTCACAATCTCGATCAAGCGAACAACTTCAAGACAAGAAAAGAGCCTCAGCCATTGCCACCCGGCTTCCACTCCAAGCCTCCGCAAATCCGACAGCTTTCAGCACCAGCCGAACATCATGAGGCTTCTTCTTACAACCATCTTGGCTTTCAGCAGCATCGTGTTGGCATTCGACGCTGTCGAAAAGAGAGCCTTTTGCACGGCTCAAAACTGTTGTGACGGGCAAGGGCGGAAATTCACGTACTGTCTCCAGCCACGTTGGCATTGCCCTTCATGGATGGTAAGTAGTAATATCACTTGATCCCGTTGACCACAAGCGTTCCAATGCGTCGTCTTCCCAAAGCTGATATGTCTGCGCTACAGTGCGATTGCTCCAGTGGACCTTGCACGCCTCCTCCTCCTTGAGATGACGGCACCGTGGGAGAGAAGTTGTGGAACCGGGATGTCGGCTGTGAGGCATTACGATGTCGGAGTTTCCACCTTGGCAATCATGCTGGACAGAATGGTCTTGGAGATGCGCGCTGAGCCGGCGACTTCGATTGGAGAAGTAGTGGTGGCATAGCATCATTCGTGTCACGTGGCAAATGACGGTCTACCTTGTTGGTTTTGGTACCTGAGTGGCCATAATTGTAGGTCCAAGGTCCCGGCGGGCACCTCTCATTGTCCTAGTTTTTTCACCATGTGAGACAAATTTCTGCGGTCGAGTAGTATCTTATCACACCCTCGGCCCTCTTTGCTTCGAAGCTGAGCCTGCACCGGTCGTGTGCAATGATCAGCTTCCGTGACGACTTGAGACGGAGCGCCGACGAAGGGGAATGAGGCACCGACTTCCCGATACATGGGTGAGCATTGAAATGGCTCAGACTACCGATGTGAGCGACGCACGGCCTGTCTTTTAGAATGTGGCTCGACTGCGCAGTCCGACGGCTGCTCGATCGAGGTAGCTTCCCAGAAAGGTAAGATGACCATCTCCAAAGAGTGAAGGCGGCGCTGGGTCTCAAGTTTGCCGTCTTCTCCAATGCATGGATACATGCGGGCCATTTATTCTGTCTCACATCGCGAGGATGCTCTGTGAAAGCGAGTCGATGGTTGGCCGGATTGATACAGCGGTCTGTAAACAAGGCTCGTCACTTGAAGACTGCTTCACATCAAGCGTGACCGATGGATGGAGGCCCGAGGCGATGGGGCGGGATTGATACAGCGGTCTAGATACAGAGGGAAGCATGTGGACGGCCTGAGGCATCAACTACCTGACTAAGCGAACTTTGTATACCTTCGTCCTTCCGACATCTCCTTAGATAGCTACCTACAACAACCTCTCTCATCTCTCTTTCTGGTCTGTATACAAGGCCTTTCACTTGCAGACTGCTTCACATCAACCGTGACCGACCTACGCACATCGCTCGTTGACCTCGAAATCAACACGGAATGCGCTGATCAACTTCAACTGCGCTTCCAAACTGCTACTCCGGATTAGTCTCCGGCTGCCTCACCCTGTTCGTGCAGTCAGTCCCAAATATAACCCCCACACATCTCACACTCTCTGTCTCGATTTGGAATCTGCCACCTGCTGAAGCCTGCAATTCTATCGTGCTCTTGTGTGTCCACCGCGACGAATGTGCGATCGGTAGGATTCTTCAGTCCGATCTCCCACAAATGGAACCAGATGTCATCGGTCAACGTGTGGAGATTATCCTCCGTGGCTGGACGAAATTTGAATCGAGTTGGATCTGCGAGGTGAAGTAGGGATGCCATGTTGTGATGATTGTTGGGAGTCGTGTTCTGAAGTTGGAATTTCGAGGGTATATATTGCTCAAGGCTCGGCCCCGCGAGGGATTCGCTGGTGTGACCTTGAAGCTTGATGATCGGAGTGGCATTCTTCGTCGCTTCTGAGTGCGGAACGGCCGATCATGTCCCAGGCAGTCACTCACCGGGTACCGCGTGGGACGTGGTACTGGAGTGAGCCGCGTGCGACGTCAGTTGTCTCGGATCTCGAGCTGTGACACTCCGGCGACTTTTGGTGCCCTGCCGAAATTACCCGATCAGGAAATCAGAGGAAGAAAAGTCTCCGGTTGTGTCTATAAGTATCATTCAACGGCCGTGGTTCAGATCGCTAGATGTCCTGACTCGCCCGCATGTACAAACCTCTTCAGTGCCAGTCGAGAATAGAACATGCCCTCCGAACCTACCTCACAGCCACCCTGGCCAAGACCTACTTCCGCAGAGAGGACATACACCGCACACTGCCATTGCGGGGACCTTCGATGGACTTTTGACCTCTCGCCGCCATTGTGGTCGGATTCCGCCAACCTGGGACAGTACCAAGACGAACAGATCTACCCTGTCACTCAATGCAGCTGCTCTTTCTGCGCTCGTCACGGCGTCTTGTCCGTGCACCCGCAAGCAAGCAGTATCCGATTTCTTCCCAAAGAAGATAAAGAGGGAGAAGGCAGCGAAAAGAGGGAAGCCAACGGGAGAAGGAAGACACGGTACCAAACGGGCTGCAGGCTTGGCGCAGGGTGGTTCTGTGGGCGTTGTGGATCCGTCGGTGGGCTGGATTTTGGTGAGCAAAGTGGCGTCGTGGATGAGGATGGAGAATCGAGGAGTGTCGTCAATGTAAGTCGCTTCTTGAGGTTGCATCCAGGTGAAAGCTCTGCTGACAGACGTCGCGCGAGCAGGTAAGGATGCTAAAGGACTTTGATAAAGGCAAGCTGAAGATTCGTACGCCGGATGCGATGAAGAGTGTCGGGCCGGCGTACACGGTTGGAGTGGAATCGTAACATCGATGGCTCCTCATGCTGAAGAGCTTCACAGTCAGCTAATGTAAGACCGCCCTTCGGATGGTTCAAATGAAAGGGGCGAAGTCTTGGAGCAGTCGTCTTTATTGTCTTGTGCGTGCGGTACCGCGTAGGGAAGCAAGGAGGAAGCAAATGCGCTCACCAATGAGATCGATGTCCCGGGAGCAAATTCGCGGAACATGCTTCTTCCCCTTCTTATGATTGAAGACGATTGTTTTGTAACTTTCCAATACCAAACACAGGACTGCTGCCTTGGAGTGGCACCTGCCTCATACCTGTACTAGAGTCGACGCATCCATTAGCAAGAGCTTGACGACGTGCCGCAAGCTGACAGCAGGAGCGTAGGTGGGTGTAGCTGACCTCCCAACGCTAAAACCTGAGCTCACAACGCTAGAGCTCGGCTTATATGCCAAAAGCGGAACTATAAGCCGAAAATTGCGGGAGTAGCCGAGGGATGTTAGGTATAATGTTACAGCGCAGACGCCCAGGCGTATATGTTAGACCGCGCGCGAAGTTTAAGGGACGCTAAGCTATTAGCGCGAAATCGAAATTTTCTCTCCTTCCTTCTTCCTTCCTTACTTCTACTCGCTTATTGTAACCTTACTTATAACTACCTAGGTAAGTTATCCCTAACATTACCGCTAACCTTATTATAGCTTACCCTTTATAGCCTCTACGATTACGTAAGTATAAATTTAAGACATCCCTAACCTTACTACTTACCTTTCGGCTAACTACTATATACGAACCTTAAGATAAAGGATAATAGAGTACTCGAGCAGACTAGAAAACTAGCGGCTAGCGTAAGGTTAACCTAGGCATTATAGGTAAGCTTATCGCTAACCTTATATAGAAATACTATAAGAGAATAGTTAAGGCTTAGAGAGACGGAATACGGATAAGGGGTAAGGCTTTCGACGTAGTTTATTGTTATCTTTAGCCTTATATATAACCTTACTACTAACCTTATAGCTTATAGGACGACTATAAGTACGTCGAGATTCCTAAAGGCTAGGCGATCTACCTAATACTAGAGGGATAGAAGTATAGATTCCCTAATATTATAGCTAACCTTATAGCTAACCTTATATAGATATACTAAGGGAACCTTCGTGTTAACCTTAAAGGACGAAGCTATCCCAACTCCGGTACCTCTAATAAATAAGGTAACGATAGGTATATTATAACTAACGACGTACCTAACCTTACGGCTAACTATATTATAGGCGCCGAATCTAACGGCTCGGAGGATTCTAATAGAGAAGTGTCTATTCCGAGATATAGCTTTAACAATTAGGATAAGGCTAGGCTATATAACGTAAGCTTACGTATAATACTACGACTAACCTTATAGCTAACCTATTATATAGCACCGGGCTACTTCTTATATAAACATAAAGTAGTACGTATAGAGTGTAGTAAGTATAGCCTAATATTATCCCTAATGTTATAGCTAACCTTATAGCACCGCATTCGAGTTGCTAGATAAGGTAAAGGCCGTAATAGAGTATATAAGAAGGGCGGAGATAGAGGATTCGACGATAATACTATTACTAAGACCGAGGGTAACGTTACTCCTAATCCTATAGCTAACCTTATAACTAATACCTTATAGCTACCTACTACGTAATCCTAACTACGACGAACGAGAAGGGCGGATAGGCTAGTAACCTAGTCGCTAAGACGTATACTTCCCTAATATTACGTCTAACCTCACCGCTAACCTCTCTAGTCTATCCTCCGCTAAGAAATCGAAGAAGCGGATAGCTAAGAAGTATATTTCCCTAATATTATGCCTAACCTTACGGCTAACCTCTATAGCGCTCCCCCCTCTAAGAAATCGAAGAAGGACATTAACGCGAAGCCGGCGCCGACTATCCTCGATATCGATAAGGAAACTAAGGATAAGTATATTACCTATATCCTTACGCCTAACATTATCGCTAACCTTATTAGACCCCCTAGGAAAACTACTAGCGGTAAAGGCCTTAAATCTATATAGGCGATCGTAGCGGCTTAGGGTACTATAGCTAGATTATAACGTTATGCCTAACCTTGCCCTTAACCTTATAGCTAACAATATCTAGCGTACTAGAGACCTTCCCCCGATATAAGCAAGATGTCCGTATAAAGAAAGGCAAGAAGGTGTTAAAGAATAGAGAAAAGCCGAAGATCGTCTATAAGGAGAAAGATATAACATTATCGATAATACTATACTTGACCTTATAGCTAACCTTATATAGCTTAACTATACTAACGCCCTTAAAATCGCTAAGAAGCATCTCGTAGCTAGTATGCCCTACGAGCCTTATATAAATGCCTACCGCGACCGTAGTAACCTTACGGGTAGTAATAGCGCTAAGTACTTTAATACCTTCGAATGCTACGCGTGGAACTTGTTTAGTAATAGTTAGGAGATTAAGGAGGCCCTCGACTAGAATTCTCCGGCGGCTTCTCGAGGTTAGGAGTAATATTAGGGGTAACATTACCGGTAACCTCGCTGGAAAAGCCTATAGTTTTAATATCCTAGGTAGCAGCACCTTCTAGTAGAACAATTGAATTTTATGCACCTAACACTATATGTAACCTTATACGTAAGCCTATAGTACAGCTTTTCTTGCCTCTACTATCCTAAGGATTTAATAGATAGATAGATATACTTATTTCTTTACTATTTTAATAGTCTAGTCTTATCTACTTATATCT
>JALRMM010000008.1:0-226310 GCA_026122155.1 Zymoseptoria crescenta
ACACTAGTTACGTGTATCTAGCAGTGCTACCTTCGTCGCTAGGCAGCTAATAGACTTTATCCTCTCTTATGCTACCCTTTTAGCACTTCGAAGGCACAACAGCACACAGCACTTAAATCTACCTCCTCGTTGCCCCCCTATCTACCTTCCCTCGTCTTCTTTTTACATATTTACCTTCTACAGCCCTCTTTTACCACACCTCCGGTACATACTGCTGCTATCCGACGGGAGTTTAGAGTCTAAGTATACTCCCCCCTCACAGGAGTAGTAATCCGTAATTACTTAAGTCGTTTCTCTATTGCTAATATAGTAGTTCCACTTCCTAAGGGCCTTCTTAATCGCTAGAAGTTCCTTTTTATACACTAGGTAGTTTAGCTCGGCCCCTTAGAGCTTGCGGCTATCGTATGCAACTAGGTATAGCTTATTATTGTTATTAGCTTAATAGAGGACGGCCCCGACTGCCTATTTACTTACATTAGTTTTAATAATAAAAGGTTTAGCTTAGTTAGGGATTATTAGGACTAGTTCGCTGCATAATACCTTCTTAAGGGCTTTAAAAGCGAGGGTGCATTAGGCTGTCTACTTAACTAGCCGTTTCTTTTTTAGTCGTAGGGTAGTATTATCCTCCTTAAGTAAGTCGGATAGAGGGGCTATAAGCCTTACAAAGTCCCTAATATACTTGCGATAGAAGGAGGCTAGTCTAGTAAACTATCGCACCTCTTAAGTGTTAGTCGGTGTAGGCTAGTCCTTAATAATAGAGATCTTGTCCTCTATAGGTCGTACTTAGTTGTAGGACACCTAATAGCTATAGAAGTCAAATTCCTAGACCCTAATAAAACACTTCTTAGGGGAGCAATACAGCTTATTTTCTCGAAGGATGTCTAGGATCTACTTTAAGTAGTCTTTATGCTCCTTAACCGTCTTGGAAAAGATAACGATATCGTCTAAGTATACTATATAGGTCTTGTAGAGGTAATCTCTAAGGGCCTCGTTTATTAAGTTCTAGAAGCTTATAGGGGCGTTATAGAGGCTAAACAGCATTACCTTAAACTAGTATTTCCCTTAGCGTGTGTTAAACGCTATCTTATAGCGATCCTTAGGCCTAACCTTAACCTACTAGAAACCGGAGGTTAAGTCGATCTTACTAAAGTATCTAGCGCTATAGAACGCGTCTAAGTAGTCCGAAATACGTAGGAGGGGGAAGCAGTCTTTAATAGTAATATTGTTTAAGGCACGGTAGTCGACGCATATCCTCTACTTGCCGCCTAGCTTAGGTATAAGGAGGACAGGGCTCCCCTACTTAGAGTAAGATCGCTCTATAAGGTCGCGTTTTAGTAGTTTGAGTATTTAGCTCTCTTACTCCTCGGCTTAGGCCTAAGAAAGCTAGTACGGCTGTTAGTTAATTAGCTTAAAGTCTCTAGTGTTAATGCTATACACGATCCTTCGGTCCTTAGGCAACTTAGAAGGTAGGGAGGACCTAAACAGGTCGCGGTTTTTAAGTATAAGGTTGTTAAGGAGGGGCTCTATACTCGTTAGCGGAGGAATCTTGTTATCCTCCTTAAGCCTAGCTAGATTATCCGTATTTAACCCTAGCACGCTCTCCTTAATATTAAAGAGGAATAGAGGCATGTCCTTATCGACTAATAGCATAGCTTTAAGCTTATTAAGGGAGTATATACTAGGATCGAAGGGAACATTAGCAAGATTAGGGACGTAGCCGGTGCACTTAATAACGTGCTTTACCTTATTCTTATACAAGTAGACCTTGTTCGTCTAGAAGTTAATTTAGGGGTTATAGAGTTAAAACTATTCGAGGCTAAGGATTACGTCGTAGGTCCTTAAGTCGAGGATTCGGAGGGTTATAGTGCTCTTAAAGTTCGCGATTTAGTAGGGGATTCGGATAGCCGACGTGCTTAACTATATAGTACCGTTAGGCATAGCTACTAAGCGCTCCGGGACTTTAACTTAAAGCTTAGGAAATCGCTTAGCGAGGCGCCGGCTAACGTATATCGAGCTAGCTCTAGTATTAAGTAGGAACTTGTAAGGCATAGAGCCCTTTAGTAGGCTAAGTCGACTATAAGTAACAAGAAGATTAGGCCTAATAGTATTAAGGTAGTCTACTTGCGCATTTAGCGGGAGGAAGGAAACTAGCGAGGGCTTACTTAGACTAGACGACTTAGAGTCCTCGATGTCTAAGTCGATAGTTATTTTTTTGCAGTGTATTTAGAGCCCTTGCTTAGGTTAGTTCCCTTCCGTTTGTTATACTTATCTTGCTTCTTTTGTAGGTTAGGCTTTAGCCGCTTAGAACACTTGTACTAGGTATAGCTAGCTATCCTATAATTGTAACACTTAAGGGAGTAGGATTCGGGCTTCTTATTATTGTTAGATTAGATAGAATCGAGCATTGCTACAACGTGCTTAATCTGCTTCTTAGAGAAGCGCGATTTCCTAAGTGCCTTACGCGAGAAGCTGTTTCTAAACGTCTTAACCTAGTCTCCGTCTATCCTTAGTCCCTTAGTCGCATTAGCGACCTCTTAGTTAGCTACGTCGATAGCTTAAGCTTCGTCTATTAGTTCCTAAAGTGTTGCCTTCTACGGGGTAAGCCGCTTAAGGATTAACCCGGATCTAATAGTAAGCTTAACACTATTAAAGAACACTTGTGCCTTCTAGAAATCGTTAGGCTTCGGCTTAAGAAGTCGAGATATAGAGAGAATTTTATAGTAAAAGGGAATAACGCTAGTAATCTACTTAAGGTTCTTAAAGCTGCGCTAGAGTTTCTCTTAATAGTAGTAGTCTTAGAAGTAGGCGATAAGAGTATCGAGCATATTGTTAAGCGTGTAGGCACTAATTTTAATAGCATCCCTACTAAGCTCCTCTTGCTCTTCCTACTACGTAAGTGTATCTCGCTCTATCTAGCCGCTAGTATATTCGATTAAGCTAGCTTTAGATAGGCGGACTCTATTCTACCTTAGAGTAATTTAGTTCCTTAAGTAACGGCGGAAGCTACGAACCTAGGTATCGGCTGTATTGTTCCTAGTGTCTCCCTAGTAGTTGTCCGGCTACTTAATAGAAGCCTTAATGCGCTAATCGAAGGCTCCCGGGGTGCTACCTACGCTAGAAGTGCGCTTAGGTACGGAAGCACCGTCCCCTATAGTACTTAAAGTATCGGATTTATCGCCTATAGCACCTAGATCCTGTTCGGACGTCTTGATTACTAGTTCGACCGCCCTAGGCTTACTTAGGCTGCGAAGGGGGATAGTAGTTCCTTTAGCTAAAGCATTACGGGCGACACGTCGTCGTAAGGACGCGTTAGTAGCTTTAAGTCGCTCGATATAAGCTTCTATTTCTCTAGTAATAGTTAGACGCTAGGCTAGGTCGGCTATCTCCCCTTTAAGCTAAACGAAGGTCCGATTAGCTAGCCTAGCAGTTAGAGTAGCACGGGGTTCTCTCTATATAATATTCCTTAACACGAAGTTATAGGTTAAACTCTCTTTAACTAGAGGGGGAGCTAGGGCAGGTTCTATCTTAAGGCGGCGGAGTTGCTTATCTAAGTAAGGATAGGTAATATAGTTATCTACCCCTAGCTAATAAGAAGCTGCAGTCTCTTCGACTTAAGTACTATCTCCCGTAAGGGAGGGATAGTCTTCTTAATCGTAAATAGACGATATACTATTAGCTTAATATTAACATAGTATTAGGTAGATTAGAAACGAAAGGTAGTAGTAGTATACGGGTTAATTGCTTAAGAATACATAAGAGGGTTATAACTTCTTCTTTATATCCTTAAGCGACCGGTTATCCTACTTCCGGTTATTTAAGAGCATTAGTGCTACTTAGGTATTAATCTCGTATGCATTAGTGCTTAGTTAAAACGGTAGGTCTTTTTTGTAGTTATACGGCGGTACTTAAGATTGCGGTAATTCCAACCTTTAAGATCTATCCCTAACATTTAGGCTGTTAGCAGAGCTAGTCGGGCTACTTAACGTATAGTTATTTTATAAAGGAGGGAAGCTCCTTACTTAGAGGGTCCGAAGGCTCTATAGGTGTCCTATTTAGAAGGATCTTCTATAAAGAGCTAGCGATCTAGACTAAGTGCGCCGGCGTATAGGTACTTAGGCTTGCTCTAGATAGGTACGATCGATAGAGTTGTTAGGTATATAGTCTAAGTAGCTAGAGATCGAACCGTCTAGTTTCCGGTAAGTCTAAGGACGAGCTATTACTTCTAAGTTTTTCTAAGTTAGGCATTAGTTCGAGCTGTCCGGCCGGCTTGCTTCTCCTAAGGAAGGCCTAGCCCCCCTAAGGAGGGTAAGCTAGCCGGTAAGACGACTAAGGAGTCGCTTAAGTGCTCTTAGCTACTAGATAATTAAAAAGCGGAAAAGAGATAATAATTATTTAAGAAGGGAATTCCCTCGAGCTATATAGACCTAACTTAAGGGCACGGTTCAAGTTAGGTAACTTGAACCTTAGGTATCCACTTAAAGGACGGTGCAAAAGTTGTTTTACAACACCTAACATGCACCGCTTGGACGGTGGACCGCGTCGTACACCTTTCATAAATTCAATGTATAGTTCTATTTGGCAGAGCTCACTCGATGTCCATGATCATCCGACAATTCTCCTCCAGACTCATCTCCCCACACGCTCTCCGTCATCCTCTCCTCACTCGTCTAATGTCCAGCCAATCCGTCTCCCCATTCCTCGTCAAAGAACACATTCTCCGGGTACAACACAGCCGCGAACACGTCGCAGCCACTGAACTCGGACAAGGGAATGCTCTCCGCATCCATGTGAAACAGTACATTCCCAAGTCCAATTCTGATCCCAAGCCAGGTGATGTGACGATCATTGGTGCCATTGCCGATGCGTTCCCCAAGGAGATGTACGAGCCGTTGTGGGAGGCGGTGGTGAAGGGATTGGAAGGGAAGGGAAAGAGAGTGAGGACAATTCGGGTGGCGGATCCGGTCAATCAGGGAGAGAGTGGTGTTCTGAATGATAGGATCTTGGGGCCGGATCGTGAGTTCTCTTTTGCGTCGTCTGAGGCGTGGATGTGACGGGTGTTGGGTATGGGTCGAGCGAATGCTGATGCGGTTGCGAAGCTAGCTGGTTCGACCATGCGAGAGATCTGATGTTCTTGATCAATCAATTTCAGGATGATATTCCACATCCGACCATGGGTATTGGCCATAGCATGGGAGCTTCTCATTTGGAAGTCTTTGACATGTGGTACGATCTGGCTTATGTCTGACTCTGGCCCACAGAGCACACCTGGCACTCCTCCAGCCTCGTCTGATGGACGCAGTCGTCCTCATGGATCCCGTCATCCAACGAGGCGGCGGTGGATCGAGCTGGGCCGCCGCTTCGACCTACCGGCGGGATCTTTGGCCATCTCGTCAAGTTGCAGCAGAGGAACTCCGCTCGAGTCCAGCACTGAAGCTCTGGGCGCCGCGAGTACTAGATGCCTTCATCCAATACGGCTTGCGGGAACTTCCCTCTGAACAGTATCCTGATCTTCCTACTGACGGCAAAGACGGAGACATTCCGGTCACGCTACAGACCACCAAAGCTCAAGAAGTCTACAACTATGTCCAACCCATGTACTACGACGAACGACTCATGATTCCGGAATCCGAACGCCACCGCGACTTCTCCGACGAAGACCTAGCTCTCGCCCCTAATGCGGCATTCAACCGCGCAGAGAAGATCATGCTGCATCATCGCCTGCCAGAAATCAGACCGAGTACCCTCTTCGTCTTTGGCGCCACGTCTGAAGTCTCATCTGCAGAGTCGCGGAAGGATAAATTGGCCATCACTGGGACTGGACCGGGCGGAAGTGGTGGAGCCAAAGTAGGGAGAGTGAAGGAGGTTGTGATTGATTGTGGGCATCTAGTGCCTTTGGAGAAGCCGGACGAGAGTGGAGAGGCGTGTGCGAAATTTGTTAGTGATGAGTTGGAGAGATAGAGTAAAGAAGAGAAGGAGAGGTGGGCGGTTAGAGAAAAGTTCACGAGAGAACAGAGGGTTGGTATCAATGAGCTTTGGAAGAAGAATATTGGTGGACCGCCGGGGAGAAGGAAGAAGGATGAGGGACTTGGAATGAAGTTATGAGTCTGGTCATGAGCACTGTTACTTAGACACGGTACACGCAGTAGTGCGGAAGGATTACAGCTATACCCAAGCGGAAGAGCAGGTCGAGAGTTTACAGCATTTAGAGGAGCGGTCGAAAATACAGATGGTTCAAATTATGAACGTCTGTCCACCCTTCATTCATCGTCTCCAAACTGAGGCCATTGGTACTGGGTCGTCCTATTAAGCTATATGACCCTCTAATGCAATGTGTGACCTGCACCTGTGAACAAGATGTCTAATTGTGCTACATGCACCCCTTCGCAAGGCGTCCGGCTATCTTACGTGCTTCTCCTACAAAGCCCTTCCGCCATCGTACATGTCTCTCCAGCTATAGTATCGGACTTTCTAGATAAGCTGTCCGACATCCGTACATGTCTCTCTTCGTAAGCTGTCCGGCCACCGTGCATGTCCCTATCCGACCACCGTCCTCGTGAGCATAGCACCATTGACACAGGTTAGGCAGCGCGAAGTTATTACAGCTGTACGGGACCGACCACGCAACTCAATACCATTGCGGCATTCGGAGGAGTAGTCGAAGATTGTGCCAATTGTGAATATCTGTGTCCAAATTCATCTCTCATGTCCTCTACATTCACCCTCCAATCAAGGAGAAGAGTACTTGTACCCATACTGCTCCTTCGCCTTCTTACCCAACTCCTTAAGCTCATCCTCCTTCTCCTTGAATCCATCCTCTTCCTTCAGTCTCCTCTGATACGCCTCATTCGTAATCGTCGGCTCGTTCGGCACCGCAACACCCTTCTTGACCGCAGGTCTGGCATTGATCCTCTCCCACCACTTCTTCAAGTTGGGGAACTGATCGAGGTCCACGCCCGCGAAATAGGCGACGTTCACCCAGCTGAAATTGGCAATGTCGGCGATTGAGTACTTGTTCCCCACGAGGTACTCCTTGGAGGCGAGTTGAGCGTCGAGGATACCGTAGAGGCGTTCGGTTTCACCGACGTAGCGTTGGGTTGGGTAGGGGATGCGTTCCTTGGCGAGGCGGTAGAAGCTGGAGCTTGAAGTTAGCAGGCTTCACCGATATGGAAATTCTCCAAGATTACATACTGATTTGCCTGTCCCTGCATTGGACCCAGTCCGCCGTGTTGCCACGCCGTCCATTGTTCGCAGAGGGACAGCTCTGGGTCGCTCTTAAACGAGAATTTGTTCTCCGGGTCGAAGTGGCGTGTCACGTAGGTCAGGATCGCTGCACCCTCTTGAATTCCCAGACCACCGGCGTCATGGTCGACCAGGACAGGTATCCTTCCATTGGGTCCCACGTTCGTGAACCAAGGCTCTTTCTGGATGTTCTGGCTGATGTTGATGCTCTGGTAGACGTAGTCGGGCTTGCCGTAGGCCTCTTTGATCTCCTCGAGGATGATGCTCGCCTTGTGGCCTGTTCGAAAGCCAGCGTCAGCACAATGGATAGCTGGAGCAATGGCAGTTAGACGAACCATTGGGAGTGCCAAAGGTCAGCAGCTCCAATCCGCTCTTGGCGATGAGTCCGTTGGGTCGATCGGACATGTCTTCTTGCTTGCGGAGAGTCGTGCTTGAGAAGCTCCGATACGCGATTCGATTGTGCGATTGAGTGGTCTTGAGAAGGAAACTGGCGGTTTGCTGTGCTCGTTGTAGGGGAGAGCGAAACATGGGAAAGATGGAGAAAAGAAGGCAGAGCTTCCTGAATGTATATACTTACAGCCGGCCTGTAAGATGCTTACGTGGAGCTCACCTCCTATGAGAGCATGATGTGAGCTTCATGAGCTCCCCATCCATTGCATTTCTAATGCGTGGGGCCAATGATGATGGTGCTGCACATTGCTCCAGCCGGCCGTGAGATCACCGGGATACGTCATGCGAGGAGAGTGGAGTGAATTGACCGGCAAATCGTCGGCCTTTCCACAAGACTAGAGATCCAGACTGCATGTCCTTCGTCCTGCCAACATGAACACCTATTTAACGAGAAACGCAACGCGCCTGGAGGCAGAAAGGGCGTGGCGACCTCCTCCCGTTCCTCGAGATGCATTTCGGAAGCAGGAGGCTTCAGAACAGTTTCAGTCCTCCCGGCATCAGATTCTGGAAGACACCTTCCGGATCATACTGCTTTGCAATGCGCTGCATCCTCTCCTTGTTGGCCTCGCCATAAGATTCAAAGACGTCCTGCGATTTATCCGCGTAATTCATGTAAATGTACGGGTTGCTGTACCCCTTCTCTTTACCCCAGGCCTCGAGATCTGCGACATATTGCTGGCCCGCGCTGTAAAGCTCTTCATCGAGAGCCGTCGTATTCTTGATCCAGACCAGTTGGACCTGTAACAGAAGCAATGGTCCGCTGTCGCCTAGACCCATCGGGTTGCCGCCCCGATTATTGGTGTGGCTAAGCGCGGTTTGGCCGAAGATCTGGAAGCTGAGGGTCAAGCCAAGGAGTTTTGGATTCTTGGTCAACGACCCTTCATTTGCCTTGTCAACTGCAAATTGAATAAGGTCTGTATTCATCTTCATCGTGATGTCCCAGCTGTCCCAGCGCAGGCCGTTGGGCGCATTGAGTGACTCGTTCGCGAGAACGCCGTGTCTGGTGATTCGGAGGTCCTTCTTGGTAGATGGGATGTTTACAAAGGGCTCGAAGATCTTGGGTGTTTCTGTCACAGGCTCTGTGTACACAGGCACGGTGTCTGGGATTCATTCATCAGCTTCGTTCGCTCGTATCGCCAACCTGAAAAACTGGTCGATTTACTCACTGATGATCCAATTGCCCGCCAGATGCGCGAGGACCAACCATGTTGTGGCCTTGTCATCTTTTGTCTTCGGGTCCGCTAGAGCCCCGAAAGCAGGCTTAACTTTGTCCAGCTGCGATATATCGTAGGCTATAGTGCCACCCCAAAATTGGCTGCCGGGAATGGCATCGACATCGAACCGAGTGACGAGGCCGTAGTTACCCCCACCGCCTCTCAAAGCCCAGAACAAATCTGGGTAGCTCTCCTGGTTGACCTAAATGACCTCGCCATCGGCATTTACCATCTGGTAGCCACAAATGTTGTCGCATGCGAAGCCATGCTCAGGCGTCACGAAGCTAGTGCCTCCGCTCAAGAGCAGACCACCAACGCCGATGTGCCGCAAACGACCACCAGCGACAGTAATGTTCAGTGGATCAAGAGCATCGTAGACGTCGCCCCATCTTGCACCCGGACCGAGACTGACAGTTCCGTCGCCATTGGGCGTCACCTGATTGAGCCTGCGGAAGTCGATGGTGATGCCATTCTCAATATTGTTTGCCGATGCAAAGTACGTGTGCCCACCGCTCTTGGCTGCAAACGGGCACCGCGTCTGCTTCGCGGTCTTGATGATGAGGCCAACGTCCTCAGCTCGGACGGGTACGACGAAACATGCTGGGTTGAGATCACCGTTCCAGCCTGACCAGTACTCGGACTTCGATTCTTGATAGACAGCCGCTTCGGATGCGGTGAAGACTTTCTCGGGCAGCGCCTTGCGCAATGCGGAGCACTATACTCTCATAAGCTTGGTGATACTCACGACACTCAGAGCGTCGTCTTACCGCGGCGACACATATTGCGGATGTGTTTCCAACAGAGCGTACGACATCTATTGCTTGGACATCGCCAAGCAACAGCAAAGAAGTGAGAAGAGGGATAGCGAGGTTGACCATGGCGCCGTTGAAAGTGCTGGAGAACTTTGATAATGATATCCCAAGGACCAGAGCGAATTGATTGAATGAAGTACAGTACTCAATACTGATCGCCGCCATTCCGACCGTAGCCGGGACTTCCATGAGGCTTTGCTCATCGACAGGCCATCCATGTTGTCAGCCGCGTCATTCCTCAGCGCTCAGCCGTCCAAGCGCGGGGCAACTTGTTGATCAGTGAGGCTGTTTCTGAATTCTCATCAGGCAGATGCTGGAAAGGACGACTATAGGGTTCACTCTTGAATGACGGGAGTGTTGAGAATCGATAGCACGAGCAGCGTATCGAATCTTGTTGGACCTCAAACCCCGCATGCATCCAGCGGAGTCCTTCTCTGCACAACACCTGTGATCCTGAGAAGGCGGCAAGATCGTCGCGAAGCTCTGTACGCCATGAGCTACGTCTACTTCTTTCCGCGACTACTCGAGCTGATCATCTTCTTTTTCAAATGTTTGGGAATCTTCTCCTTCCGCTTCTCTCGTTTTTCCTCCTTCACAGCCTTCTTATGCTCCTTCTTCGCGTCCTTATCCTCGAAGCGCTTGCCGCGTGGCGGACCTGTCTCCCGCTCTTCGTACGAACCGTCTTCGCTGTCAGCGTCGGATTTGTCGTCGTCCGAATCCTCGACTGAGTCGTCCTTTGCAACATCTGTTGAATCTTTTCCCTGAACGTCGGATGGCTTCTGCTCGGCTAGCAGGCCTTGGTAGACCAACGAGTCGCCCTGCTGCATCCTCTCTCCGTCACGCTCAATGTCGTAAACTTGTTCAAGATTTTGTGGAATGTATTGCTGGCGAAACACCTCGTTGTCGACTTCGGTGGAATCTTCCTCGTTCTCTGACTTCTTGAACAGCCCATCGATCGTCTTTTTCATGCCTTCTTCTTCGACAGGACCAGAGTTATTCGTGATGAATCCAAACACAGACTGTTCTGAAAGGATGTCGGCACCCTTTTTGCGGAAAAAGTCGGAGATATTCTTGATGTCCATTCTCAGAAACTCCAAACTGCGCGGGTGATCTGGCTCCACACTTTGACTGACATCGATCACGATCAGACGATGTTTGTGGTAAAGCAAATTGTACTCTGAAAGATCGGCATGCACCAATCGACAGACCTGGTACATCTTCCGCATGTGGCCCAGCAGTTCGATGTATATTGAGCTCCACTTCGCGGCGACTTCTGACCCTGTCAACGAGTCAAATTCGACATCTCTTAATCGAGGCGCTGGCCAGCCGCGAGAGTTGCCTAGGAAGCCCATTACAAGGACGTGTGCCTTCAAGTATACCGGCTCTGGGCAGGGAATACCAGCGGCGTGTATTCTCCGCAGGTTTCGGAACTCCTTCTCCGCCCACACCTTGACCATGGCTCGATTTGATCCCTTGTTGTATCCGTGGCGGAAGCGATGCTCGCCCGTGACGTACTTGTCACGATCCTTGAACACGAGAATACTCGTCTTGTAGACTTTGATCGCCCGGTTCAGCTCTTTGACCTCGCCATTACCTTCCTCTTCCTGCGGTATCGTGACTGCGTGGTACACGTTTGCCTCTTTGCCCGTCGAGATCACACCGTTGATCTCGGAGACGATGTTTCTATTCAGCATTTGCAACATCATCATTCGCGTTCGTGGATCGAGAACCTGCTCCGTCGTGGCTCGATCACTCTTCTCTGCACCTCCATGGCTTTTCGTCACCCCGGCCTCTACATCGTTGAGCTTTAGCTTCGCAGTATGTCGTGAAAGAGATTTGATGTGATCGTCCACTGCTGCTTTTGTGTTGAGTTGCGGATTCGCCTTTGGTTTTTGTGATTCCGGTACGGAATTGTCGTTCAGCTTTCGCTGTCTGTTGTACGCTTTTGTGTAGTCGGCAGGGTTGGCGGCGGAGATGTCATGGTCAGAGAGATCATTGTCGGAGTCGGCAAATATGTCGTCGTAGTCGTCGTCGTCTTCCTCGTTCTGCTCGAGATCATCGTTGGCACTTCCGGGCATCGCTGGCTTGCTGCTGCCCAAGTCGACGTAGCCTTCGTTTTCGACGTATTGGTGAGGAGGCGCAAGTCCCTGCGCAGGGCTGGCATCTGCAATGTTTGACATGGTGAGTTTGTGCGAGCGGTCGTCAGGATGTATTGAAAGAGGAACTGTCGCCACGGTCGAGTACAACGTAGATCCTCGGAAATAAAATTCCCTGGTCGCGTTGACGCTTCGCGGGGCGGCGACCCTGTCAACGGAGATGGGTCCGGCGGAGGCGCCGTTCCAGCCGTATTGAATGTGGGAGAGGTCACACACTACAACATCTACAAAGTAACGGTTGTCACGCATGCGTGCGACACAAGAAGAGAGCAATGGCGGCTCGACGCTCATCTTCGGTTTGCATTTCTTGCCAGGCACGCCAATTGGTACTCTCAGGCCGTCGACCGATACCTCCGATCATATCATCGAAACGCCGGTTACAGACCGCTCCTGCGATTGAGATAGAGTCTCCGAGCGATGCCGTCATTCTCCGTCTACCAGAGCCTGCAAAGGAAGAGGAAGGAGCGAATAGACCGAACGATACAACCAAGCCAAGGATGGAAGCCGAGCCAGACGATGCGAATGGCCTCAGCTTCGAGGCTTTGTGGAAGCAACGTGGACCACGTCTGGAAACATTACGCAGACTCTCCAATCCTTGGCCAAAGCATCCTTCTGGAAAGCAAGAAGGCGTCCACAAAGGTCCGCTTCTCCCGGAGGGCACTGCAGCTGTCGTTCCCCACGAGGTCTTCAGGCAGATGGTCCATGAAGCAAATGGGCCAAAAGCCGTGCGCCAGGCATTGAGGACACAGCTGCTGGGGTGCGACACGCCACATGAGATATTCAGGGTAGTGGCAACGGCCATGAGATACCAGTCTACGGCAGAGAATCTAGCTGTGCTGGAAGAGCCGTTGATACGAGCACTGTATCGCTGCCGACAACACGCTTCCGACCCAGAGGTGCTGCAGACGCTGAATGCAATCATCTCGCGATTCAGAATTAAAGGCTTGCATGTGAATCCCATGCTCACCTTCATGGCGTTGAAATTTGCTGCTCGAGCAAGAAGTCTGCGGAGCATGAAACGGCATTTGAAAGTGGTGCGGGAAGAGGGCTTGACGATGAGTAGCAACATGTTCCGCAGCATCATCGCGAAGTGCAGCATTGGCCATCGTGGACTGGGCGAGCTCAGGAATGGACGCTGGCGGAGGAGCGAGCTCTTCCAAGTCCTAACCGGATTCGAGGATTGCAAACACCTGCCAATTGAGAAGCAATACCATCTGGGCACGATGCTGATTCGCGAAGACTGGCAGTATCTCCACGGATGGGTAGCGGTACTGGCTCGTTGTCGGGATTCCCGAGGTGTATGGGACGAATGGACTTTGTGGAAAGACACGCCAGCGCGGAAGAAACCTAGAATGCTGCATGTCCCTGCCGGCAGCCACAAAGTGACCACCCGGCATCGCGGTGACCACTGGTTCGTCGAGCAAGCGACAATGTCGGGTGATCTGGCCATAGCCTGGAAGATCTTGCAAGAGACGGAAATCCCCTTTCATTACTTGAAGCCACGTACGAAAGATCGGCTGCTGGATGAGGTTGAGCATGCGAGCGTGATTGACGAGCATATCCGAGATGAACTGACGAAGAGAAAGGAACGCGAGCTATCGAACACAGAGGAAGCCCGACTAGGAGCTACGGGCAATAGTCCGCGCGATCAGTATGGCTTTCCTTACGATGACGACGAGCCCATCGTTGCTGACGCAGAGAGAGAGCTTCACGATGCTGTCGAAGGCGGAGCTGCATGAACGTATAGACAGGAGGCGGCGCTTTGGCCATAAACAATGAACATCGGTCAGACATCTATACAAGCATGCAACTAGCACAGCACAGCCCTGGAGGTCAAGCTTTTCCAACGACCCGGACGGAAGTCGCAGGTTACACAGTCTTCTGACTCCATACGTACTATGTTAGTCCCCACACTGCTATTTGATGTCTTTCTCACCGACCTTCTCCGGTCCTTTGACCGATGTGATCGTCCCAGATCCAGGGATATCTTCCCCCTGAACGACCTCCGGTCTCCCCTTGCCAAGGTCCATCAGATCCTTCAGCATTGCCCTTGATGTCCTTACAATCGTCCTCCTCGACTCCCATACCGGCAAGAATACCACCATCGTACACGAGACAAACAACCAAAGAATCCCGACCACGACCCAGCCCGTGAAGAATCTCGCGGAGAAGATGTATCCGCTTCCGAAGAGCGGCATGGGCCACAGGACGAGGAGACATAGTGCTACGCAGACGCAAAGCCAGCGCGCGAGCTTGGCCATTTTGTCGAGCTTGGTCTTCTCTTCGACACCGTGGGCAGGTGTGAGAGCAGGTGGTGCTGGTTCACCGGCGACCTTCTCCGTGTCGACATCTGTTGCGGCGATGGGATCGTCGTCCGTCGTGACACGAATGTCGAGCATAGACTGCCAGTCGTATCTCTGCGGCTTGAATGGCGGGAGGTAAGTCAGGGATGGGATGAACATGAGTGGCGAGAGGAGAGCGACGACGTTGCCGACCAGCATTGGCGTATTGAGGCCGGTGGTCTCCACCGTTAGCTCTCCGTAGGTGACTTGTGTTGTTACCAGCCAGGCTGTCACTGAGCAGATGAAGCCCAGCGGTGGTGAGAAGGTTGCTGCGGCCCAGGATTGGTCCGCCCAGAGGAGTGTGAGGGTCGCGGGAACGACACAAGAAGACAGCATAACTCCCATGAGGAGGTAGAGGTAGCCCATTGAAACACCGATGTAGTAGAGCATCGTTGCCTGATGTGGAGTGTCAGAGAATGCGACCAAGATATGGAATCTCAGTTGTACTTACGAATCCAGCCATGAATAACGCGAACATTGACATGACGATGTAGTTCATTCGCATCAAATCCTTGCCGGGAGCGTTCGGCCGGAAGTACATCTTGTAGATGTCGTAGGTCGCGATGGACGAGACCGAGATGAGTTCGGAAGAGTATGTGCTCATGATAGCCATGAACTGCGAGGTTTTAGCAGGGATCTTCGCGATACTCGGACATTTACTCACAGCAAGTAGCAAGGTAGCGACAGCTCCACCACGTCCAAGCACGGCGACAGCGGTGTTGGGCAACACAAGTCCAGCAGTGACATCCGCATCAGTCATCCGTTCAGGCCACGTCGGCCAGACATCGTACCGCTCAAGACATAGTCCGGCCAGTCCCATTGTCGTCGCAGTAAGCCAAGGAATGGCGAACCAACTCAGTCCACCCATGATGTATCCAGGAAGAGCATCCACTGGCGACGCCGAGATGGCCTTGTTCCAGTAGCCATTGTCAAGAAAGACTGTTGCGAAATTACCTACGATATTGATGACGAAGAACTCGCCGCCGCCTTGCGATCTCATGGTCAGGTAGCTGCCTCCAGCATTGCCTTCCAGTGGACGCTCAGCGGCAATCTCCGTCAAGATCTCCCAGACACGGCGAGGAGAGCCGAGGATCGTGTTGGCCGTGTAGATGACGAAGGCGAAGATGAACACAATGATGATGATCACCAAAGCGTTGAAGTAGTCGGTGATAAATGTAGCTTTGATGCCGCCGAACAGAGTGAAGACAACGATTCCCAGTGGGAAGAGAAAGACAGTGGCCACGGTCGGTACGCCAGTGAGATTCTCGATGACAGCCGCGCCTCCTGTCAGAAGCATGGCCGTCACCAGAATATTGGTGAAGCAGCAGAAGACAATGAAGACGCCGTGGGTTGCGGGTCCATATCTCGCCTTGACAAGCTCCAGAAATGTATGGGCATTCGGCGCCCTTCGCTTGAGCTCGACAGCCAGAGTCGCGAACAGAATGATCTGCACCGTCGCTCCCGCAGCATACCAGAACGGCCCAGAGACACCGTATCGGTACGCAACGCCAGTACTCTGAAGAAGTGTCGCTGCCCAGGTCCAGGTGGAAACGACGGAGCTCGCAACGAGACCAGACTTCAATGTTCGACCGGCTGTCGTGAACATCTCGGCGGTCTGTAGCTCATTTGAATACCTCTTCAAGCTCCACGTGATGCAGATCATGAACAGTGCGAAGAAAGCACTGATGCCGAGTATCATGCCATAGCTGTGAGGCTACTGTCAGTGGTATGGTCGTATGCTCGAAGCATCGATCGTGCTTACCCAACTCCTTGAGGCAAAATCGGGCCTGGTAAACTCATTTTAGCGACTTCAGCTTAGGAATGGAGGTGAGACAGTAAGAAAAGCTGAGACTCGTGAAGAGCATTCGCCTGCACTTCTATACTCACGGCCATCGCCTACCCATATATCGAACCCTGTCCGACCTACCTTGAACCCCAACACGCCGTATCAAGCGCCGAGTGATAAGAACCGCGAGCCAAGAAGTCCGAATTGGCACCAGAAGAACCGGCGCAAGCGGTCGCAGCAGCGACTCTGGATAGTACCGTTCGATTCATCGATATGACTTCGTGCCATGTGTCAGGCGCTTCTCTGGCACGCTTCTGTGGTTCCGGAATACGGCTTCGACTGTATTTGACGCTATCCGCCACATGGCGAGCGCATGTCGCCAAGCTGATGATGTCGCGGATGTGTGCAGTTGCAATGTTACCATCCGGCGTTTCCTCCATCTCCTGCGAACGTGTAGAGCGAGGCTTGTTGGAGATAATGGTGTCCAGAGTGACGCGACAGATCAAATCGCGACTTGGGACTGAGGTCTCGACACAGAAGACCTTCTTTCGCCGACCACCTTTCGTCTAGGATATGCGAAATAAGGGCGATAGTCATCGACGGAGCAGGAGCATTGTAACCCCTCCTGTCAGGTCCAGGCTGAGTCTACTACGATGAGCTGTATCGAGTCGTCGCGCGAAGATGAGTGTGATGATGGAGAGCGCGACCAAGCAAGACTTCCTCGCACCGAACGTGGTATCGGCTTCACTTCGGGTTAATCTTGTCAGACCTCAGGCACAAGTGGCGTACTCTGTTTCAACATCACGACATCAGTAATAAAGATCATGCAGAATCACAAATGTGATTTCAAGAAGGCTGATGATCAAATATGGCTCATGCATTTGAACACTAGTATGTACAACGTAAACAGATGCATCTGACTTGCTTGCTGGTATCATAGAACTCATCACAATTCTTTCCCCTCCTTGCCATCTATGCCGCAGGAGTAGCAACACCCTGGTGCGATCCCTTCGTTGGACCACCGTTGTTGCCAATCGACTGGAGCTTGTCTGACATGCCGTTCGCAACACGGTTGCTGGCATCCGTGGCCATGGCGTTGTGCGTACCGTTGAAGGTCAAACCGGCAATGCCTGGGTATCCCTTAACGCCCGTCGCCTTCTCGAGGCGAGACGCGAGGTCTTCGGAGACCTCACGGAAGATGCCGATCTGGCGCTTGATGATCTCCTCCTTGTGGCAGTTGGCCATGTGGCCGGAGATGTTGTTGATGAATCGCTCCTTCGCGCCATCGTCAAACACACGCTCCCACAGTGCGCGGGGCGCGTTGAAGTCCTCGGGACGAATCTCCGAGAGGAAGCTGATGGCCTGACCCTGGAAATGACCGTGGGTTTTATCCGCGTCCCACTTCTTCTCGGCGAAGCTGATTGGCTGAATTGAGCTGAGATAGTTGGGTCGCGAGCCTTGGTTGTAGAACGCCATCGGACCATCACGCTGGAAGTTGGCCATCTTGTATGGAACCCGCGGCGCATTGACTGGGAGTTGCTGGTAGTTTGTTCCGAGGCGGTGGCGATGTGTGTCAGGGTAGGAGAAGAGGCGGGACTGCAAGACTGGGTCCGCGGATGGCTCAATACCTGGCACCATGTGCGATGGGCTGAATGCAACCTGCTCGATCTCGGCGAAATAATTTTGGACGTTCTCGTTGAGGAAGAACTCGCCAACCTTGCGCAGAGGAAACTGCTTCTGTGGCCAGACGTGCGTCAAATCAAAGACATTGATCTTCTGTGTCTCCCACAGTTCCTCGGCCTCCTTTGCGGTCATCGTCTGGAAGCAGACGTCCCAGCCCGGGAACTCGCCTTTCTCGATGGCGGTGTACATATCCTTCTGCGAGTAGTCTGGCGAGTAGTTTGCAGAATCCTCCTGAGTGATGAAATCCACTCCCTGCTTGCTCTTCATGTGCATCTGTGCATAGACCCACTCGCCCTTGCTGTTGACGAGCTTGATGGTGTGCCCGTAGTATCCGTTCATCTTGCGCCATCCATCGGGAATGCCTCGGTCACCCATGAGCACCATGACTTGGTGGACTGACTCTGGGTTCTGCGAAAGGTAATCCCAGAAGACAGTGGAGTCGTCGGCGTGCGTCAGGTGGTTGGAGGGATCACGCTTCTGGGTGTGAATGAAGTATGGGAACTTGGCGGCGTCTCTGAGGAAGAAAACAGGAGTGTTGTTCGCAACGACATCCCAGTTGCCCTCGTCGGTCCTGAACTTCACGGAGAAGCCTCGTGGATCGCGAGCACAGTCGTGCGAGCCGGACTCGCCACCGACAGTGGAGAAGCGGACGGTGATCGGAACCTTCTTGCCGGCCTTGAACATGTCGGCGCAGGAGAGATCGTCCATTGCATTTGTCGTCTGGTAGTAGCCATGGGCTCCGCCGCCCTTGGCGTGCACGACACGCTCAGGGATGCGCTCGCGGTCGAAATGTGAGAGGAGGTCGATCAGGTGGAAGTCTTGGAGGAGAAGAGGTCCATTGTCGCCAGCACGTTGGCTCTCATAAGGATGTGCAATTTTTGCGCCGTTGGACGCCGTGTAGATGGTGTCTTGAGAAGGTGTGTCGCGGTCCTCAGCGTAAGAACGCGAGTACTTTCCAATGGATTCGTTGGTAGCGGATGGAGCCATGGTGTGCGATGTTTGTGGCGGAGATTGGAGGTGGAGAATGAGAGGAAAGAACTGTGGAGGATGATGGTACGAAGTAAACAAATATACTGCAGTTGCTCGCCACCTCTTCGCTAACCGCGTTTCCTCGATCGAGGAATGTCATCATTCCTACGTACTCTCGCATTTGATCTACTTACCATTTCTTTTACCCCAGTGACGCCTTTATTTGATTGGCTGCAGGACCGGCCGCATCGCTCGATCTCGCCGGAGCCGCGAGGAAAAATGCCTCGAGGTCCTTTGATTCGGCCGATGCATGAGATTCTATATGTCGCCTTCGCGGGATTCTTTGGCATGACGAAAAGGGAAGAGGGAAGGACTCAGCTCCGCTCTGCTGCAGCCAATTGAAAGGGGCTTGATGACTGAATCGAGAAAGTCCTGACGACATCCCGAACCTGGAATGGAGCTGGCTCCGTAGAGGCTCTGCTTTAGCGCTTACCTCACCTCTTGCGACCTCGTCTCGTCAACTGCGCCGTGGCACCACACCATGAGGATACAGACAGGCCTTCGGGTTTGATATCCACGATGCGCACTGGTCAATCAGGTGGCGACATGAGCTTCCGACCTGATTCTTTGCTATCCCACGCAACTTCAATGCCTTCAAAGGCAACGCAAGAAACGCGACGGAGGAGGAAGACAAATTGTGGCATGATGATGAGTACATGATATTTGATATCTAGGTACTGCCACCGGATTCGCTGTCCCTGGGATTCTATGCTCGGTCGAACATGGTCACCGCCGCCTGAAGTGCAAGGCATGATCGCGGCTGAGCATGCAGAGCGAGTCATGTTGAAAGACTCGAGTGAGGCATGTTGTCACTCGCGAGCCAGCATTCTACTTGCTCGGGTCGCATCCGCAACCAGCTTTACACCTGTCAGTCGTGATTCGCCTAGCACGGTTGAGGAAGACTGCTTACAGAAGTAGGAGTACTTTCCACACTTGCCATAGACTGCCGAGTCCACTCCGTCGCATTTGCTGCAGTCGGGGAGAACCGAAGGGCATTTGTGGCCGTTGCTGCTCAGGTTGGGGTTGCAGCCGCAGCCGTCTGTGAGAAGTCTGGTCAGCATTCCTGTTTGATGGGGCGAGACGGCGGAGACTGAGAATCTACTTACAGCTGGCATCGGCTGGTCCGCAGTAACCGGGTGGGGCGTTCACACCATCGCAATCTATATGGTTGTCAGCTTCATTCTTCGGCCACACATCGGAAAGGTGCTCGTCTTACCGCTGCAGTCGACCCACTCCAATGGGCACTTGAAGCCGTAGCTGCTCAGGTCGGGCTTACAGCCGCAGCCAGCTGTGAACTTTCATCAGAATCCAGGGACCGAGAACGGAGAGTTGAAGGCTGCTCACAGTACTTGTCCTTCGGACCGCAGTGCCCGGGCTTGGCGTCCTGACCATCACAATCTATTTGACCGTCAACTCAAGCCACAGGACACATCGGAGCAACGTTTGGCTTACCGCTGCAAAGCTTCCACTCCTTCGGGCAGCTCTGGCCGCGGTCACCCTTGGGATGGTACTGGTGTGTATTAGCAACAGGCTGTGCAGTGCCGCGTTCGTGTGGCCGTACCTCATGGGCCGCAGCCATGACCGCGAAGACGGAGGCGATGAGCAACTTGATCTGCATGATGAAGGATGGGATGGAGTGTTGAAAGTTGGTTGAGGTAAGTTTTGCTTGTGATGTGGAAGTGTTGATGGAGATGAAGATGAGAATGATGGTGCGAAGAAGTTGATGGAGGGAAATCGCCCGCTCTTTATGCGATTCTGGATGGAGGTTCCGAAGAGATCAAATGCGCACTGGCCCGGCTCGACATGTCTAGACTCTAGAGAGTCTGAACCGCAGACGAGCCATGTCCGTTCTCTGGCAATAGGCGAATGTGGTACAGTCTCGTAGCAGCGCCGGTGGTCAGCGCTGGTTTGGCAGCCAATTGCAGTCGCTGTAGCAAGGGCATCGCCGTGGGTGAGGTGTTGTCCGTGCAAAGTCATAACAAGGGAGACACCAGGTTCTGAATGGCCATCCGGACGAATGTTCAGCGCTTGCAAGGCTGTTAGCAGGCTCTGACCAAGGGCCTCTTGCACACGACAGGGCATACCGCGCTAACCACGCGCTCGGCCACCTGAGTCTGACTGTATGCACCCAGCACCCTCGGGACGAGAATATGACCATCTTCATCAGGAAGACCAACGTCGAGATCTTGCCGGCTTAAAGACTGTGTCGTGCATACGAGAATTAGCGCTGGTATCCAGACCCCAGAGAGCATGGCGCCGTCGAATTGAGACAAATGTCAACCTTTTGTCCAGATGAGATTGGTTGGGAAGCATTGCAGGGGCCGGAAACCAATTCATGCTTTGAAGTATGGCTTGGCGACACCCTCTGCACAGCGTGTGGACGCATCGGAGTAGCCATCGTCCCTTGCTCGCACGACCCACTCGCTAACTATTCAAGTGCGAATCGCTCCAATAATCAACGCCCGATAGTGTGACTTGAGGGGCTCCCAGGCCTCCTTAATGCACGGAGTAGCACTTATGGGCCAGACACCAGCTCCAGACAAGGGAACACCACATAACTACCCCCTATAGGTACCCTAGTCGGCCAAGAGGCGGTGGCAACTCCGATGCGTTCACACGCTGTATCTTTGGCCCCTTTTCCCCGTCGAGGTCGGTGCTGGAGCCTGGGCCTCTTGGTTATGCACTATTCTATCTCGGTTTCTTCGAGGGCAACCCGCTTCCGTGTTCTGGAAGATGGCGGATACGATATGGTCATGCCATGCGCATCAATACGATGGGTGAGATGCTATCTTGGGCAACTTTCTCATCTCCTATCGCTGTCGCTGACAGCGTGATGCTCACGCGGCTCAAGGTCCGACAAGCTTCCAGGTCCGGACCCCAGCTTGCCACAAATTGCCTTTCAATATTATCCTGGTTCAACCCCATGGCCCGCTACTACCCGTTCCTGGTTCCCGAACTCAACGTGGAAGCCAGGTGCAATCTCGCTTACAATACCGATATCCACGTGGGGAAATAGTCCATGTGCCGAAATCTAAATCCGGAAGCACCGAATCGACCTCGTGCCCCTGAACAAGGGTAGGCTTCCCGGTATGTACTGTCTCGATCAGATCGTTAGCGCCGATAGTGAAGACGATCTTCAATATTGGACATGGCACCTGGCCAGATGTCAGACTTCGGAGCACTCTCGACCGTAGGAAGTCACCCGAATTGCTTTCGCAACTCACCGTCTGTCGCCTGTTCTTCGGGCGAAGCGATCTGTCATGGGACTCTCGCCAGTGACCCTCTCCTCCTTTGACCAACGCGATGAAGGGGGAAGTTGGGTCGAGGGGAAGTTGTCAGCGTCCGGCCTGATTCGATGCCTGATCTCGAGAGCATCAGTCTTTGCCTGTTCAGGAGAAGCCAACAACTTTCCTTCGACCCAACTTCCCCCTTGCACACGTTGGTGCTCCTCGAAGTGCTCCTCAGACTTCAGCTTTGGCAAGTTTGCCGCTACATCGCCAAATACCTCAGCTGCGAAAGTGTGGGGCACGTTTCGGTGGTCAGTGACGGTGCTCTGATTCGCCGGCTGCTCCGAGTTGTCAGTGACCGGAGAAGTAGTGGACTTGCGAGATAATGTCCGAGTTGCGCGAGATCGTGGCTGTCTTTTATACGAAGAGATGTTGTATGGAGTTGTATCTGTCCGTGAAAGAATGGGTAATGACTGGCGGCACGACAGGTAGTTCCCCACGGTGGAGTCAGCCTGGCGCTGAGGAAGGATGCGGGAGTGTAAGAGAGTGACTGCGCGACCCGTTCGAAGCACACTGCGTGAACTTGGAGAGTGTGTATGTATTGTGCGCAAGAGATGGAAGGCGTGGAGATTCATTCACTTCACCAGAAAGAAACGGCTGAGCGAGGGTAGTGGCTTGGCGGACACACAGCAAACGCGCTCGATCAAGTCTTCCTGTGAAAGTCTTTCCACACCTTTGCAGAACAACATCCATCGTCAGGCTCAGGACCTATCCCCAAAAAACGCAATGTCGGATGATGGCGCATACGATCCCGTTCCGGACGCACTCGAGTCCGCGCAGACCGCTCAAAACGGCAACCTGTCAGAGTAAGTTACCCTTCAGCTTCTCCAAACTCGCCAGACACTGACCACTCAGTCACTTCAACAACCCTGAGTACAGCGATCTGGTCGTCAAGTGTACTTCGACCTGGCATGTTCACGAAGTCATCGTCTGCGGCCGCGTGAAAGCTTGGAAGAAATGGGTTGGACCGGGCGATGTAAGCAGTATATGAGCACTTCACCACCGCATCCTTCTGATCAAGGCACAGTCAAAGGGAGTCAAGACTCTGGTATTGCCAGAGACTATGGCAGGTGTGCCTGTGCTGCACGAAACCCTGCGATACCTCTACACCTCCGACTACAGCGCTCGCAAACACTTCCCCAAATCCGATCATCTCGCCATCGCGAAGTTCCATTGTAAGATTCACGCCATGGCAATCAGATACGAGATCAAGGACCTCGCATGGCTTTCCTGCGTCAAATTTGAGGCTTACGCGAAGAGTCATTGGGCATCTCCGGGTTTTGCGCAAGGGCTTGAGTCGCTGTACGCCGACACAGTGCACAATAATACCCAGCTGAAGTGCCGTGCCGTCGCGGCGATTTTGGAGCATGCGACAGAATTGTACGAGCAAGAGACTGGCGCTGAGTTTCGTAGAGTCGCGATGAAGACTCCCGCACTCGCCCACGACATAAGTCTTCGGATGGCGGAGCACATTACTCAGCGCTGTGAGCTGGCAGCAGCTGGTCGTGCTTACGATGTCAGCCACCAGATGGTGCGCTGCCTCGAAATTGTGAAGCTTTCTGGGATCGAGGCCACAAACGATGATGGTAAGTGATCACCTTGGTCCACTAAAAGCAACACAGCAAAATGGATCACAGCTGGGTAGAAGACGGTGTCCGCACACATTTGCGTCTGATCATCCCACGGGATCGAAATCACAGAAAAGCCATGGTTTATGACAGAAAGCTACCAGTGCTAGTCTACGAATACCGTACGAGAATGGAGAATTTGCGTCCTTTCATTTGCGATCTTTGGAGTAAGGCCGTGCATCGATGGTACATTCTGAGCACCCATCGCCTCCATCGCATTCCTATTTCTTCACCTTGATACACTCCCTCTCGACCTTGACCATCTCATTAACAACAGCCGTCACCACTCCCATCTTGACAACAACCTCACTCGACCCTCGCGCTTGCGGCAGCGTTCTCGCCACTCGATCCGGATGCCACCGCATCAGCTGTAGGCGTAGTAGTGGGAGCAAGCCACCGTTCCAATCGATGACAGCCTCCGAAGCGTGCCCGAAGAACGCTTTGACACTCGCATGCGTCACTTCACTGAATGTCCCATTTCTGACCGGCCAAGGGACCGTATCGCGGACATCTTTGTCGAGCACAACAGTGTTGATGCGAGACAATTTCGACCAGTCCCGCTCGTATCTGGTCCAACTCGTAACCCAGTCGTCGTGGGACGTCGGTTCCTGCTTGAATTGTGTTCGAGCGCGCTCTTTGTCGGCCGCTTCTTTGCGCTGTCGAGCTTGTTCCCGCCGCTCAGCTTCACGACGCTTCTCTTCTTCTCGCTCTGCCCGCTCCTTTTGAGCTTGCCGGCGAGCCTCCTGGCGACGTTCCTCGGCTGCATAACGGCGGACTCCCTCGCGCTCCTCGATCTCTTCCTGCTCGGCTCGTTTCCGTGCTTCTTCCGCTTCCTTTCCGCTTCCTGCTCCTTACGCTTTTTGTCTTCTTCCTCTTCAGCCTGTTGCCGAATGGCTTCTGCCTCCTCCTGCTCTAGCTTGACCTTGGTGGCTGACTTCTTCTCTTCATCCTCCTTTTCGACCTTGCGCGGAGCCACCTCCGTAGTCGCCGTGGTCTCGCGAGGCTCGGACTTCACTGCTGGTGATTGCGAAGCCCTGACGGAGTGTCTCATCGCCTCAGCCTGGCGGAGGTTATCGGCCATCTCACGTCGAAGACGTTCATTCTCCTTACGCAACTCATTCATGGCAGCTTCGTGAGCGTCGACCGAACCACCTCGAAGCGTCACGCTTTCGTCCGAATCATTCGAGCGGTCTGACTCCGCATCATCGTTCTCGTCGTCTCGATTCCGCAGCATTTCTGTAATGATCCGAGCCCACTTCTCCGCCATGATACGAGCCTGACCCTGGTGATACCTCCGACATAGCGACATGGATGCGATGTCATGCAACTGCTGGCGAAGGCCGATTGGATCGGCGAAGTAGTTTGGCAATGCACGGATCTGTCGCTCGGCTCCATAGCGGTTGGAGATGGCGATTGGGTTTTTGCAGCGGCGTTTCTAGGAGGGAGCGTGGCCCACACAGGTGAAAGTGTCGGTAGCTGGATTGATGATTTCGAAAAGATCCATGCCGTCCCAGAACAGCGCAGTTGCCATGATGAGCTCGGTGCTCCTCTGTCGAGGTGCGATGAGAAGTGCAAAGGTTCGAGAGCGTGTTGCCTCTTGTGGAAGTTGACTAGTGTTGTGCGACGTGTTGAGTGAATGCCGAACACCATTGAAGACACTCAACGCGCCTCAAAACCCACTGACCGGTATTCATGCAAGCACTTAGACGTCGCAGGCTGAGCAAACACATTTCAGCCTGAGACCAACTGCTGCATCGACTCCGCCTCAATGAACCATGTCTTTGAACCATCTCGCATGCATAGCCAGCGAGACTGGGCGAAGCACAGCAATGTCTTCGATGTGCAATACCTCGACAGTTGTGCATGTTGCATGCCTTCGAACCACACCTCTCTTTGGAGGATTGTTGGGCATGTTCAGTCTAATCGTTATTATCAGTAACATTACTCGATAAATGTTTCGATCACCAACCATCCGCATGATCGCCATACCCCAGTCTCCTCGCCTGCACAAGTCGCTCGCCTACACAAATCTCAAACCTGGCGGTCGTGCGCAGGCATGAAATTCCTTGCTGTGCCGCAGACGAACGCATCCTTGCTGGCGTTGTCCTGAACATCTCCTGTTGTCATTGTGCGCCCACAAAAGACGCCCTGCTAGGCACTGCTCGGAAATAGCAGCTTGCATCAGTGATGGTAGTGCGTGATCGAAGAAGCTGCAAACCCTTGTCTGCAAGCTTAGAAGCGAGTGGTCGTAGAGATATACCCTAGCTTGCGGCACAGCAGCTCTCAGAGTTGGCTCCGCAATTCAGGTCCGACATCAATTGCAGAGGGAGCTTGGCAATGGGATTGGAATCCAAGGGCGAATATCTCACGATTCGCTATCACAGCCAAAGCTCGCGATGCCGCCATGCTTCCCGTAACAATGCAACCCCTCTCAATACCCATCATCCCTCTTGCTTCTCTCCCTATCTCTGTCCCACCCACCTGGCATCGAGCCAGGCAGCGCATACTCGGGCTCCCTCTCCCTCTCGCGTTCCCTTTCTCTCTCCCTCCTCCTCTCTCTGAAGTCTGCGTCACTGGCGCCACCGACCGTGCTTGCGGCCATCGATGGACCTTCGAGCATCTTTGGTGTCTTGGCTTTGAATTCGTCCTCGGAATTGGGCTCTTCGTATTCATCGCGGTCGCGGCGATCGCGATTACGGCGGGAAGCTTTGCGTTCGGCGCGGTCTTCTTCGTGGCGGGAGTCTGTAGAATGATTGGTCAGTGAATCTTTTCTGATGCGATAGTAAAGGTAACAGCTGCAAGGAGGCAATGGCAGGATGATTCGAGCTTACGCCGCTCTCATTCGAATGTAGATGACAGCTCGGCAGCAGCGCAAATTGAAGTTTGTAGCGCTCAAAGCAGTGCAGTAGCGAGGGCCTTAGCTTGTGATCTCGACGACAACGAAAACGCTGCAGCCGGTGCTTCTTGTGCGAGGGATTGAGCGGAGGCTGCCTTGCTTCCTTTCCGAGCAGCACGATCAGTCCTCATGGCCACGTCGTCCAGGGACACTGCATCGCACGACATCTCGGAAGGAGCATCGGGTTCGTGAAGTAATGGAACTGGAATGAAATGCCTACCTCTGATAGATGCCGTACGATCGGCAAGCTTTTGAATCTCTTCTTTGGTCAGAACTCTCAGCACAATCACGCAGTCGAGACGTTCCTCGAATCGTTCTTGTGCAGCTTCCAGAGCTTCGGGGTTGACGAGGCGGCGATCAATCTTCGTCCAGCGGGCGCCAGGTGGAATTCCTTTCTTGGTGGCCTAGCAATGGATGTCAGCTACATTCTTTAAGAACACCTCACGCATAACTCACATCTTTCAACGGTGCCACGCCCTCACGTATGTTGTTCGAATCTTCAGGGAACTTCGGCGTCGGCTTCTTCAAGATTCCCTTCGGTCTTCTCTCTTCTTCCTCTGTGGGAGGGTCAACAATGCGGACTCGGTTCTCGCGCTTCGAGCTCTCGCTATTATCGATGATCTGGAATGGCTCGTCCATCATGGGCATATCCAAAATGCTTGGCTTCCTCCGTAACTCCGACGGTACGGTGGATCCAGCAGTGCTGCCAGCAGTGATTGTTGATTCGTCGTCTCTGTCGAAGCTGTTACGCAAAGCCGACGGTGGAGGAGTCTCGTTGAAGTTGGAGTTCGCAAAAGCCGCAGTTGTAGGCGAGCCACGAATCTCACGATCTCTATGGCGCTGCTCTCGTTCTCGACGTCTCCTTGCCCTATCAGGGTCCGAGTCGGAGCCTCGTTGGTCATCCGAGCCACGACCAAGGTCTCTCGATACGCCTAATTCTCGCTGCACTTGCTCCATACGACGGCGATAGTCTTCGTCCGCGTCGATCATCGAGGCAGAAGCCTCAGCCGGCTTGACTTCCTGCTCGCGTTGGTAATCTCGCTGTCCTCTGTCAGGCACACGATCTGGAGCTTGCGTGTCTAGCCCACGATCGAAGCTACGATCCTGAGGTGGTAGCGGCTGCTCCGATCGGTCATCTTTCATGCGATCAGGTTTCCAGTCTGAATTGCTGACCGGTGGTGCACTCCTTGGCGGGTCGCCAGAACCCTCAAACGCGAATCCGAGGCCACGATCCGGATCGCGGTGTCGATCACGCTCAGGCTCACGCTCGCGAAGCTCTTCGTCGCTTGCAGCCTTTCCTGACCGTCGTTCTCGAGAAGGAAAGTCCCGCTCTTCGCCGTTGCGACGATCATCTCCATTGCGTCGATCGCTTCGTTCCTCTTTGTCGCGACGATCACCTCGCTCTCTGTCCCTCTCATTGCGATCCCGGTCCCGATCCGAGTCTTCTCGATCACGGTCCTTGTCTTTATCTCGCTTATCAGCGACTTTATTCAGGAGACCTGTCAGTCCAAAGGCAGCAGCAGCGCCAGCTAGACCGCCAGTCGCAGCTTGCGACAGACTGGGCTTGGAGACTTGTTCCGTGCTTTGTCTGGGGCTGTTCTCCTTTCGGGCGTGGTCTCGATCACGATGGCCATCACTGCGATGTCGATCCCGGTCTCGCTCTGCAGGAGGTTCCATCTGACGAGCTCGTTCTCGCTCCCTTTCTCGATCTTGATCGATTTCACGGTCCCTCTTTCGATCATGGTCGCGATCGTGGCCTCGATCCTCATCGCGTCGGCGAGAGTCTTTGTCGCGAACGTCCTTTTGGAGGTCCCTCTCGCGATGCCTCTCTCGTTCCTCAGCCTGTACTCTGCCTGCGAGCTCACGATCCTTCTTTTCTTGTTCCATTCTGCGCACATCATGAGGGTACAACTCCGGCGCAGTGTCTCTACGATGCGGATCGCCGTAGCCAGAGTCCCGGTATTTGGTCGCCTCGAACGTATCATCGCCAACCCTGCCGTCCCTTGCGTATCGATTCTGACTGTCAGCCTGTTCATGCCTGACGTCCGGTCGTATTCCAAAGCCTCGCCGCTCCACACTTTGATCCAGTCGAGCGTCTCTCGTGACGCTAGGTCTCCTTTCCCGTCGTGCCTCCCGATCATCTCCTCCACCATAGTCGTATTGGTGCACAGTCGTCCGCCGGTCGCTGGAAGTTGCACGCGCCGACGCATGATGACCAGCCTTCGGGTCGAGATACACAGGCTCCACATAGCCTCTTCCGCGATTCGGCGATTGCGCAACCTGGCGAGGCTCGTCTCTAACGCTTCTCGTGCGGCCCAGGTTGTCATTGATCTTGTCCCACCCTCTCGTGCTTGGAGGCGGACCGACTTCCTTGGCAACAGGCCGAGTGCCGAAAGTGGGATCGAGGACACTCACCGGCCGTTCTCGAGAAGTGCCACCATTGCGATCCACACTGCCGCGCCTCGGACGGACCTCTCTCCATCTTGGCTCGGTATCACGATACATGCTGGCAGGGTCTGTGTAGGAGTATGCGTCTTCGTCATCAATACTCTTGTCTCTTGGCTTGTTGCTCGAGCCTGTGGCATGGTATCCTCGGCGTCCTCGGTCACGCTCTCGTTCCGGCACACCACTCGAGCGATATCCACTGCGGTCCACACTGTTTCTTCGCTTGTGATTTCTCTCTCCACCAGCGGGCACGGGCATGTTCACGTCGGCGACCAGCCTCGCACCGTTATCATCCACACTGTAGAGCTTTTTGTTGGTGACAGTCCGCGCGGGCTCTTGAGAAATCGCAGGTGTGATGTAGTAGTCCTTTTCTCGAGAAGTCTTCACGGGACTCGCCGGGCGGACGACCTCTGTTTGGACAATGTTTGGTCGACTGCGGGATGGCATCTGCGTGGATGTGCTCGTCGATCCACGCTGACCGTCGACAAGTGAGGAGCGACGTGGTCGGCCGGAGTATGAGTCGTATGTCGAGACCGGTCGAGCAGTGTGCGGAGGTGGCACGTTGATGAATGTCTGCGTCGATATTGGAATCACTCCCGTGCTGGCTCTCGGCGAGGCGTACATGCTGTGTCGTGAAGTGTAATAATTAGGGTCGAGCGAATTGTCGGACAAGCGATTGGGGTTCGCGATGCGCCTGCCGCCTGGCGACAGTGCGCGGTGGTTGTAGGACATGGTGAGCTCGGCGATGGGTTTCACGCGTGGTAGGTGTATGGCAAGCGGTGTCGTCCGCGGTCGGGTGATGTAGGTCGTTTTCTGCTCCCCACCAACACCAGTCAGCGTCGATCTTCTCTTCGATCCGTCCATGTCGAGCGTGCTCGGCGAGAGCGGCGTGGTGTTGTCAAGGCGGGGTGGTCAGGCCGTCGAGTAGGTTCAGTCGCAAGTCAGGATCGCGGACGGCATCGCCGTATCTTCTCCTCGATGGGATGAACATGCGGTCGGCGACGGCAGGGACAGCACGAGCCAGCGAAGCGAAAGGAAATAGACTAGCTTACCTGTTGTAGTGCGTGATGGAGCAGCGGTCTCCCTGTAAGCTTTTGGGTTTTGTTGGGCAGCGAAGTGTTTTAAAAGATCTGTCGGGCCTGTTTCGTGGGCCTCACGCGGGTAGTAGAAACAGCGGACAGTCTACCAGCGACTGCGCGGACGCCGGGCGGCGTGAGAGGAGGGCGGCGGCGGGTGAGGAAGGAGTGTTGTCGAGTGATGATGATGGCGGTGGTGGTGGTGTTGGAGGCGTGCAGTTGACGAGTCGGATAGTGGTCGTGTGGTTGACTTGTCCTGGGCGCTCTACATAACTAGGTACGGAACGGGGGTGTGCTTACTGGAGACGGACGTCATGCAATCAAGATGTTACTGACAAGGCCATCACACCAGAATGCCACATGGATTCGCCCAGCTTTATCTCGACGACGGCGACCCCGACTCTCTGATGATTGGTGTTCTTCATGTCTTCATGTCCTTCTTCCCTACACACCTCTTCCCCAAGGCCAATGCCGTAGCACCGGGGCGCACAAGCCTTGCTCTGCAGTCTAAGGCCTCGTTTACTTCGCGCACTGGTTGTCGATAAGTGGACTACTAGTTGTCGATAAGTGCCAGCCAGTGCGTTGTTTACTGCGGCTAGTGCACTAGACGACGATAAGTGATTCACTTATTGCTATGGCTATCGGGTTTCCGTATATAGCTATTAAGTTGTCGATTGTTTGAACAGTGCTAGAGAGTTACTTATCCGAGTCTAACAAGTGCGCTAGCGAGGATATTGCGTTGCTATATCGCGTTGTTGCGCGCGTTCGCGTTCTTCCTTGCTATTATCGTTATAACTACCTAACTATTATTTATCTATCTCGTCTCTTAGTTATGCCCTCGCTGTCCTTGCTATTGCTACTACTATAGCATATTCGTCTAATAATAATATAGAGTCCGACGACGAATCCGAGGGGCAGTCGGCTATCGAAGAAGCGGTAGAAAGGGCGGTAGAGGAGTTAATAGAGAGGGCGATCTAGAGCGGAGTTAAGAATATGTTAAATCTACGGCCGATAATTAAGAAGTAGCGATATTGTCTACTAGGTATGCGTACTACGATTACGGACGCAGCAAGAGGCGCTCGAATAATAGAGGATATCCTATATAGGCCGCACACGTATGCGCTAAAGATTATATAGTTACGGTAGGACGTCCTATAGAAGTTAATTCGGACTCTCGAGGATAGAGGGCTTACCGGATTAGAGGTTAGCACTACTAAGCAAGTAGTAGTATTTCTTTACTATATCGCCTACAACACCTCGTACGAAGTGCTGCGGTAGATATACTAATACTCTATAAGAGGCTTCTATGTCTATATTAAACGGATTAGCAAGCTCCTCTATACTATAGCGAGTAACTATATATAAGTCCCGTAGGAACCGGACATCCCTAAAGACAAGCTAGACAATCCGAAGTTTATGCCCTTCTTCTAGAACTGCCTAGGTGCGCTCGACGGTACGCATATACGTATTAATATGCGTAGTGTTAATACTAATAACTATCGTAATCGTAAGGCTAGCGTGTCGTAGAACGTGCTAGCGGTCTATAACTTCTATATACGGTTCGTGTACGTTTTGCCTAGCTTCGAGGGGTTAGCGAACGACGTAACTGTCCTTAATGCCGCCTTAAAGAGAAGCTTCCGAGTGCCGGCTAGCAAGTACTACCTTGCCGATACTAGGTATTTAAAGAGAAACCGCCGTATACTAGTGCTATATTAAAAGACTCGCTATTACCTTCGTAAGTTTAATAAGGCTAAGTAGAAGTTACGTACTAAGGAAGAGCTCTTTAACCTGCGGCATTCGCAGTACCGCAACTGTATTAAGAGGATCTTTAGCATCGCTAAGCTACGTTAGAAGTGTCTCTCCGATAGAGCTAATAAAGGTTATAGTGTCCGCATAAACTCGCGCTTCGTCGTATGTTGCTATATCCTGCATAACTTTATATATACTTATAGATAGTTACTAGCAAAGGGCTTCTAGTAGAAGCCGGCGAATGTGGACGTAGGGTTTACGAGCTATAATAGGATAGCCTCTAATATAGAGTAGGATAGGGCGATAGCTAGGCTACGTAATAAGATTGCGACGGCGATATAGGAGCAGTATAGGGCGACTATAAACTACCGGGTAGAGTAGTAGATTCAATAGTTTCTAGGTAGTAGTAGTAGGGTTGGAAGGGTAGAAATAATAATAAAGTTAAGAAAAAAAAAAAGCGGCGACGGCGGTATAGTAACGCCGGCGGAGCCTAAAGCAGATAGGATCTGCACGCTCGCTATTAAATGCCGATGCTCGCTATCGAATATTAACAGCGAGCATATAGTATTAATAGCGAGCGTTATCGGGCTCTTAGCGATATAGTATACTTAGCGGGGAAGTCTGGATTTTAGTAACTTCCGAATACGGAAGGAGCTAATGCTCGCTATTAATACTATATGCTCGCCGTTAATATTCGATAGCGAGCATCGGCATTTAATAGCGAGCAGTTAGGTAACTATGCGATTATTGTAGCTATTTAATAAGCTAATAAGTAGGGGGTTTTTATAGCGCTAGACGTACTAAATTACTCGAGAACGAACGATAGAAGTAGAGTTTCTCGCACTAGCTAACATACCTCGTATTATTGTGCTATCTAGCTCTTACCGTATAGCTTGCCGAGCTATACGCACTACGAACACTTGCTACCGCTAGCCTCCTATATAAAGCAATCCTCGCCGTCGCGACGGCACTTCCGGCACTTCTTACCCTTCGACTCGCTATAGCTATCGATCCGGTACGCTAGGCTTAACCGACAACGAGTAGTATTAGAAGTATACTTCTACTTGTCGTCGGTCTTCTTAAACCGGCCCTCCGTTGCCCGTAAGTCCTTTCCCTTACCCTTCTTCGCCTCCTCTATATTATTATTATTTGCCGCACGTAGCCTAGTAACACCTCCTCTACTACTACTACTACTACTACTAACCTTCTTCTTCTCTTCCTCCTTCTTCTTCTCCTTCTTCTCCTCCCCCCCCGCGTTCCCTCCTATTCTTATTATAATCTCTTAGCCCGTAGGCTCTTAGCCCGTAGGTAGTAGCTTGTATCTATCCTCGGAGCCGTCCTTATTAGCAATAGGTTAAGGAGAGAGTTAGCGGGCTAGCGGTAGTAGTAGTAGTAGCCTAAAGTCGTAGAGGGCGGCGGCAGGAGTAGGGGCCGGAGGTAGTATACTAGCAAGGAAGCGAGGATTAGCTATAAGGGCTAGGGTATTGTAGCGGTAGTTAGTAGCGAGGCGGGCGGCGCGGAGGTTAAGGCGGCGGCGGAGGCGAGCACGCTAGTCGCGCGTACCGGAGGTAGTAGTGTCGCGGACGGAGAAGGTAAAGGCGCGTAGCGCCTAGATCGCCGGTACGCGAGATATAATAGCGGCGGCGGAGGTAATGCGAACAACGGAGTAGGAAAAAAAACGAGTAGTAGGCCTTAGTATTATTCGAAAAGGAGAAAAAAACTTCCGAGGGCCTTGTTATAACTACTGCTACTACTATAGTCGTGTAAGCTATTGCTAAAGAAAGAAGGAAAAGAAAAGACGAAGGACTAAGGAAGTCGTCTAATATATATATGCCGGTAAGTTACAAACTTAATAATAAGAAGAAAAGCCTATACTAGGAAGGAAGTAAAGTAGACGGACGAGCCTAGTAGACAATAGTAAGAAGGAGCATTGTATTTATAGCGAGTAGTATTAATTAAAAGGCGATTAATAGCGAGCATATGCTATTTAATGTCGAATACGTGCCTATAGCTATATCCTCGAATCTAGCTAAATCGTCTACTACCCGTATTAAACCCCTCTACTAATTAGCTTATTAGATAGCTGCAACAATCGCATAGTTACCTAACTGCTCGTTATTAAATGCCGATGCTCGCCGTTAAATAGGGCTGCTCGCCGTTAAATAAAGTTAGACTTCCTCCTTCCGTATTAGGAAGTCTTCCGGCTACCGAGCTATGCACGAATGCTAAGAATACCGTAATTCGCCGCTCGCTATTAATACTACATGCTCGCCGTTAATATTCGATAGCATTTAACAGCGAGTATATAGATCCTATCCGTTTTGGGCTCCGCTAGCTTAACGTTACCTTCCCTTATATTACCGTTACTCTAGCTCTTTCGATACGATACTCTACCCCTCCGACGAACTATATCTACAACTGCGCTTATCGCTAATAAGCGAAATAATCTAGCTACGTAGGATACGTACTAAACAACTTAGACGATTGCTGCGACTAGTACGACTAGTGTAGCTACTAGGATAGGTACGATTACGGCGGCTACTACGACTATAAAAACAAGTAGCCGTCCGGTATAAGAGATAGAAGCCGAGAGCGCTAGTAAGAGGACTCTACGAAGGAAACCGGACTCTAAGCATCCTAATATAGCGTCGGAGCGCGCGACTAAAGAGCTGGACTTAGGACATTATAATATAGCGCGCGCGTTAACGATAAGGCTCTCGGTGCTAGTAGAAGCATTAAATCCTTCTCCTGCTTAACCTTCTGCTTAATCTAGTACTCGAATATGTTACTAGATAAGCCGGCGATAGCCTCCGCGTTCGTCCGTACCGATAAGACCTTATCGATAAGTAGGAACCGATCCTCTATTAGCATCTTCTTAAATAACGGCAACTCCGAGCACTTCTATATTACTAATGTTAACATAGTTTAAGGAGCCTACACTACTCGTATCCTTGCAACGCTATATAACTCTAGGGCCCTACGTAAAGAGTTTACCGCTAACTCTATAGAGTTAACTTTATCCGACGAGGATGCTACTACTCTCTTATAGATCCGCCGTAGCTCCTTCCCTCTCTTACTAACTATGCCTAGTGTTATAGGCGTAGGTAACGATACCGCGCGGCTAGCTATGCGTTTCTTCGGAGGTCTACTAGCTAATATCTCTTTAACCTCCGCTTCGATATTACGCTCTATATTATCTTTCTCGGCATCCGGCGCTTCGACTTCCCTCTTATTATCCGATAGCGGCTACTTATCCTTACGTATAGGGATGTTACTACCGAGCTTACTAGCCTTAAGAGTAGCTTCGCTAGTAGCTAGATTGTCGGACTATATATATTTATACTACGTAGCACATAGTAGCAGTTTGTACCGGAACCGCTTATATATAGGAAACTCGGTATAGTAGTTATCTTTAATCTTTTTTAATAATCGTAGCGGTCTATCGAGCGGAGCAGTCTATCTACTAATATGCTTTAGATATGTAGTATATGCTCTCTACTAACTCTTGCCGTCGGTAACCTTATTATCTACCTACCGGTAGGTTAATACTACCTCCTCTTAAGACTTATTAAGCTGCTTCCGGAGATCCTTAAGGTCGCTTTTCTTAAAGCTATAGGCTTCCGTTATCTTGCCCTCGTCCTTAAGGAATTAGAGGCTATTAAATAGCTCCTCCGCAAGGTGCTTTAGCTATTTAAATTTCTCCTTTACCTCGTCGCCGGCAGCGGTACGTTTAGCCTTTAGTAGTATAGTAGTAATAACGATAGACTGTAAGGAAGTAGTAATAGAAGTAATAATAATAATAATAATAATAATAAGCTAATAATACCCGCACTGGATCTATAGATATACAGCAACAACGCGACGACGAGCAGAGGTTGTATTTACGCTAAGAGCACTAACTTAAGGTAGTATAGGGCACTTATTAAACCCGAGGTAAACAACGATCTACTTATCACCACCATGCTGATTTACAATAAGTGAGACCTCCACTTATCGACAACCAGTGCGCGAAGTAAACGAGGCCTAATGCATGCGGGCAGCCTGTACGGACAAGACCCTCCTCTAGCACTGGGCAGATGCGGCCAAGGTCACATCCACAGACTGACGTCGCTGGTGGCAGATCGGCTCAGAGTTTGGAGCTACCGCCGAGGCGAGAAAGTCAAAGATCTACCGTCCACTTGGTAAGAGTGACAGTACTTGTTATTACTCGACCCTCCTTCTTACTATACACAGAAGCACGGCAGAAGACAGGAATGCAAGGCACTCCGGTCGGGTGATTGGATCTGTGGATGAGGACCGTACGGACAGACCCAGTCGGCGCTAGAACTATCATTCCAGCTGCCAACCTCACGCGCCGAGGAGTGGACATGGTCGGCTTACGACGATGCCTTGTGCAAAGGATGCTGGGCGATCAGGCTGCATGCGATCCCTGGTCTGATCTCGACATCCTCGCTGGTAGACGCATCATCTCGGTATCACTCGAATTCCTGGGCCAACGCCTTCCCAATTGGCAGAGTAACTTCGCTAGTTGTCCATCGCCTTCTTTACACACCTCCGGCGGTCCAGCTAAAGTCTTGTTCTTGATACGCAAACTGAAGCCAACATCAAGCGCCACGTCCATCACTCCCAAGGTTCTTCCCTGCTCATCCCTCAAAGCCACCAGCTGTCAATCGGCACAGAGCGAGTGCCGCACCGTTTTGTGTCGGCTAAAGACAAAGGCAAAAGCTACGTTCTGGCACGTTCGACATTACTCGGACACGGCTTGTTTCATCACGGGATCAGGTCTCCGTTGTAGTAGATTGCGAAGATAGAAGTGCCGAAGAGCCATCATGCCATGCTGTGATGTTCTCGAGGCAGCGGAGGAGACAACCTCATGTGCAAGATTCTACGTTACACCAAAGATGACGCTGAATCTCATGACGATCTAGATCGGTGACATCGGAAACATGGCCACTCGGTCACGCAGTTTCAAAGCGTTGTCTGACTGTCACAGTTCCTGGCGTTCTTCTTGCAAACTCCTGATTGTGGCCGCCAAGACTGACTCTGGCTACTTCTGAGCATCATCCGTCGACGCATATGTAACATCAGATCGTGTCCGTCCCATTCCTTATCCACACTTTGGCAACTTCCTCCTGGACCTCCGGCCTACGCCTTCACCCTCATTCCGCCAACTCTCTCCAACCTCTCCGTGTCCGTACCACCACTCTTGTTCCAATCTCCACCCGCTCGTCTACCCAACGCTCTCCTCAAAATCCACTCCTTCGCAGTAATGACTTCCTCTTCCTTCCCACTACCTTCTGCCTTCCGCCTCTCGTCAATCATGTCACTCCCGTCCAAAACTTGCAGCAGCACATCGTCCTCCGGTCTGCCAAAGTACACCAAACTGGACCGTGTCGATCTCGCTTGTTCGCCAGGTGGATTGACGACTCGATGAATCTAGGACAACACACGTCAGCTTCATCAAAACACCCTCGCACGGGATGCCAGGAAGGACTCACGTTGCTCCTCAACACACCACCACTCAACTTCACCATCGCATCCCCCAAATTGACCACACAGTGCCCCTTCAACGGCCTCACAAACCTCCACTCGCTCTCTCCCGGCGGCAGCACCTGCAATCCACCCAACCGATTGAACAGCACCGTCACGCTCCCAAAATCCGTATGCTCGCCCAACGCCGCCTGCTGCACATCCATCGCTTCCTCCTTCGGCGGAGACCGTACCCATCGCACTTGGTCGCCACTATTCGCCCGCAGACGATGCAGACTTTCCAGTTTACCGTCCGGTAAGCCGAGGGAGGAGTTGAGTAGACGGAGGACCAGGCTCACTACGCCGTGACTTTGCTCGATGAACGTCCTCAACAACCTCCGACTGGACTCGCGTTTGAGGATGTCTGGGTTGACGATCGGCTCGCTGAGGCCGAGAATGTCGTCTTTGGAAATGTTCCAGAACTCGTTGCGGTCGCGGGTACCTTTGGCGTCTATGACGCCTTGTCCGAGGCCTTTGTAGCCGTAGTAGGAGTTCTGACCCATCAGGTCATACTGCTGTTTCTCGTCTACTGGTAAGGCGAAGACCTGCTCGCCGAGACGGAAGAGATCATCGGTGGACTCGAGGAGGGTGTCGCCTGATATGTCGCCGGATGAGGCCGTGCGAAGGTCGAGATAGAAGAATCCGAGGTCGCGGCAGGCGGAGAAGAGGCGAGATGTTTCCTCCGGATCGGACGCGAGGAGACGGGAGAGGTTGATGCGGAGGAGAGGCGCGGAGGGGATGTCGGAGGGGAATGGTGGGAGAGAGGGAATGGAGAGGTCTTCTTCTTGCTCGATGGAGCCCATGGTGAGAGGTGAATTGGGAATGATTAGCTTGATGCGAGAGGAGAAAAAGAAGAGAAGGCCGAGTCGAGAGCGACGTCCACGTGCAGGTCTTCCAAAGGGCGCGGCTATTGTGCATACTTCGTTCGCATCTCGGTACAGTATAGACTCTACCCGTTACCCCGCCTAGCTTGTAGGCGCGCCATGGTGAGAGCTTCAAACTCGCCGACAGGCTAGTTGAAAAGGGAAAGTGGAGGAAATGGCAGGCGCGATGCCCGAAGAGGACGTCGCAAAAAGTAGAAGGGTCTCCGCGCGTTTGGTAAAGTCTGTCGATGTGAGCTTGATGATCGTGAAGAAGGTTTGGAGAGAGGTACGTTACTACTGAGGACATTATAATTTCGATACACTATCAACAGTCTGACCATCCTTTCCTATCCCAACCTTCATGCCTCGTCGCATCTTAGCACCGCAAGACGCCATGTGCTAATGCTGCTCCTTTCATGCGTTCGATACCGGTCACATCGAGTCAGCGTAGGACTGACTCGATCAACCGACACCTCGTTCCCGTAATGTACGATGCATACAATCATGTACTGTTGTTGAGTTCTAATAAAGGTCAGCGATGTCCGACAAGGCAGGATGACAAGACCACATACCTGTTCGTGTTTACAAACGGCTGCCATGGACGACCTTGTAGTCGACCGCAAGCTCACGACCCTCATCAGAGATGACGAGCACGCGGACACTGCCACGACCGTTGTTGAAGGAGTCTGTAAGACGTCCGAGGAGGCCGCTCTGGTCGAGGACGGGAAGACCCTGCTTGACATCACCAGTCTCGGTCATGGCGACGACGCGACCATCCTCACGGATGTCCAACACGCGGTACTGCTTGAAGACAGGACCAATCATGTTCTGGACAACGACCGATGGGCTGGGGTTGCTGACGAAGGAGGACTCCTCGTGAAGCTGCTTGCTGAAGAGGTCCACACCGAGGTAGCGGTGCTGACCGGTCTGGGCGGAGGTGGTGATGCGGATGACCTGGCAAGGGCGGCCTTGGAGGATGAGGAGGTCGCCAATGCGGATGTGGTGGCATGGGATGGTGATGGTGTTGGGCGGGCCGGCAGGGCGGGTAGAGCGGCGCTCTTCGGTGTAGCGTGGAGCACTCATGGTGACTTCGCGGTCTCTCACGACAACGTCTTCTTCACGGTCGACGTGGGTTTGTTCGTGTCCGTGGTGGCTGCTTCCTTCGAATGGGTGACGAATCTTCTCGGCGGCGCGGTGGAGTCCGTGACGTAGGCTGTGGTAGTGGCCGTCTTCGTCGTAATATCCCATATCGCGGTGGTGTTCTTTCGGACCTTCGACGGTACGCTCCTGCTCGAAGTGGACTGACTCACGCTCGGTGGGACCGTCGGCAGGGTATTGGCGTGGGTGGGTAGACTTGGCTCCCCAACGGTTCTCCTCTACGAATGGAGTGGTGCGGGCACGGAAATCTCGCTCGGCAACGTCGATTCGAGAATCGAGATCGATGTGAGTTGCGGGAGAGTGACGAATGGGGTATTCGCGGTCGTATTCACGATCTTGAACGTCGATCTGAGCGTCGGTGTAACGCTGGAATGGTTCGCGGTAGCTGTGATTGAGGATGCCAGTCAGCGATGGAGGTTTCGCAAAAGGTGGAACCGCAAACGGCGGAGGGTTGGGGATGGTTGATGATGGACGAAATGCGTTGTCTGACCGTTGCTAGGTCGACACTAGCGCGGAGTGGCTTGTTCGAACCAGGCATGGGTGGAGAACGGGCGGTGAAGCCTCGTCTTTGGAGCGGGTGAGATCGTAGCGTGAAGATCAACGGCCGGGGAGTGATGCAGAGAGTGATGAACTCGATGAGAGCACATGTTGTCCAGAACTTACCGATTCCTGTCAATGTCGACCTCTACGCGAGTGTCGACTCTGCCCTCGCGACGGTCTCTTCGATCACGTCCGAAGCGTTGCTCTTCGGTGATGCGGATGTCCTCGCGGTCTCGATCGTCCTGTCGTGAATCCCGTCCAGCGTCTTGAACAGTGACTTTCTCCTCAGTGGTGACTTCGGTCTCCGAGGTCTTCTTGCGGTAGCTTGATGGGAAGACGCTGAACGAGACCCTGAGAAGAATGTCAGTGAACGAATTCGATCGCAATGATTGAGAAAAGGATGGATGCTCACGGGAGTGCAGCGTTGTAATCCAGCGTGACGAGCAGAGCTCGAGACCTTCGACTTCAGCGAGATCGAAGGACGATGAGCTGAGCTGGAGTATTACAGATCAGGCTCGGAGGAGGAGTGAGGATGCCAGCTTGAAGTCTGTCGGGAAGAGTGACAACGAAGCAAAGGTATGATGTGTTGTTGAGAAGTGTGATGTGGAGAAGTCAAGATGTCGAATGGCAGATGTGCTGGATTTATGAAGAACCCTTGCAACAACACAAACAGTCGGAAGTGGAGCCCACGCTAGTGGCACAGCAACGGCGTAAGCAACCGGCGGCAGCGTTTCTCGTTGATTTGCACCCGTCTACCAGCCTCGGTGATAAAGGTGTGTCTAATTCAACCGTCTCGGAGTGCGACAGAGATGACTTCACATTGTCCCCTCGTTGCGCAGAATCTTCGTATCGGGCATTTCGTTCAGCATTGCCATTGCCCAGCTGCCCGAGCTAGACCTCGCAGTGACCATGCAGAGCGTTGGGCAGTCACACTTCATCACGTTTCGATCCTGTCGAGTGCTTGCAGCTCGCCCTGCAAACTCGCTTACGAGGACCTTCGTGGACCACATCCATTGGACGAACCAGGAGACTCGTCACTGTTTACGACAGGCCGATCTCTGTTTGTTTACCGCTTGCAGATCCCTGATGGCGTTCCCGCGAAATCCTCACGCCAATAAACTCAAAGGCGGAGTTGTCGGGCCGTAGACGAGGCGGACGGCAGACAGCTTCTGACATGTGATGAGAGTCGTCTCGACTCTCGAAGGCGCTTCCTGCGGGACGAGAATCACAAGGAACGTTAGCGGGACAGCGACGCCTAAAACCAGTACGGCTTGCTGGAGGCTGTCTGGATCCAATCATCGCTCTCTACACCTATCCTGAATGACGTTCTACATGGCTCGAGACAGCTTTCCTCCTCGTCCTCTCCTCATCGTCGTCGTCCACATCCGACTCCTCCCTCCCATTGCCCTGCAACAGTCTCCCTCTCGCCAGTCTCGGCACAGTATCCCTCAGCGCACCCTTGAGTATATCTCCCTGGAATAGCAGATGAATGGACTCCAGCGGCACGCCTTTCGTTTCTGGGACACAGAAGACGGTGTACACAACCATCAGGATGCAGCAGGATCCGAAGAGCAGGAAAGTCCCGTAACTGATCTGATCCAACATGATGGGTGTCAGTTTGGCGATGACGAAGTTGAATAACCATTGTGTCATGAGTGCTGCCGCCATGATAAGAGAACGGACATTGTTTGGCTGCAGTACGGTTAGTACTTCGGTGCAGCAATGGTCATGGGGTAGGAAGCGGACTTACAGAGCATTCCGCAGACAGCACGAATGGAATAGGTCCCCAGCCGACTAATCGTAAAGTTAGCAAACGACGCGGAAGATAGCTAGACGCTCCAGACGCTACCCACAGCTGTAGAAGACCACGAACAAGTACACGCAGATGATCGCGAAGATGCTGTTCCCGTTCAGAGGCGAGCCAGGAGCCACCGGATTGACAGCCTGGTTGACTCCGATGTAGAACATGGCAAAGGCCTGCCCAGCGCCACCGATAATCAGCGACCACTTTCTGCCCACTTGCTCAGTAGCGAAGCACAGTCCAAGCGCGGTAACCACCACCTTGACCACGCCATAGATGCCGGTCGCGAACAGGCCAGCCGACCTGCCCTCGAGTCCTACCGCCGTAAAGATTTGCGGGGAATAGTAATTTATGCTATTGGTCCCGGTCCACTGTTGCCAAAACATGAGGGATACGGCCATGGCGAAAGTGTAGAAGACCTTGCCGCTCGAGCAGGTGGCTCTCATCTGAGCGATGAGTGGCATCTTCTCGTGGCCCTGAAAATCTTGGACAATGTCTTCCAGCTCGCGATCGATGTCCGGATGATCCGGAGCCTTGCCTCGGACTTGTGAAAGGGCTTGACGAGCGGCGTCGAGCTTATTCTTCTCGACGAGCCTGGGAGGTCGTCAGTTGGGCATATGAGGCCGGAGAGAGCAGGCCAACCATCGAGGCGACTCGTTCTGAAACACAATACCAATCAAAAGCAGTGCTCCGGGTAGCATTTGCAGAGCGAAAGGAATTCGCCACTGGGACGAGGAAGCGCTGGACACACTCTCGTTGACGCCGTAGTTGACAAAGTAAGACAGCATGATTCCAGTGACACTGGGGTTCTTGTCAGCGGACTAAACACAGCCGAACGATGAGTTGCGACTTACTTGAACAGCTGCATGCAACCAATACACCGCCCACGAATTTCCTTGTTCACGTTCTCACCCACGTATGTTGGAAGCACGGCCGAGATCATTCCTACTCCGAACCCACCAATCACACGACCCACGTACAGCTCAGCAAGGCCTTCGCTGTGCAGACCGGCACAGGTCTGGATCAAGCTGCCAAGCATGAAGATGATGTCTGCGATGATGAGAGCTTTCTTACGTCCAAATGTGTTGCTGATGTAGAAGCTCGACATGGCGCCGAAGAAGCAGCCAGCCTGAAGGACCGAGACGATAGTTCCAGAGAGATTTGCGAACTGCCCTGGTTCCTTGTCCTTGTCGAGCCCGAAACTGCGATAGTTAGTGGTGGTTGATGGTGGAACAGTGAGTGCAGGACTACCTATCCTGGAAGCTCTTCATCGTCAAGACTCCGCCTATGAGTCCCGTGTCCCAACCGAAGAGCATGCCACCAAACGACGCCACGACAGTTAGGATATACGCCCGGCGATACTGAACAATGTCCTCCCACGTTGTGGGCTTCTTGGGCGTAATGGCATCCATCTCTCGAGTCGAGTTCAGTGGTTGGTAGCTTCCACGAGGGGCGTCTTGCGGAGAGAAGAGCGCGCCTAGGAAGGAGTTTTTGGAATTCGAACCTGAGTCTGACACTCGTTGCTTGCCTTTCCCTCGATGATGGGCAGAGAGGAAGGTCTTCATGGAGACGACAGTGCGCGGTTTTCCGCCATCAATCGCCGTTGAGGCTGATGCGTGATGGCCTTTGGTGGAGCGAGTCGTGGCCAGGCATGTGCATTACCACCCGCATGGTTGAGAGTAAAGTCCAGACGAATTGGGCCACATAAGTCGCGAGTGATTGTGATTGATTGGTCTGAGGTTGTCACGTTCGGGAAATGGTCGGGCAATGGTCGGGAGTAGGAAGTCGAGAACCGTCGGCCTTTTGTGGTAGCTATCAGTACTCCACGAGAAGCTTGGAGAACGGAAACCAAACGCCGAAGCTGGTTGTCTGGTACGCAGTAGGGATACACGAGCAAAAGCCGAGACCGTTCTACATCTTCCTTTCCGTCTACCTCGAAAACCTCAGAAGCACTCCAGTGGCATGACTCGATGTCAAGTTCGGATCGCCTCTTTCACTTGTCCGGAACGCACCTGCAAACCTCGCAATGATGCTTAGCAGGACAGTCCTCGGACCAGACCACGAGATTTGGATGATACAATGCATAACCAAAACCTGCTGGCATTCCCGTGGAACAGTCTAGGTGCACTCTAGTACTCACATGACCCTCCTGTGGGTAGAGCTTCGTAATGTCTTCCACGCATACGAGCTGCAGAGGGAGCGCGGCTAGATTAGCAAGTCGCTCTGCGAGCAGAATCTACGCAGGAGAACTCACGATCTTGTGATCTCCGCATGCATGATTTTGGCCATCGTTCCTCCAGGTGCAAGAGCCGTTGATTTTCTTGCCGCCCTCGGCACACGTGGCGGAGGCTGCAATGCTCGAAATGAGGCAGAGTCCCGCGATCAGAGCGTATGTGCGGGTGCGCATCTTGGTCGGTGAGTGCAGGATGTGCCTTGGCTGATCTGACACGCTTGATATGTGATGTGAATTGGCACAATGGAACGGATCTGGGGTCGCTTTGAGAATGGCAGAAAGATGAAAGACAGGCGGCGGAGCGTTTATAAGTCGGGGTCTCTGTCCTCCTCGCTCAGCTCCTGTGCAACAACGTCGCATTCGCGATGTACAAGATTCTCGTGCCCAAAACGCCAGGTCTTGCATCTGGCAACCAGGAACTGGTAGCTTGCGTGCTGCACAGTCACACGAGACGACAAGAATTGGTACCGGCAAGGCTCATTTTCACTCCCGGTTGGGTCCTCAAGCTCAGTCTCGAGGGACCTCCCGACCTCAGCCTCGTTGTACAACCACACTGATCCTTGAGGATTCTGATATGGACTGTAGCCCAATCATCAGCGACGATCGTAGCGTCAGAGGTGATGCCGCAGTCGAGAGAAAGCAAAGCAACGACAGGAATAGGATGGGACGGTACCGGTGAGAAGATGTTGTACCACCACAATACATGACCACGCACCCTTCAATCTTGCCGCGGTATTGAGTAATAGCGGACGACTTTCAGCGTGCAGCTACCGATGGACGCGCACAGGGGACGGGCAGTGCCATTGACTCCCGTAGCGCATCGCATCTACAGGGTGAGCAAGGGAAAGAAGACCATCGTCAGAGCTTGTCGTTCATTTCAGTCGCTACAGGCGGCTCTTGAGGGTTCTGTCGCTGCAATTGCAGGGAGCTGTCTTAGCAGATCGATCAGTGCGGAAACGACATCCATTGCCGGCGGTCGAATTTGCTCACTTTTTCTGCTCTGGAATCTGCGTGATCAACCCCTTGCCTTCTACTGCTGACTTCAAGTTCTCGAGCACTAGCAACTCCATGTCTTTCTGCGTCTCCCATGTCGCAGTCCCAACGTGCGGCAGCAGCACGACGTTCTCGTTCCGTAGCAACCCCGGATGAATCTTGGGCTCTTCCTCGAACACATCTAATCCAGCGGAGAACACCTTTCCGGAGTCGAGAGCTTCCACCAAAGCGGCTTCGTCAATGATCGGTCCCCGAGCGGTGTTGACGATCACGATGCCCTCTTTCATGAGCTCGAATTGCGGCTTCGAGATGATGTGCCGTGTTGATGGATTCAACGCCAAGTTAAGACTGAGTACATCCGACGTCTTCAGCAACTCGTCGAATGACACGTATTTCGCTCCCTGCTCTTCATGCTCAGGCAGGCGCTTGCGATTGTGGTACTGTATTGACATGCCGAACGCTTTAGCTCGGTGGGCGACTGCCTGTCCAATGCCGCCCATTCCGAGGATCCCGAGCACCTTCTTGTTTGGGTCGTGGCCGAGAGCAAAGTTCTTTCCGCGCCATTCGCCCTTTCGGAGATTCGTAAAGGCTACTGTGATCCGACGTAGAGCGCCAAGCATGAGGAATATCGCAGCTATGCAATCAGTGAGCAATGAGTTTTGGAGAATGATATCACAAGAGACTCACTATCGGCAGTAGCCTCGTTCACCGCAATTGGCGTACTGCTGATCTCAATGCCTCGCTCGGTGCATGCTGGCACTTCTATGTTGTCGTACCCGGCTCCGTTGTGTGTTATATGCTTCAAGCTCTTGGGTAGGACGTCCACGAGTTCCTTGTTGAACGGTCCGGTGATGCTGGTAGATTCATTTGATCGGTAAATGGCAACGACATTGTCAAATTCACCGGCCTTTGACCGTGAAATGAAGTCATCTCTTGATCCAGAGCCGTATTCCTGAAGGACATGTCAGTAAGGTGACGTCTGATCGAACGCAGGAGGTGCCATGGTATTGCGAAACTCTCTTCGCCCATCCGAAGCCAAAGGACGGAATCTGTGGAAGTCGTACCTTCAGGTTGACAAGAGAGCTCAGAGCCTGCCACTCCTGCCGAGCGTGATTGATTTCGCCAATGAGCAAAACAGATCTTGATGCCGCCATAATGTCAGGTGTGTAGACTTTCACGTGGAAGACAGAAGTGTGGATTATTGGCGAAAGTGAGAACACCGACGACGACAGAAGAGATGGGGGTGGAAGATAGTTCACGCGAGGTCGGCCTTTGCAAGTGGGTCGATGCTAACTCCGGCCGTCAGAAGCCGAATTGTCACATGCTAAGAGCCTAAGACGATGTATAGATCATCATGCAGGAAGCTTTCGAGGACAGCTAGGAAGTCGTACAGACAGGCGAACAGATCACGTAGCAGGACAACAAGATAGCCATGCAGGTTAATTGCAGAGCAGCGTACAGACAATTGAACAGAACGGCCAAATAGCCGTATAGTCAAGCATATACCGTAGTTAATGCTCAATAGGCAGGCGTACATGCACTTCTCGCTGGCCGACGGATTTTGTCCTACAAGAAGCATGCCATCCGTCGTGCCCATTACATAAGATCACATAGGAAGGCCATAGATCCATTAAGATGGTGCCCTCAATCCTCCCCCGTACGAACACTCGCAGTCTCGTTCGGAAAGTCGAGCATCTTCGTGTATCAAATCTGGGGTCTTTCTTTCATACAATGCTTTCAGCAAATTATACTGTCTACAATGTCATGAGCATACCAGTCCATGCTAGGCGCTCGGAGCTCCGCTCGCGCGTTCAATCGTGTCAAATCATGCCGCGTATTCAATGCAAAATCATGCAATTCCCATCCTGTTGCTCTGGAATTATCAATATGGCTTGTCCACTGTCTTTCCTCCGCAGTCTGGGATCGTTAATCCCTTCTTGAAGTTGCGATCTTTGTCGAAAATACCCCAAAACGGCTAAAGAAAGGTCAGCCACGTTTATATAGGAAGCCATCGATCAGGACGGGGTAGAGTGGTACGAACTTCCCAGCCATTGTGTTTGGAATCGAACTGATGCTTCCATGGCTCGTCAAATGCTTCGAACCTGGGTCGATGGTTAGTATAGATTCGGAGATTTGACGTCTTTGAACTCACCAGAAGAATGTCGTGCCGTTGTTGAGAGCACCGCACACCCAGTCGCTCATGAAGGTGTTGAGATTCTCAATGCTAGCCACTGCTCCGTCGGTGTCGCTCGTGCAGCCATAGGTGTCGGAGGTTGCATCTCCGCAATCATTTCCGCCTTGCGATGGCCAGCCAATCTCGGCGATAATCTGAGTGGGATAGGTGATGTCTCCAACTGACCCCGTCTTCTGAGTTTTGAGAGGCACATCTTTGCCGGTCCAGAAAGTATATGCCCAGCTGGCTGAATCTTCCGCAACAGTTCCAGCGAAGAATGGATGAATATTGGCCATGACAATATCCGATTGCGCAGCGAGCGTAGCATCCCAATTATCGCCGAGATCTGCCGTCGCAACAGGCAAGTCAATGCCCTTTGACGTGAGGTTGGTTCTTACACTCTCGAGCTGAGTGCCCAATTCGGTGGCTGTGAGGAACTTGGCGTACAACACCTCGTTACCCACGATGATTCCGGCAAAGCTATCGTGAGGATAGTTGTCGAGGATGTTCCACATCTGAGCTATTTGGCGGTCATTTGTTGTTTGGTTGCCGTCCAGATGAACCCCAATCCAGACCTTCATCGAATCTTGCATGTCCAGTAGCTTGATCGCCTCGAGGACCAGCTCGGTTTGATTGCAATCTGTGCCGTATAGTCTGACCGAGGGCGCCAGCTGCGAAAGCAAGGCAATATCGATTGTGACGTTGTTCTGGTCGGGTCCGCCCATTGGGATCTCACAGGCTGGGTACTGGGCGTTGTAAGGAGTGTAGTCGACCGCAGGGAACACCTTGTGCAACTTGTCGTCGTTCATCAGCGCCTTGATCTCAGCACTGTTCTTATCCAGGATTCCGTCGTGGCGCCCGGCTGTAGGTGAACTGCCGCCGCCGTTGCCGCTTGACCTGCTGCCCAGTATACCGCCGACAACTCCTCCTGCGATCGCAGCGACGATCAAGAATGCGACAAGACCTCCAACCCACCACTTCAGCCGTTTCCTCCCCGTGCTTTGTTTGCGGAGCCACTCCGACTTGTCCGCTGCTGATTGACCGACTGGCCCATAGCTCCCGCCTGTTGATCCTCCTGGATTCGCATTCATGCTCTTGAACATCCCAGCACCTGCTGCGGCGCCACCAGCTCCTCCTACCAGCGCAAGACGACTCCCGCGCTTGCTCGGTCGTTGTTCCAGATCGTCGTCTCCATCGTCGGCAATACTATTTGGGTCAAAGTCGTCGTACCCATCTCCGTAGTAAGAATTATGTGGCATTGGTGGACCGTAGGGCGCAGCGGCCATGCCGCGATGTGACGAGAGTGAAGGTGTGGAACGTCCCAGTCCTTGGTTGGCGGTTAGAGGTGCCAGTGATGATTGCGAGTATGCTGATCGATATGCGGGACTGGGTTGAGCGAAGCTGCTCTGATGTTGAGGTGGCATCGGTGGTCGGTGGTCATCGTAAGGTTCGGGTGAAGGAGAAGGCATGCGATTGCTGTAAAGATCGTCGACGTCTCGGACAGCACCCACATCTCGTGGCATGTTCCCAGTCATGGGTATACCTCCCGCCGGCATTCCATAGTCATGCGGATCTGAATAGTATGGGCCTTGTGGTGGCGAGGGCTGTCTGTTATGCGCATATCCATCTGTGTATCCATAGCTCTGCTCTTGAGGTTCTCCATGAATATGCCCTGCTGGTATACCATACTCCCGACCAGACATTGTCGCGGTTCTGTTTGTGGATAGTGGTACGCCTGTCCGAGCAAGAATGTGGACGCCGGAGGTAGACGCAGGCGATTGTGTACAATGAAGGAAAAGTCCTCACAAACGATCGTTGCCACGGCGTGCCGCGTGGAAGAGGTCTTCGACGACCGTTTCAATGGGGTTCTGCTACAACGGTCGTTGGCCCGGATACACTTGGAGAAGATTCGTAGGACTTTTCCGACACCAGGCAATGAATGAAAGTATGAGTGATGTCTACGAGGGCGCACAATGAAGTGCGAAGACACCCGTGGGTAAGGTACTCACGATACCAAGCACAAAGGCCTCGTAATCTGGGTGGAAGTACCGTAGATCTATTTTGGAGAGGCCGGCAAACGCGGGAGCCAGCCACCATTTGCCTCCCTCCCGCCAAGTACAACTACAATTCGCTTGAACGGGACGACTGCCACATGCAACGACGCTACCAGCCAGACCCGAAGGTGTCGACCACTACCAATCTGTGCAATCTAGCAAGACTGCTAGCACTGCCTTGTTGTTGATCATCGTTGTTGTGTCGAGACCACGATCAGTGCATGGAGTCCCCAGCATCAGCGCGTCGGCCTCGCGTTATTCTATGTATTCGGCGCACCGTCCAGCTTTTTGACAACGAGGCTGACAGGAGAGCGAGGCAATAGATGTGCAGCAGATTCTTGCGCTGACATTTCATGGAAAGAGAGGTCTATTGCCCGTCATGCGGGCTGTACAGGAGTACGACATGCATCGTTCGCATGAGTCCTTGTGTTCCGGCTCTTCCTCAGACTCCAAACGCCCTCCGACCTCCGTTCGCCATCTGTCTTTGGAACCCTCTCCGAGCCTCATCTCGCGCACGACGAAGCTAGCTCGTCAAAGAACCTGAAACGTCGCCCAATGACCAATCTAACATCACTTCAATCCTCCGGCGATAATCACGCTCTGGCCTGTGGCGAATCCGGTCCGAGCATAGAAGGTGACGGCATTGGCGACTTCCTCCGGCTCGCACAGTCTGTGCATCGGAATACTATCGACAAGCCCTGGGAACTGGTCACCACTAGGTAACAAGCCAGTGTTGCCGACCATGGCCCTGATGTACGTCAGTACACAAGCAATAATCCTCATTGTGCAAGGACTTACGGCGCGACGTCGTTTACGGAGATGTTGAACGGAGCGAGGGTGGTCGACAAGTTCTTCATCATGCCCATCTGGATATCGTCAGTCTGCTATCGGAACATCCTGCATGAAGCAACTCACCAGTCCACCTTTTGACGCTGCGTAGTGGCATCCCTGAGACTGTCAGCTGGCTCTGGGTACAAGACTCCCAATCGCTGCCGACTTACATTCATTCCGCCTCCGTATGCTGCTATGGAACTGACAAAGATGATTCGACCCCACTTCTGAGCTTTCATCCCGTCGACCACGCCTTTGACCAGCAGGAAAGGCGCCCTCAGATTCACATTCAATGTGATCTCGAATTCGCTCAAGGGGATCTCAGAGACATCTCGTATCCGCTTGCCATATCCAGCATTGGAAATGAGTATATCAACAGCTCGCCCATGCTCTTTCTGCACGTCCTCGCAGAGCTTGGTCGTCTGCTCGGGCGAAGCCAAGTCGGCCTGGTGGATGGTGATCTTTAGCTTCTTCTCCGTCGCTGTCGATGCGAAGCTCTCGACAAGCTTGACCAAAGAGTCTCGGTTCGATGAGTACGTCAAAGCCAGATCGCAACCGAGATCAAGAAGTTGCTTCGCACATGCTGATCCAATTCCCCCCGAAGCTCCAGTAATGAGGGCTAGCCTGCCGGAGATGTCGTTTGAGCTTGACATTGTGATCTTTGGTGACGTGTGAGTACTGAATTGCGATCTGAACGGAGGTTCAGAGGGTCTGTACGTATATTTTTGGTCCGTCTCGGCACGATCACATGTGTCTCAGGCCCGTCATTTACCGGTCGGACCCCACACTTGCCCGTTATTACGCTGCCCAACCTGCAGGGTTTCTCCAGATTCGCGACATTTGTTCGCAAATTACAAGAACATAGTGCTCTCGTCAGATTGCAAGAATGGCCGGCGGCGACGGCAGCCCACAGTCGCCGGCGAGCAAAGCCGACAAAGACAGTCGGAAGGAGCAGCGCACAAGTCGGGCGTGAGTTAAACCAGCCCGCCCCGACGCAATAGCTGACCGAGACTCTGCTGACATCTCCGCCTTTCGCCTTTAGGTGCCTCAGTTGCCGGGCACGAAAAAGCGCTTGCCATCTGTGAGTGCACTCATGCGATACAATTTCTTTCCGTGGACATCCGCACTCAGTCGGCGGCACGATCGCCAAACATGCATGATGCCAGCGTCGGTATTGCAATGGGCTGCCGTGACACTGCACGACATGATCGACGTCGTCTATCGCGGACCGTCAATCGCGGACCGACGACTTTGGGGCCGACACCGTCAATCGGCAACTGAAGTGTGATCATTGCTAACAAATCGCGTTGCAGACCGGTGGTCGACGGCGTCGTGACAACACCCTGCGAGCGCTGCAAAGCCTCAGGTGCTGAATGTGTCATCGGTTCTAGCAACCGTGGAGGTCGGCGTGTGAGAAAGCGAACCGCCACAAATGCCGGTTTGGACGCAGGCACCCTCTCTGGACGTGCCTCTAGTACTGTCAACACGAGCTCTGTCGGTGCCAGCAGCAGCGGACCGATCGATGACGTTCATTATACCACCGAGACTCCCTCGCGGTCGACTTGGCTCTCGAGCCAACATGGTGGCGACAGCGAGCTGGCGCCACAAGAGATTGCGTCGCCTTCTGCCATCATGCTTGACCCAGCTCTGCAGTCGAACAGCGGCAACGCAGAGGACGTGTCAAGCAGAGACTACTCGAACAATTCGAGCAATATCGCGTTCAACGATCTGCAGAATCCCAGCGATGCTCTCGGTATTCTAGCGCAGATTGCCGATCAGGGCGAGAGTGTGTTCATGCAAATGCTCCACAAGCACTCGATTCCACAGCTGACTTCAGCAGGAGCACAACCATTCAGCGCTCCGCTTACCGCAGGCAACTATGGTCAGTTTCAGCTTGACTATGCTCTGATCACGAATGGACGACTTTCGGTGTCGAAGGTCGTCGAGCTGTTGCAAATATACAAGCATTACTACCATCCGTTCTTCCCCCTGGTGCCCGCGGCAACTCTGGATGCAAGCAATTTGTCGACCACGGCTCGAGAAGAACAGCATCTTCTAACTGCGGTACTGGTAATTGCGTCGAGAGACTTGACTGACGAACCTCATGTCTTCGTGGCCTGCAGCGAATACATGAGAACGCTGGTCTCGGCGCTTGCTGCAGGAGGGCCAGGGAACGTTGAGGCCGTCGAGGTGTGCTCCCTAATGTTTAACGCTGTCTCCATACTAGCATACTAACCTTTCAACAGGCTCTTCTGGTGCTCGCTGAGTGGACTCCATACACGTCTCGCTCTGATGCTGGACATGTCGGGCGCGGAGAAGAGGTAGAACTATTCGTACTGTCGAGGGCAAGAATGCACTGCTCACAGTCATACAGGATCGCGAGGCATGGATGCACGTTGGTACCGCACTGCGGATTGGCTACTTCCTAGGGCTTGATCGATACTCCTTTCATGTTCGAGGTGACGATGTGAAGGATCCTCAATGGCAGCGCAAGCGCCTCGTGTGGGCTGCATGTTACATCAGCGATCGGCAGATATCGATACGGCTGGGCCGCGCGTTTTGGTCCAGAGGGCCTGGTCCGTTGACGACACTGTCCAAGGCAGACTTTCCAATGCTTGCTCCGGCCTCGCCTGGAGAGGAGGTATTCAACCCGATCAATATGACGAGACTGGCATCGTCACTGACATCGACAGGACTATGCCAGCATATTTCAAGCCACCCTCGAGCTCACTCTTCTCTTCTCCAACGTACACGACGTACTGTATTCAAATCCCGGCAACAGCATGCGCAATCACCTCGCCGGTGGCTACATCAAGTACATCGATGACTTTCGAAGTGCGATATACGGATGGAAGAGCGTTTGGGGCACATTGACTTGCTCGCCGCATCTCAAAGCTACCCTTTTGATGTCCTACGACTATCTTCGGCTGTACACGAATGCCTTTGCCTTCCATGCAACAGTCAAGCGTGCTTTACCGCAAGGTCAGCCAGGCCAGGAAACTCCAAAGTCCAGTCACGCTGCGCCTGGCCGAGTCTTCTATAACAATGTAAGGATTAGAGACATGCTGTTCACTGCGAACTCCATTGACGCCATCCAGGTTGGTGCAGTTGGCGATGCACGTTTCATCTACGAAGGACTCGATGCGGCCAAGAGTCTTCTAAGCATGGTCAACACCTTCGTCGATCCGGAGAAGTCTTTGAGATTCATGCCGCTCCGATACTATCTCTATGCGATCTACTCCGGTGTCTTCCTATATCGAGCGAGATGTGTCGGCGTCTTAGCATCGGACGAGGAACAGTCCGTAAGACGAATGATCAAGGAAACGGTCTCTAGACTGGTACGTCCAAATCCCTTGCTTGCTGCCATGTGCCACGGGTGGAGTAAGGTCGCACGTGGCATATTCCCCGGAAATGCTACCAATCTTTGCGACCGCGTGGCTGTGAACTTCAACCGTGGAACCAGAACGGAGCCGAGCTAACCTCACCCAGGAACGATCTGGCATAGGGACACAACACCCGGGCAGCCGCTACGCCCAACTCTTGAAACTACTCTGGGACAAAGTCGAGCGCAAAGAACGCAAACCATCCAAACCCTCGACCGCCACTCTGCAAAATCCTTACCGCCCCAACAGCGTAAGCGGTCCCGTCGGTGGACGAACACCCACCTCCGCCGCATCCGCCATTACACCCAATTCCCCGAGCACGACCGAGGTCATGGGCGACTTCTCCTGGACGGATCTTGATGCGATTGGAAATTTCGCGGTGAACGGGAACGGAGGCTTGATCAATGATGCGGAGTGGTGGTCGGGTTTCTTGCCAGCCGATTCGGGGAATTTCTTGTTCGATGCGACGCAGGGTATGGATGATTGGAATCTAGCTGGACTGCAATAGGACGCAGACTTGAAGGAGCGGATCGTGAAGCTTGAGCATGACTCTCGAGCCGATGAGCGGAATCATGGGGATTACGCCTGGCGTGTGGTGGTACTGGCGAACCACAACTGCACCACGGAACAATGCACGCTGCGGCATGTTCAACGATGGCTTGAAGCAACCGGAGGAACCCGCCACCCGCAGCTCAGATCACACGACTTGGCGCAATCACATCTCATCCAAACGCAAGCTCCACCGTAACATATGCGACATCTCCACCACATATTGGACAGCAATCACATAACAGAGCAGTAGGAGTGATCCGGAACGCACTCAAACCGAACAAGAAGAAAGAAGAACAAGGAGCGGTGTGGCAGCCCGCCTCCGACTCTCTCACACACGAGGAAGCTTCCGGGGCGGCGGCCGCATGCATATCGTCTGAAACATCCTCTCTCTCCCACCGGAAGTAAATCCTCTTAGCGAAACCGCATTCTCGAGAAGCTTTCCCGGACCTGAGACTGGTTGGCCCGTGATGTGTCGAACAATGAGTGAACCGACCATGACTCATCATCCCTCCCTCCAACCACATCTCGACTCTCTTTTCGACCGCCAGGTTTCCCAATATGCATGTCGTCCAGGCGTGATCAGCGCGGGCGCTTGCAGGTATATGTCGTCGCCTCGAGTTTCCCCCTTGTAGTTGCGCCAGCATTCGAACGTGCTCAACACACAGGTTCCACGGGCTGTGCCCCTCGAGCGACTTGCTTTTGACAAATTGTCCTCCCAATGAGCATCACAGGTCATAACGCATGCCTTGTTACTATTGCATCGTCTGAAGCCCATCACCTCCCCTCTCCTGCCGTTCCCATCCCGTTCCGTTTCACCGTCCATCATCGGATTAATTCATCATGTGCAGTCCTATCGTGCAGACACGACACCGGCGGCGGAATAGAGCAGCCCGCCGTAACGGCAGAACTATGTACATACCGCCCCAAAACTCCTTCCCCGCCGGCGACCGTTGAAAATATCGCAGCGACCTACCTATGACTGGCGTGCCGAAGCCATCGCTGGAAGGGGAAGAGATGTGGCTGTTTGACTTGAACCGTCTTGGCTGGTCCGTATGTTGAAAAGTGAATAGTAGTAGCACATGCATACATGGCGTCGTGCAGAGATCGACCGGAGGGAAAAGTCGGTCAGGCCGTGGGTGGGGAACGAGCCGAGGCGAGTCGTGAAGCCAACGCGGGCGCGAGGGCGTGCATGTGTTGTGCGAGTTGTTGTTGGGTTGCTGCAAAGAAGACAAAAGGGTCACGGGACGCACAGGCGGAGGAAGAACGGGGAGTGCAATGATGGGCGGAGGTCATGGGAGGAGAGAGAGAATCAGTGTGATTTTTCAACGAAGAGACAGTCAGTGTGCACTCAACGAAGGAAAAACAATGAGTTTATCAAAAAGTCATCGTATACATCATGTGAAGGGTATGCCGTGGTGTATTGAAGTTGTGGCTCGCAATTCGAAAAGGAACGAAGAAAACGCCCCAGACCATCGAGTTGATCCTCCTCATCCCGTGTGCTCCATAACGCCATTCCACCCGTCCGGCGTCTCGAGCCGAGCGAAGATGACGGGTGCGAGCATAGGTTCCATCCCAAAGCAGTTTGCATAAAGACATACATGGAGCGCAGAGCGCAACAATCATTACTGTGGAGAAAAAGCGTCATCCCATTTCCCAAAACGCCTCTTTTCCTCTGGCTCCAAGAGAAATGCCATTGAACGCCTCGCCAAAGTGTGTAACGAACGAAAGATTGGTGGAGATTTTGTCTTCTGCAGTCAAGGACGTGGGTCGTGCAGTCAGTCGATCGATCATCGTGCGGTGGTGTCAACCGCTCGTTCTCGAGTGAGGCCGACGACGACGGAAAAGCAAGTCGCTCAACCCATCGAGTCCGAACGACGGGCACGCTTGTTGCGCTCGAGCCACTTCCGCTTTCCCGGGCGGGTCTCGAAGTGAGAAGCAATCGCGGTCGGCTCGCTCCCGCCAGCGATCATCGTGCTGCGCATCTTATTGCGGTAAGCATCGAGAGACTTTTGAAGGAAGAGAGTGCGGCCTGTGAGAGGAAGACACAATCGTCAGTAAGCTGAGGTCAGATTAAGACAAACTTTGGACAAGGGACTGCATGGATGATGACAGGGCCTGACTGAACCTACCATTGAAAGTCCGCGCTTGACCCCAGCTCATGCGGTAGCCCAACTCATTCAGAGCGACCTCCTTGTTGCGGCGCGACTTGGTCATGCGTGGAACGGGAAGCTTGGCCTCGCTGCCGTCCATGAGTGCGACAGGCACAAGCGTCTTGCCCGACGGACGGTCCTCGGCGCCCTCGTCATCTTCGTCATCCCAGTTGCCACGTGCACGAGGGGAACCCGGTGGAGATCGCATCTGACGCGGGAAGTAGGAGCGAGGGTAGACGGCGTTGATACGGAGGTGAGCATCCGGCATGTCGTCCATCTTGACCTGGTCGAGCATGACACGGACACGAACACGAGTGCCGCGTTGCGTGTCGTCGACGAGTATGAATTTGCGGCGCTTGGATTCGGGCACGTCGCCGAAGAGATTGCGCTTGTGTTCTTCGTCTTCGAGTTTGCTGGAAGCGGGTGTCGCCAAGGTGGCTGCCGAGCCTTGCATGGTGTCCATGGCATCGTGGATCGATGGCATGGTTGAGGAGCCGCCTTGCTGACTGTGTGGGTACGAGGGATAGAAGTTGTTGGTGTGTCGGCCCGCGGGAGGTGGTGTGAGATCGTTCTGGTGGGGATACCCGGAAGCACTATGGAAGTCATCTCCAGCTGAGAGGGACGATAAGACGTTAGCGTGTGTACTTGTGAATGATCTGTTGCAGGGAATGGTAATTGCGAAGCGAAGATGACGAACAGGGGTGATGGAGGTCGCGAACAGCAGCAAAGAAGCAAAGGTTTTTCGACAGCAAAAGAACAACAGCAGGTACAAGCATTTCCTCGTAAGATATGTTCAGGTATGCTGTACAGAAAATGTACAAGACGGGACGATACCACGTCACAGCGACGATCGTCCGCGTCGCCTTCCTCCGACACTCGACAAATGCACACTCGCAGTGGTAGTACAATGCAAATCATTCACATCTGGTGGAACATACCGCTGACATCGTTCCCACCGCCGGATTCAGTACCGTCGGTGTGGTGATGATGCATGTGAGGTCCACCTGGACCCATGCTTGGCCGACCGGAAGCAGGAGGTAATCCATGGGGTGGCAGACCAGCACTACCCGGTCCATGTGGGCCCGGGAACTGACCGGACGTCGACTTGGCCGCGTTTCGGTTGTTGATCTTCGCCATTCGGCGGACGCGACGACTGCGTAGTCTCACGTCTTGGTTGCTGTTTCGCCAGCTGTCGACTGCACGCTGGATGAGGCCGCGTTTCTCGCGCAGGTTGGGGTTCAACTGAGCCAACGCCCAGCCCACCGCGTTGCATTCGCTCTCATAGTGGAGGCGGTTGCCTTTGTATGAGTCTTTCCCACAGCACGCGCGTGGGTAGACGCAGTTGGCGTTCTTGAACTCGGGGCTGAGCTCGTCCACGTTGACTGACTCGACGTCGCAACGAATGGTGTATTCCATCTTGACGCGATCGCGCGAGTACTCGAATGCGATCCATTGCACGCCATTGTTGTCTTGTCGCACGACGAGGGGAGTGGTAGCGGGAATCGGACCTGGAGCTGTGCTGTTGTTAGCCACGTTCAATTGCCATGTGAAAGGGGAACTCGTACCCGGACCGGATGGAGTCTGTGGAGAGCCCTGAGGTGGAGCGACGATTGACGGCTGACGTTGTAGAGACGCCTGTGACGGCTTGGAATCAAGCAAGCCACCCTGTGACTGTGGAAGGTGTGGTTGCTGGTGGGACATCAACATTCCAGGCGCGGATGTCATTGACGAGTGGTGCGATGCCGCGCTGGGGTGCTGCCCATAGGGTGAAGACTGCGGTAGGTGGTACTGTGGATAGTACATCTGCTGTGGCATGGAAGACATTCCGTACAACGGTCGACCATGAGCGTCGGTCTGGGGCGAGTGTATTGAAGCCGGTGAGTTGGACTGAGGAGTTTGGTAGCTGGAGATGGGTGGGTAGGATTGACGACCGATGGCAGCCTGCGTAGCCATGGCTTCGTTTGGTTCTACAAGACGGGTCAGTCCATGAACAAAAGTACTCAGACATGGCATTGACACGAAGAACGTGCACTTGTTCGGGATCGCTTGTTCTCAAATTAGTTGGTTTCACAAACTCACCGGATGAGGCGTAACTTCCGGCAGCACTGTTGGCACTGTAGGGACTGGGGTGGGCACCGGGATGGGCGCCTGGGAAAAATTGCTGCTCGCCCGAGTGCTGCGATGGGATTCCCGGCACTGATCCTATGTACGGAGATTGATGCTGTTGCTGTTGCTGAGCACCGGGCAGGCTGTGGGTGGAAGAGTGAGGCGAGATGTAGGGTCCCGGTTGGGCAGACTGGACGTTCTGCGACTGGTGAGGCGAGTTGGGGCGGTGTTGCTGCTGTTGTTGAATCAAGCTCGCAGATCGGTGGTGCAAAGGTTGGTGCGGTGGAGGGAGACCCTGTTGCTGTCCGGCATTTGATTGCGTCTGCGCCGGTATATAGTCAGTACGAGTCGCGAAGGATCGGCGGTGATGGAGATCGAAGACAGCGGGACGTTTGTTGTTGTTTCAAGGATGGCCAGGTCATGATCGATCGAGCGGGGATGCGGCCATGGGTGGGGGAGGTGAACCTGGAACGAGGCCGGGACAGGGATGTGTGGTGACGGATGAAGCAAAAGCTTATGAGACAGGGCGATGGTGGGTGATGGTGATGATGACGATGATGCTGGTGTGAGGATGTGGATGGATACGAATGCGATTGTGTTGTGTCGGGGTGGAGAGGAAGTGAAGGGACGAGGGCGAGGACGAGGCTGCTGGCAGCGCACGAGCCGAAGCCACGGGAGAAGGCCAGGCAGGTACGCAGGCAGATTGGGGAAGGCAAAACCCGCCAGCTCACCCGCCCACATTCTACCAAGAGAGATATGTGCACGGAATAATGAGCAACGGCCGCGACCGAGTCAGAGCTTCATCAGAGAGCTGCTGCTGCAACTTGAGAATCGCTCTGGAGTCTGGGCAGGGCAGGGCGGGGCACTTTCGCGCTGGGGCTCCACCCAAAGATTCACCGCCGTTTGTTGAAGACGACAGGTCAGGCGGTTTTTGAGTTTTGCCGCGCAGCGAAAGCGTCGCAGGCCCGAAGCTTCGTCAAACGCAGTCGGGGAATTTCAGGGCGGAGTGTGTGATGATGCAGGGTAAGAGTCAGGCAGTCGTACCAGCGAAGGGCGGGATTCGTATTGCTGCATTGTTGCTGACAGCGTTGGTAACGTTGATGTTGCTGGTGTTGCGAGAAGCGCCGACGACAGAGGCAGCACGCGTGGAGGAACGCGGTGCAGCATGAGCAGGGATGTGCGTCGTTGTGATGGTCCCGTGCGATCGATCGTGTGCGTGCGCGTTCGACGTTGTTGGTGAAGGATGACGGACAAGCAAAGCGAAGCAGGGCTGCAGGGGCGGGCTGCAGCGGGGTGCGCGTGCGGCGTGGGCGGGATTGGATGGGGTCGGATCTGGCAGAAAACGACGACGCGACCAACGAGCGGTTCGGCGTGCGAGGAGTGGAGGCAGGCAGGATCAGGTCGGGAGGTGGATGGGTGTAGGTGTAGGGTAGGGTATTTGAAGATGTGAGGTAGGGAAGTGTCCGGGCCAGGTGCGTATTTGATGGATGGACTGCGCGCTGGGTCTTGGCGGGGAGGTCTATGCAAAACACGCAACACTGAACGATGCACCGCCAAATACCGTCTGATCAGGGAGATGAACGACGACGTGTGGTATTGGTGTTGTCGGTGATTGATGATGATGATGATGATGATGATTGCCCACACGTACCATGATTTGCTCAGTCGCCAGTGTCCAACGGGTTCCGGTGCCAGGATACCCAGCAAGCGCGTCCCAGTCAGACCTTGTGGGCAGCTAGTCAGGGAAGTCGAGTTGCGGTATGAGGGCGACGGTTTGGCTTTGCGGTATACGATCTAGTGGACGGCACTGGGCGTGGTACTGTAGGTGGACGGGCGCGCGGGTTCGGCAGGGTCGGGCTCCCACAACGCTTGCAAGTGTGAACCTTAATCCTCCAAGTCGAAGGTGTGTGTGCAGCGTGCAAGGGCGAGAGCGATCCAGGACCGGGGCGATGACTGGACGGCGACAAGGTTGTCGCCTGTGAGGATGACAGGAGGAGGAGTTCGGCGTGCGTGTGCGTGTGCGGCGTGGGCAGCGCTCGGAGGACCGACCAGGGACAAGGATGAGGGACAAGGGCGAGGACAAGGACAAGGACAAGGACAAGGACAAGGTGCGAGAGACAGGGCCCCGGGCAGGGCAGTGCAGTGCAGACCAGGTACGGAGAGAGTGGTAAGGGTGGAAGAGGAGAGTTTGGGAGCAAGGAAGGTAGGTACAGATCCCGCACCACCGTCCGCCTTATACACCAGAGCCCACGCGAAAGACCGAACCACCACCCCGTGGCGAGCATGAGCAGACCCGCTCGAAGATCCTCGCAGATGGATGGAGCAACAACACCGCGTCCGTGTGATGGAAAAGGCTTGTTGCTGTTCTTTGCCGTGGGATGTGGTACGACGAGCATGTCCACTACCTCCGCCGTACGGGACGACATGCTTGCTCATCGAACTGCACGCTCTCGTCCTCATCACCCGGCTACATACCTAGCTGCCGGAGCTTGGGCCGAAAGCACGGCGACGGGCACACAGACATCACGCTTCGAGACTCAAGCGGTCGCGAAACAGGGTTGGCCGTCACACGAAACACCAAACGTGCTTATCTTAGTAGCCGGCACCGCCCCTGCCCCACCTCGGCCCTGTAAGCACTGCCTTAGCTCCATCTTTAATTCCTTCCCACGCGATCGAGTAAAAGAGTTCCAATTGGTGATGAGGTGCCTCGCGCGGGCCTGATACCACACACCAGGACATTCACTTCATTTCATCGAGTCCATTAATAATAACGGCCTTTTCCGTGAAAGACCGGGCGAGGCTTCATCTCATCATCTCATCGTCTCATCGTCTCATCATCTCGCAGCGAAACCCGCACGTACATATGTACTGTAGCAGAGTTCATCCGACGGGGTGATCAGTGCGCGATATGTCGCTGTCCATGACGCGGCTAGCGACCCTCATTCGGGAGAGCATGATCAGAACAGTCTCGCGTCGCACGCACTACCACCTCGTAGACCGGTGCACGGCAAATGAAGGGCTCTGGGCAGTGGGCACCGCACCGCACCTGGCGATAGTCAATCATGCCATCTCGAATGGACGAGTCCGAGCTAGGCGCAGACGAGAAGCAGTGCAGCGACGGCATCATCATTATCGTCATCAACCACTGTCGTCCATCAATCAAATGGCGCCGTTGAATGTGCCCATGTTGCACAATATGCAGCACATCGCAGTATTGCAGCCACTCCATCTCGACGCACGGAAAAAGAGACAGCAGGATGAGCCGTTGTGCATGCTTTAGCGCTAGAGAGAGGTCAAAGGCTTGTTCCATACCCGTCCGCGTTAGTCTCCAACGGAGGTATACCTCGCTGCGCTGGCGATGATCGCTACCACCATCTGCTCCACACCGCAGCCCATCGCCGTCTTCGCGAAGAAGATGGAAAGCTTTCCTCTTCCATCACGGAAGGGACAAGTCCGCTGCTACCGGCGCCTTTCACAACAACCATTCTCCCACACTTGGACATCAACATCAAATGCAATGCTCGCGCCTCAATGAACACAGCATTGCCATGTCGAGGATGGCTTGTCGGCTTGCTCCACGATGCAGCCGTAGCTGCACACCATTCAGCCAGGTGCATAATCGAGCAACGCTACGATAGGTTCACGATGCACTCCTTCCGCTCTCCTCCACAGCCCCGCTTCGGGATCCTGCCGAAAAGCCTCCAAGAGTCCAAGACTCAGCCGCCATGTTTCGAATCGGTTCTATTCGCGTCCCTTGTCGGAATGACTTCAACTGCCGAAAGTGGCCGCCCAGCTCGACCAACCATGCCCGCCTCACTCCCACACCAAAGACCGCCATCAGATAATAATGTTATTACATGATTCGCAAAAGCAGGTCTGGGTCACTCGACCAATGGGTGGTGGGCATACTGCTGGCGTGAGTGGGTGCCTAATACCACCCCAACAGATTCGCCAGATCAAGCGACACGAGGCACACGACTGAGTACAGCACTGCTTCGCCGCAGTACAGTTGACAATGCCACTCGCTCCGAAGGACAGAGTTCGAGATGTCTTGCGTTGACACCTTGCCCATGTCAAAGATCGTCGTCGCCAGGATGCAGCATCGTGGCCACTTCTCCCGCCCACTGCACGTGGCTGCCCACAGCCCAAAAGGCGCTCTCCGCAACTTCATCCCCTGGCCGTAAGCGACAATCCATCCCAGCTGCCGACACATACATGCCAGACCCAGCGGCGCTCTGCTCCAAGGGCAGTTTCCGGTTGCGAATTTTCTCGACCGGGAATCCGACCCTCGTCGTTATGCTGTGCAAGCCATCCTTGTGAGCGGCACAAGCATCTCGTTTTTCCTGGAGTGCCTTGTAACATCACGCCCGATTCTGGGGAAGCCAGCAGAGATAACGACATCGCTTGTCTTTCAGCCCGGCAAAAACCACTTGCAACCTTTGCTTCAGGCAAGATGACGGAGTGTCTTTCCGAAAGTCACTTCTCCGCTGCCTCCGCGCTAGCTCATTGCCAGTGCACGCGGCAATACCTCGCAAGCAAGCACATCAGCATTGAGTTGTTGGGTAATCTCGCTCGAACGAGGAGGGTGACGGCGATCGCCAGAACATCGGGACTTTTCAAGACAGACCGGCAGATCTCAATACCCTATCAGTGAATCGAGCGCGCCGCGATCACGGTGTCTGCCGGGAGACTTGCAGAGTCCCATGTTCGCATCCCAGGGAGCTTCGCTTAGCGCAGCAGGCATCGAGCGGCATTTTTGACGGAAGCTGGAGACTTCCAGCCATGCAAGGTACCCTGTATGACCGCACGTTCACGATTTGATTGACAGCTCCCATACAATCGTGAGTCTCGTCCGCGGACGATGCTGATCACAATTTAGCAGTCTAGCTCAGACCTGGTCCGGCCATCTCGACACGATAGACGGCCTTGAGAGCGCGGGATAGCACTTGATCCGTCATCCAACGAAAGTAAACGCTCTTCCGCCGTGTCACCTCAACGGACAAGGAACACCACAATAAGCTTAATCTAATTATGGAACTGACAGCACTCCCTTGCAAATCGAAGTCGCAGGCATGAACTCACGATGAAGTGCCGGGCGTACCACGAACGAGTGAAAATCCTCCGGCGCGTGGTCAGACGCCATATGCACTCGACCATCTCCATCACACACCGGTGGCTCGTCGATCGAACACGAGGAACGCTGCGCTGAGGATCGGGCACAATTCACAAATCACCTTGCTCCGAGATCTACGCATCCATCCCTAGCCAGCATGGCCAGCTCGCACGTCAGGTACGGAACGCCAGTCCACCTACCCTGCCATACCCGTCATTCGCGTGCCCAACAGCCTGTCTCCCGCCTACCCACGTTGGCAACAGGATCCCGAAGCAGATGGATCCAGACACTGAACCCGGACATTCTGCGAGGGACGCCTGGTCCTGGACCAGCATGCGACTGCCATGCTGTGATCTCCTTGTTCGAGCGTGAAGAGACATGCAGGCCCCCATGATGCGATAGACGAGAAAGCTTTGCGGAGAGATCGAAGCAGGCTCATGCCCTTGTGTGAGATGGCACTTGCGATCGATGTGAAGTCACGACAATCCGTTCGCCTTTGCTGTGAAGGTTTCGAACTAGCCTTCCACCCCGACTTTATGCACGCAATGCATAAACTCCGCTCGGACACCTACCATCACTGCCGCTTGGACTGCACCACCACTGGAACGCCATTTGTCCCAAACGAGAACCAGGCCGCAACGCACATGTTCTCGTAAAGGCAAAGCGTGATAGCACAGCTGGAGTAAGACCATCTCGTCAACATCGCCAAATGTGCTGAAACACGCCGCCCGAACCTTGTCGTCACCGCCATCGGGCTGCGCCGCCGTTGAATCTAGCCATTTCGGGAGATACATTCTCAAGCGATGCTCAAAGTTCAAACCTTCGTCGAAGGATTCGTGACTCCGTGAGGGCTTCCGCCAGTCTCCGGATCGGCGTTTGATGTGTATCGGTAGACGAGGTTTTGGGACGGCTTCTTGCGTGAAACGATCTGGACTCGACTCTGGCCAGACATCTCAGACTCTCATTATCTCGAGCATGTTTGACAATTCGGTGGAACTCGGCTGCCACCCACACAGACGACGGTCGTTCTCGGACGTTTTGCATTTCGACCAATTGGATATCCTTTTTACCAATCACAGATCGAAGGTGTGCTTCGACTCCGTTTGAGGATCTTCAGACTTGAACAGGAAACCGACCGCACGCTCCGTGTTGCATGTACGTGCACCTTTCCGTTATGCGCCGGCGCAAGCTCTCTCATTCATCTCATCATATCCCTCCGCATACGTTCGCTTACTATCGGTCCGTTCGAGATGATGTTTTCGCCCTCGATCGAAACTGTGTTCCAACGCGCCATGATGGGTGATAGTACGACTCTTGCAGTAGCTGTTCTAAAAATGCAGTGATGATGATGAGAACAGACAGCCTCGCTCGCCTCAACCATCACAGCCAGCCAGCAAAGACCATGGCATGTGCTTCCGTTGAACGAGCGGAAACGAGACGCTGCAGATTCATCACTCTGTTAGGCAGATGCATTGACTCTGTTCAACGACAGAGTTCTCACAATGTGCAAGGGGAGCAGGAGCATCTGGTCCCTCATCCAAAGATCGCCTGTTTTTCCATTATCCCTCACGATAACCTCAACTACCCGGACATATCCCGACCATCGATCGTCTACGAGGGTGTGGAACAGCTGTCTCGTCCCACGCGCCCTTGACATCCCAGTCCTCGACCAGGGCCCGCTGTCCACCACCGCACGCTCCGCACGGCAGATACACACGGTCACGAAGAGAATCGAGAGATGTGCCAGCCTCCCCTCCCCCCCCCCTCCGCGTCTCACCCCTGTCCCTTCGTCTCCCCGTCTCCCAAGATCCCCGCTCCATCTCTCGTGCTTTCTCCGCGCAGATCCGCGGCGCCAGGTCTCCCCGGGTCGGGAAATGTTCAGGAACGTGCTCTCCTCTCTGCTGCAGTGCTGCTGACGACCTCCGCCGGAAACTGGGATGGGCCATCCCTCCCCCTGTCATGCGCTATATTCTCACACCTCTCGTTGACCATGCGGGCGCTAACGAAGTCTTTGACAGTTGGCAGGTCTCACAGTGTACACACACGCATTTCGTTGGTCGGGCAGAAGCCGGGAGGTGGTCTGTGAGGGTCAGGCTGCTGAAATGAGGTAGACACACCCCCGGGTCCGGGATTTGTCGTTGCTATTTCTGGGGCACTGTCGTCCAGGTTGTTGGCAGGCAGGGCAGCGCCGGTTGGGGATCGTGGGGTGTGATGAGAGGGGAGTGGAAAGATGTGAGTTCTGGCGGGCGGCATTTTGGCGGGCCGTGTCGAAGGTGAGGTTGAGATGAGACATGCGATTATTGTGCGAGGCGGGAGTTTCGTCGAGGCTGGCGGTGCGGCAGTTGTTTGTTTGGACGTGTTTCGCTCGCCCGGTTTCTTGGGGTTGGTGGGAGCGAGCAGAGACCATTCGAGAGGAAGGCTGCCTGAGGCCGGGTCGGCCAAACGTCGAACAACCTCCTTGGTCACTTGCCAGAGTTCTGACATCGAAGCCCAAATAGTCCATTGCAAAAAAAAAAAAAAAGCAAGCCCTTCATCGATGGAATCACCATCCTCCACACACACCAGCCAACAACCCTCGCCCATCGACCAGCCAGGCCTCCTCCCCCAAGATCGAACATGTACATGTATCATCCAGGCCGACTTGACGTTCGACATTGTTGCGCCATTCCGATTGCCTCCTTGGACACGTCTTACGTCTTCCTCCCCCCGTGATGAACTGGGCCGGGTTAGCCTGAGCCTTGGAACGGTGCAGGATTCTGCCTGTCTGTTCGAGATGGAGCCGTTCTGGGCGGCATGGGACCCGGTATGTTCTATAGCAGGCCGTGGGTAAGACAAGGAGGGTCGGGCTTCTATGGGCTGTGATAAAAGGGACTCTTCTTTTTGGCATGCCGAGTCGTTTGGCGTGACTTGGCTTCGGATATTTTCGACCTCATTTCAAGATGCCCCGACTTCGAAGGGTCGGTGATTATTTATCATTTCGCGTCCCTTCTCGCAGCTATGTGGCGTACAAGTTTGGCAATCCCTGGCGCGAGTCGTGACATGTGTCGCAGGGAGATTGTACGCCATGAATGGATCGTCCTGTCGCCAGATTTGGCGGCTCGACATGTGAGTGACATGTCGCTGTCGCATCGAAACGAGTTCTGGGTCGAAGGCGTTCTGGTACGCGAGATACATGCGCTTGGCTCGTTCCAAAGTCTGCGACCGTTTGGAGACTGTGGAGCAGAAGGAACGTCCCTCCGTGATCTCGCTCAGAATGCGCCGCAGAAGTAGGACTCAGGTGGCTTGATTGTGCAGTCGGTGCAAGGGAACGGATGTATAGGTCGAATATTTGTTCCCAAAGCGGCGATGATGGTCTCGCTCCACTTCAGACCGTAGGTTCGGAGTCATCTGAGTCCAAGTTGCCAGATGTGGTTCGAGCAGAGCTGTGACTGACAGTTGATTGTGTGTGCTTCGTTTCTGTTCGAGGTCGGTGTAGTCAACGTGATTTTGCTTGGGCTACGCAGCATCGTGGAAAACGTAGGCGGAGAACGATAGGATGTCACCGTGACGTCCCAATACCTTCGTGTTGGCACCAGATCTCCATTGACCGCGAGGTCTATCAATTTTGAGTCCATGGCCGTAATTCTGATGATCGTCAACGGTCATCGTGGTAATTTATGCCCAAACCCTAACCCTAGATCAGGCTGGACCGGAGGCATAGAGAAACAATGGGAGCTGGATGACGGGCGAATCTCGACAGCAGCCTACTTGGAGCTGGTGTGCGTGGTCGAAGATCGTGGTGGAGCAATGGACCTACGCAGATAGTAATTCACTGCCTTGAAGATATATTATATAACGTACAGATCGATCAGGGTATCATCGCCTCTTCCTCCTCTTCTTCCAAGACTTCCAGGCACTTCACTCATCCACAAGGCTCGCCATGGAAGACGTATTCGTCGAGCTCCACCAGCCTTCCGGCCTGTTCCTTACGACAGTCTGGTCTGTAATAACACTGTTCTGGGGAGATTCGGTTACATCGAAAGATGTGGCGCCGTCATGAGCCTGCGCTACGTGTACTTGTCGAGGGGTCGTGACAACAGGTATCAAGGACAACCTGTGTGGTGATGAGCGAATGGCAGTCCCTGAAGTGGAGGTTGAATCCGTGGTGGAGTGGGCAGAACGTACGTTGGGACTTGGCATCAAGCCGAGACCATTCCTCGGTGGTGAAGTGTTTGAAGAGGAGTGCGCGAAAGAGGAAGGTGCGAGCATCAGGCCGCCTTGTCCGTTATCCATGTAGTCTTCCTCGTCGCTTTCGTCCATCTGCTCTTCGACGAGTACGTCGTATTCAAGAGCGGGAGTCTGAGGCATCCGATGGGATTGCTCGTCTTCAGAATAACCAGGAGGTTGAGAGCCATTGCTCAGTGCTGAGTCGAAGATGTTGCGTCGAGGGAGAGCAAGGGTTTTGTGCCACTCGAGGGCGTCTCGTTTGGTGGCAGAAGGTTGAGCGTAGCTGTCGAGTGCTTCTAGAACATGCGGAAAGACGAGTGTATCGACATCACTCGCCCAGAGAAGATCTAGATGCTCGTACTTTGGAACACATTTTGCGATGGTGTGCTTGGGAAGCTCCTTCAACATGAGGTTGATATCCACGAGACTATCGCTGCCACCGTAAACCAGGACGATGGGTGTCTTGATGTTCCTCGTTGGGAACTTGGCCACTTTGTAATACTTGCTTCCCGTGCTGAAGCTCGTCGGACTAGTCACCTCGTCGTCGTACATCTGGAACTTGCCGTTGCGGATGATCTGGAACCAGTGGACTACACTCTTCGTGCTCGTGAATGAGTATAGATGTGGATATGCGGCCAACTTTTGATGAGGGGATATGTTCTTCATCTTCCAGCCGAACAAGAATCCCAAGGCCATGTCAATCACCCAGCTGAAAATTCCAGGATACAGCAGTGCCTGCCACATAGTGGTGCTACCAAGAATGGCACGCCGTCCGAAGGCGAGGAACAGAACTTCGGGGTTCGACTTGACCAAAGAGCTCACAATGCCCGAAGCCAGGCCAGGGGGCGCCATCGCCGGAGCGAGAGCCACAAAGAGGTCGACCTTGTGATTGAGCATGGGATGGATGGAAAGTGTTGCGAACGCCTGCGCAGTGCCTTGACTGAAACCGATGTACGACAGACTCGGCTGCTCCGTGGTGCTGAGTATATAGTTGATGGTGTCGGGAATGTCGTGAAAGGCAAATTGATCCATGCTGAAGTTCCAGAAGGGTATGTCGGTGGGACCATGGTTCAACGACTTCTTGCTATATTTGTTTCCACGGTTGTTTCCAAGCCACACATCATATCCTTGGTCGACAAGTAAGAATGGCAGGCACCTTTCTTGCTCTGTAATGCACACCCAGACTTCGCTGTTCATCATCAAGCCGTGGTGCAGGTATACCACCTTCTTCTGGATTGAACCCGGACCAGCGTTGACTTTCTGGTCCTCCTCGCCTTTTCTCCAGCCCAGACGGTGTACTCCAAGTAGGTATCCATCTTCTGTCTGTACGACGTGCTCCTCCGCGTAATAGCCATACAGCTCGCAGAGCTCAACAAAATCGTCGGCTTGGGCTATGGGACTCGAGACGGCCTTCTTCTTGTTCCGTGCTCGGCGAGAAATTGGAGAGGAAAGTCGATTGAAGGCATTGCGACTGACGCGATAGCCCAGTCGAATGATTGGAGTCGGCAGCAGGAGGGTAATGGTGCGAATGACGACCTCGAGGAAGAGCAGGATGAAAGAACCTCCAAGGGCGAGGTACTCGCTCACGTGAAGCCTGCCGATGAAGGGTACGGTCGGCATCGTTGGAGATGTTGTGCTAGCACAGGAGCATGGTAGGGTGTATATGTGTATATAGGCGTGGAGTCTAGTCACGGAATGGCAGAACGAAGTCGCAGTGGTCCAGGCGATCGCTTGGAGGTGGGTAGGAATCTCGACTTTCGTCATTATCATGTGAAGGACGGGCGGGCGACGGCCCGACCAAGTCTCCGCAGAGCCTCGTCCATCCGCCGACATGGGATCTATGCAGCGGTCATTGCGATTTCCCCGGGCGACAACCTCATTGACCATACAGCTCTCCAACCAAAGTCATTCATCATGCCGACGTCTTGCGCTGATATCCGTATGGACTGATCAGCACCAAACAGTCTCGACATCCGCTAACGCCCAACAGGAGCCGCGCTCGCATCATGTCTCGCCAACAGCGATTGTGTCATGGTCCATCGAAACAAGCCAATCGACTGCCTCAAGGAGCCGCTCGTCGATACACTTCCAACTCAATGCCAACAGCTGAAGCACGGCTACGGTCAATGTAAACGAGGTCTTGTCGATATGCGAAAACGCTTCCGAGGCAACAAACCCATTGCGACCAGTCAAGAGCTTGAAGGCGAAGGACAGACGCCGATGTTGTACGCTGGCAAAGGCACGTATGAGGGTCTGGACAAGAAGAAGACAATGCAAGAGGGCGAGGAGTATGAGGCTTTCACGCGAAACGATGGCCTGGAAGATCTCAGGAAGAAATAGACGGGCACGATGAGAGCCATAGCACTGCCACAGCAGGGTGCAGGGAGAGTCGAGGAAGAACTGGGCAGGAGATGCAATGAGACTATCATCCGCGATCAACAGTACAGAGGTACGCCGTGGGATCACCCCGAAGCAGTATCGGCGACATTCGACCGAGCCCCTCTCCAAGTATCTTCCCAGGCCGCCAGGACCTCGACTGAGCCCTACGCGATCAAACTTGTCCTAGACTCCTGGTCAGCCGTCTTCGACACAGCTCGACGAAACAATGTCCGGTCAAGGCTTTCTGGGCTTCTCATCAGCCTCGGGCCCGGAATCTGCAAAGCACTCTTAGTGGAGCAGTCCTGCAACTGGCCTGCGCAGCGGCTACAGATGCAACCTTTCTCGACTCTGGCCGTCACCGGGGAACCAGCAGACCACCTCTATACCAGCTTACTCCTCAAGTGTACTACACTTCACTTTGCCCTCGAAATGCCAGTCCCGGTCACTACTAATATAGCTATGATGCCACTTCTTGCCCTGGATCCATCGCACCTCCATAGTCACCTCTTCGAAGAAGTCTCCCATGGTTATACCATCCTCCCTCACCATCGCCGGCCGCAGACTACGCTGCCACCTTCGGACGAGATACAAGCTCTTGCACGGTGGCTGACTGAGATACATTCTCCTCCAGCTTGCTTCCGGATATGCGACTCCCGGAGTGACGATGGGCTTCGTATCCGCCGGAAAGGAAATGCAGACGTCCCAATTCCATCTTTCTCGCGCGCTCGCTGTGAAGGATGTCTGCTGGGAATAGCCGTCATTGAGGACCACGAGGGTAATGGTCGGGTAGTAGCCGGGAAAGGCGCGAAGCAACAGGTGGTTGTTTAGCGGCTTGCGACCTGGGCGGTTGTTGTTGTTGGAAAGGCAACATTGCAAGTTCCAGTCGGGTTCAAGGAAGAGTCTGCGTCGAAGTCGGATGCTGCCTGTGGTCGTGTTGCGGAAGTCTCGGTTGGTTCGTTGGCTTAGGAGGAGGTCTTTGGTGTTCAGGTGTAGCAGGATGGCTTCGAGAAGTTCTGGCAGGTGGAAAACACGGCTTGCGGCGGACTGAGAACGGTCCATCGTGGTTGGGATGGAGCAGTCAAGCTGAAACAGCACAAATATAACAATGACAATAACAGTAGGTCCCTTTGACGCGAATGGCTTGGGTTGAGGCTTCTCTGCTCGGGCGAGGCCTCGCTTTATTGCGCCAAGAAGGAACAAAGATGCGAACGGCGGCCACCACTACTGCAACTTCAACAGAGAGCGATCATCACCGTGTGACACAACATTGTATTATGATTGAAACGTCGCAACGTTATGAAGTGATGTGACACGTGGGGTGCGAGCTCCTCGTTGTCAAGCTCGGGTGGACGGACGCACAAGTTACATTCCTCAGCTGAACAGCAACAACAGCACCGTTGCCGTTCTGAGGAGACGCGGTTGGTGGCACAGCGACTGGTGATATGGCTCTACCTACGCCGATTAACGTATACGTCCATCCCAAAAGCAAGTCTACTTACCCTGAATGAACCGCCACCGAGCATGTCGTTCGTTATATCGTATGGCTATTCAGCATGTCTTATCGTCTCACCTGCACGACCACCTTATCTACCCAAACCGCTGGTTTTGCTCCCCGAGAACGGGCGGAACCACAAATTGTACACGGAATAGCTTGCTCTTCATTTCATCATAACCTAGATAGCCCAACGAAGAGCCGGCCTTCACGAGCCAACTCCGCGTCCTGCTTTCGTCCCTCATAGACAGTTCAAATGCCCCACTCGCGCTTTCAACGATGCAGCGCTATGGTATCTCGCAAAAGAGTAGAAGCAATACGACCACACCCCGTTCCATCCACCCAACTGTCAAGATTTTTCACTCTGTCCGTCTCTTCTTTCGAGCTTCCACCTCAACCACTTCATTCAATCCTTCATATTCTCATTCAACACCAACTCAACCACAATCTGCGTCTTCTCCAGCTCAGGATGCTGCATGACCAGCTTCAACGTGCGACTTGACGTAAAGCTCGCCGTTGTCTTCTGATCCCCATTCGCCCCATGTGTTGAGGCAGGTTCTGCGTTCGCACTCCAATTCGTGCCGTCGTCCAGACACTTGACTTCCCTACCCGCAATAATCTGCTTGAGCCGTCCGTTTTGCGCGTTGCGGATCTCCACAAAGTCGTTGTCGAAGAGCACAAGGTAAGGCCCGTACAGCGCGGCACTGTGCGCGTTGCCCACGAATTGCATGATGACGGAGCGGCTCACGTCACCATGTTTGTTCACATACACTGCGAAGTTCTGGTAGCAGAGCAGGAACTCCTGGTCGCTCAGTCGCAGCATACTCAGCGCGCGTTGGTCCTTGATGTGTTGCGCGATGTTTTGGACGTGCTCGGCTTTGAGCTCTGGCACGCTCCAGGGCTGTTTCTTGTCGAGCGTTAGCACTTCGAAGCCACGAGCGGTGCTGACGGCGAGCGAGGAGTGGAAGAGGTTCATGGCGCTACACTCGGTGGGGATGTAGAACTCGTCGTATTCGCGGAAGAATTCGGTGGTGCCGCGCTTGAACATGCCGCGTTTCTTCTCCGAGGATTTTTGGTAGACGGGTTCGAGGACTTTGAAGACGGAGTTGAGGTTGTCACGTTTCTTGTAGAAAACGAGGGTGCGGTCTTTCTGCTTGCCGGTGACGAAGAAGCCGACGTCTTTGCTGCCGGAGAGTTTCTGAGGCGCTTTGCGGGCAGAGTCGCTAACGGCACCACTTCGTTCGTTGGAACAGATGGCGTCGAGATGATAAGCGACTAGCGTCTTGTCGGAGATCAATAGGAAGAGGTTGAACTCTTCGAGGACGGCCACTTGTGTGACGCGCAGCATGCCGATAGCCTGCATTCATGTTAGATTAAACTTCGACGGCGATTGGGAATGCAACTCACCTTTGTCCAGCCGCGAGGATTGTCCAGCTCGCTGACGTAGACGCCGTAGTCTGTACCGACAGCAACCATCTGCTTGCCAGGGTAGGGTGTCGAGAAACTTGCCGCGCAATTGACTCTCGCTCTGCAGATCGGACCCGGTCGCCCGGTATCCTTGAAACGATGCTCGACCTCTTTGATTGCTCGGTCCACCGGTGTGCCTTTGATGGTAACGCCCTTACCGCTGCCAGCAAAAGCGTCGTACACAAATGCCGAGTCGGCCATCACTCGTAGCCGGAAGGGCTCTGCATTTTGCGCATGAAGAGCCGCAGCGTGCTTGGTCTTTGCGATGATGATCTTGGTGCACCACTCACGCCTGGCGTTTTCTGTCGGTGCGAACAGCGTATATGTCTCTCGGCCGAGATGTTTGACTTTGAATGGATACATGATTCGATCTTCTTTGCCATCGCCCAGTGAGGTTACTGGCTGCAATGTATTGCTGGAGGAGCCTGTGTTGGAATGTTGTAGAATGCTCGGAGCCGGCGACGAAGTACCTGTCGCAACCCTGGCGAGCGTCGATTCGCTGGGCGTCGAGGTCCTACCTCCTGTCGCCTCTCGAACTGTCGTGATGCCTTTGACATAACTCGACTTCTGAATTGCAGGATCATTCGCGCTTTCGAGGATGAGGAGATCCATAGGTATTGGCAACCTGGAGACATCGTACCGGTCAAGCTTTCCACCCTCACCCAACCTCGCCGCAATCGTCTTGGCCAGGATCAGGTAGTGATCGAAGAGCAGAGCATGGCAATCTAGCCAAGTAAACCGATTACTGCCCATTCTCTGCACGTCGCCACGATGAATGAGCTCCCGACCGAAGTGGTCCAGATTGAGCTCCACCTCATTCTTCATGCCCGGCCTGAGCACCAATTTTGCGCCGAGATCTGACAGATCGATCTTCCTCTGCGAGTCGGCCACGCGTGCGTCGCACTCCATCGCCACGGCCTTGATTTCTTGCAGTGCAATGTCAAGATTCGTCTTTTCTTGGCTGTCGTCCTTCATGGTCTTGAGGATCGTGGACAGTAGCAAGGTGTACCTCTGCAGTCTCGAGATCGGTGTCTTCAGGAAGCTGTCGAGCGAAAGGCGGTTAGACCTCTTGTCGCTCCTGACGCTTTCGACAAATTTGCGGAACTCAATGTTCCTGTCCATTTCTGATCGTACCAGGTGATCTGCCTTGGGGAAGAAGTTGGCATAGTCGACATATGCCGTCTTTGCCTTTCGTATCCATTGACGAAAGATGTCACTGTATCCAACCACCCACGGACCCTGCTCCTGCTGCCTGTACTTGAGCTGTGGCAGAAGATGCTCCTCATTCGCCTGCTTGATCGTCACAATGCGTCCAAACACGTCAAGGATGAATTTGTCCTTCCGATTGGGTGTGATGACCGATGGCTGAGCCTTGTCAAGCTGGTCCCTGTACAATGTCAAGACCACGTCCAGATCCGACATGTAGCGCTCCTCGGTAGACACAACTTCGTGCAAGACATGCTGTTTCTCAATCTCCTTCTTGTCTCGCTTCTCGACATCTTCCTTGCTAATGTGGTAATACTCCACCCAGCTTTCAGCGGACCGCAAAGGCTGTGCTCGAAGATTGACTTTCTTCAGTGTACGCTGGCAAAGGTGTGAGTAGCATCGCATGTTTGGTATGAGGTGGTCGTGCACTGTAGGCGAATAGCATCCCGAGCGAGTAAGCTGAAACATGACACCAGAGAACGGGCCTGGGACAATCTTGACCCATTCTTCAGTGGACACCAAGGTGCTGGCTGCATACATGTTCTGAACCACGCGACTGCTGAGCCCCTCAGCATCAGCAATGTTCATCGTCGGGACCTTGTTGGTGAAAAGTGCAACCAATGCTTCGAGGATGTCGGCCTCTTTCAGTTCGGTATTCTGCTCTGGACTTGTGACCTGGAGCAGCCAATGCAGTAGAGCCTTCAATGACCATGGCTCCTCGCATTTCTTAAAGTCTGTTGCGCCGAGTTTCGAAGGCGTGAAACGCTTGCCAATAGCAGGCAGGTCAAGCACCATACTATTAGGAGGTGCGATGGGCGTGTCCCCAGTGGGATAAGCCGAAGCTCGACTCTGTTGCAGACGAATCCGCCTCTCCTCTGCATCGGTCTTGGAGCGCAGAGGTTGCGCAATCTGTGGAGTGTTGCTGTGGCTGACTAGTGACGATGATCGTGGCACCAACCGACCTTGCGAGTCAACAACGTATGCGTCTGGGGCAAGCGGGTAAGGCGATTGGCCGGGTATAGATGGGAGAGCCTTGAAGTCGGTCTGTACCGGGAACGGCGATTCCTCCGGGTATGGCACTGCGGGAAGAGGCCGAGATGGGTAGGATGAAGTGGCATGCTGAAACATGATGTCAGGTGGCTCGTCTGGGAAGCGATCCGGGAGCTGCGGCTCCATGAGAGAGTACTCGTCTCCTTCGTCGTAACTTTGCCGTCGATTGAAGGCGGCCGCTGGTTCTGACAAACCGCCTGTACCACCAACTTCGACCCGCGCAGCTGGATTGTACGGCTGTGCGAATCGCGCGTAATCCGGACGGTAGTCCACATCGTCACGACTTGACTGAGAAGCGTGCGACCTGCGCATAGAGCTGTGCTGACTCGAGACTGGTCCGCTGTAGGAGTCGCTGTTCATCTCACCACCTGCCGCGAGCTGATTCGGATCACCACCGTAGGTCATCTGGACGTCGTATCCTCCTCCGAACGAGCTCATGTCTACATTGGCATAGTCATCACTATCGCTTTCTGCAGGCTCCTCACGTTGGCGGCTGTTTCGCTGAGAGCCCATGCCGGAAAACCTCGTCTGTCCGCCGCCACTTTGCCGGCGGGCATCATCCTCCTCTGCCATTCGAAGCATGGCCAATCCCTGTGCAGCTTCGGCGTCGCTGTCGCTGCTGTACGATTCATGGTGCGGCACTGGCGAGAGATGACCGTTCACTGTACCGTTCCTCGACGGACGCCGTTCTCGGTACGAGCCATGGGACGACACGTGCGTGGGCGATCTTTGCGGCGCCTGCGTGATAGATATCGAAGGGCTGCGGGCACGATGAGATCCGCCACCAGCGTTCATCGCCATGCCCAGAACTTCACCATAGAGATCATCCTGAGTTACACCGGGGGGAGGGCTGTAGCGAGAGCCGGGCCTGAAATCACTCCGTTGACCGAAATATTCGGAGCTCTGACTAGGTTGCGGTGGTAGAGGTCGTTCTTGTGGATGTCTATTCAGCGTGTTAGTCCTGTTGGGCGCGTGAACTGGTGGCGTAGGACCGGGCGATGCAATCGTCGGTGATGGCTGTGAGGAGGCCGGGAAGCGAGGCGACGGAGACTGTCTGACATCGAAACCTGCGTTGGCGGGCGGCGAAGGCCTCCAATCGTTGTCAAGCATGCCAGACATAGCAATCGCCGCATCGACGGGATAGTGTTGGGTCTGCGTCGATGCGGTAGGCGGTTGGTACGTATCCGTCGGATAAGGTACAGGCGCTCTTTGCGGAGCACCTGCAGATGCTTGACGGTCATAAGCCGCATGAGGAGGCGGCGGCGGGCTATGTATTGTCGAGGGGTCATATGGATGGGTCTGTGATATCGCAGGCTCGTATTGATGGGCTGGTGGCTGAGGACTGTACTGTTGATGCGAAGCGAATTGCTGCTGCTGCTGTTGTGGAGAAAAGCTTGAACTTGAATAAGTCCCAGGCGAATAGGCGTATGGATCTATTGGCCCGCCAGAAGCACCGTACGCTGATGGCTCGGTATAGGCTGCAGGATTGTATTGTGGTTGGTATGTGCTTTGGTTGTAGGCATACGCCGCAGGATTGTAACTGCTCTGCTGGGGTGGAGGTGGAGGTGGTGGAGGCTGGGTGTAATTTTGCGGGTTATATGCTGGCTGCTGCGGAGATGCCTCGTAGCCTCGACCGCCATATGTCGTGCTGCTCGGCGATTGATACTCGTCCTGATAGACGTAGCCGCCGCTGTGAGGCTGCGGTACCGGTTCCGAGCCAGCAGGATATGGATTGCTGTACGTTGTTTGGCCTGGGTATCCATAATGCTGCCGTTGCGGTAGTGGCACCTGTGCTGACTGCGGTTGCTGAGCGTACTGCTGTGCCGTAGATCCACCATTCTGTCCATGCTGTTGGCTCTGATTGTACTGGTCGTAGTAGCCGGCGACAGGCGGCGGTTGCTGCGCCGGAGGCTGTGTATAACGATTGTCCTGATAGTACGACATGCTGCACAGGATGTTCAGATGCTACCTCCCGGCATCAGAACAAGGACGGAGGTGGTTCGGGTGGTCAAAGGCCAGTCACGAGTTCGTGTATCAGACGAGCTCGTCCAAGGGCGCCGACCTGCCTGCAGGCTGTAGCGGGAGCTGTCGCGCAGTCCACATGAAGCCTCGTGTCGAGCGCTATTTCGTCTCGCTCTCGGTAGGGTAGGAATAGGCGTGGGAGTAGTTTATGCTGTTGTGAGGCCGCTGCGCATGATGTATCGTTCTCGCTGTTGAATCCTATTGCTCGCCGGGATGGGTGGAGGTCGTCGATCGGTGGAGTCGCGCGCGGAATGTGTTCGGTTCGATAAGATCACGGTCTCGAGCGAGATGCGCAACTCGTTCTGTACATGCAATTGAGACGGGCGCAAAGTGAGGTATGGCGCAGCTCCAACAGAGTGAGTGTCGTCGATGGCGCAGGTCGTTTGAGGCTAAGGCTGACCGGGACCAAGTCCGTGGTCAGCGCGGCTAGATCCTGGGGCCGTGCTTGAACTGGCAAGTGCACAGCTCCCTGTTGAGGAGCAGCGATGTTTCTACAAAATCCCATCGATTATCGACTACCGTACGGTGGTCATGAACCAGTCGACTTCGTCAGACCATCCGACCAGCGCCGTCACGATCTCCGACGGCAGAATAGCGAACAGCAGTCTATAGAGACTGCCATTCGTAACACGGCGCTCCCCCGCCCCGTCGATCGACCGGCAAGACTCAGGTCACAGCACCATGGTCCATGGGGCAGTCTCGAAGACACGGATTCAGCTTCTATCCTCAGACTGGCACACCGGCGAGAATCATGTCTACTGTACCGTAGACTCGAAAGACATACTGCCTGCCCTGGCCTGGGTGCCCGATCCCCCACAAATCCCAGCGGAACGGCTACCCGGATATAAGCTTACCTGGCTCCGAGGTCATCAACTTCCCCCGCGATCACCAGCTCATGCCTTTGATGGTATCCCGAGCATTTCAGTCAAACTCATGAGCATTTCGGAAGCTCTGTTCCTTGAGAGTCAGACGACTCCAACACAACCGTTGCCTTGCAATCTCATCTCGTAAATCCCTGGCATCCCGTAGCTAACGCCACTCGAGATGGGGATCAAGCATGATGCGCCGGAGAGCATCTATGGCAACAACCAAGTCGATGACATTGAGCAGAGTCACCCAACCGCCGAGCGCGATGGCCTCCTCATTCCTGACCAAGACGAGCATGGCTACAGGATTCGAGAGCAACCCTACGGTACCAAGCGTCAAGTGAAAGTCATCCTCATGGGGGCAGGCGCGTCCACGTTGAACTTCCTCAAGAAAGCTGAAGAAGAAATGAGCAACCTCGACATCACAGTGTATGAGAAAAATGCTGACGTAGGCGGCACGTGGCTCGAGAATCGTTATCCTGGATGTGCTTGCGACATTCCCAGCGTCAATTACCAGGTATGCATCTAATAGGTCCAAACGGTAGCATGCTGACCGCTTCCTTGCAGTTCAGTTGGGCCATCAAGCTTTGGACACATTTCTACAGCTACTCGCCGGAAATCTGGCAATACATCAAAGGACTATACGACGAGGGCGACTTTACTTCCAAGTACGTGAAGCTACGGCACACCATCCAGCATGTCGAGTGGAATGAGGCCAAAGGCAAATGGGAAATCAAGGTCAAGAACCTGGAAACTGGTGAGGAATTCCAGGACGAAGCAGAGTACTTCATCAACGCCGGAGGCGTACTGAACAACTTCAAATGGCCGGACATTCCTGGTCTCCGCGACTTCAAAGGCAAGCTAATGCACTCTGCCGCGTATGAGGAAGGTTACGATCTCAAGGGCAAGAAGGTCGCAGTTGTTGGAGCTGGCAGCTCAGGAGTGCAAATCGTGGCCAAAATACAGCCCCAAGTGAAGCAGCTTTACGTGTGTATCGCCACAGTTTCCCGGTGAATGACAGTTGCTAAGAGTCCAAACAGCACTGGATCCGATCGCCCATCTGGATCACAGCTGGCTTCGCCCAAACCTGGGCCGGCAAAGACGGCGCCAACTTTGAATACAGCGAAGAACAAAAGCAGTACCTCAAAGAAAATCCGGAGAAGTACCTCGAGTATCGTAAACAAGTCGAAAACGAACTCAATCAACGTTTCAAATTCATCATCAAGGGAAGCCAAGAAGCGGCCGAAGCGCGAGAGTTCTCGTACAAGCAAATGGAGCGCAAACTTAACAACGACCCTCGACTATGCGACAAGATCATACCGAAGAACTTCAACCCGGGTTGCCGTCGTCCTACGCCTGCTCCAGGGTATCTCGAAGCCCTTGTCGCTCCCAATGCTACCATCTTCACGGAAGCTATTGGAAAGTTCACTCCCAACGGCTTCATCGATCAGGACGGCAACGAGCACCAATGCGACGTTGTCATCTGTGCTACTGGCTTCGACACCTCATGGCTGCCCCGTTTCCCGTTCCGCGCTCACGGGAAAGACATTCGCGACTTGTGGAATGCCAAAGATGGCGTGACGTCCTACCTCTCCATTGGCATCCCGACGTTTCCCAACCAGTAAGTCCCGACCATGACACTAGCATATCAGTTGAGCGTTCCATGTCCCTGTTCCAGCGCGGATTCACGTGAGCCGTAACTGATCACTGCCCTTACAGCTTCACCTTCTGCGGTCCCTACGGGCCCCTTGGGCACGGCTCTTAGTTGAATTGGAAGGCCTGTCACGGGAAGTGGCAATGCGTATTCAGGAATACCTAGTTGTCTGATTCTCTAAAAGCTAAGGAACATGTCCAAGCTATATCTATCCTTCTTGCTTGCTATATCCGTTGTTCAGCTGCACCAAACGTTATCTTATCTGCAACAAACGACCTAGTACCTTCTACTACTGTCCCTGCATAGGCTATGCCTTTTAACTCTCCTACTACAGCCTTGTGAAGGGTCTGTTAGTTCCTCGAGCTTGTCTTGCTCGTTTATTTCGATTCCGAAGACTCCTTCTCCGAGCAGTGTGCCTAACTTATACCAAGTCCTTTCACATGTCGTTCGAAATCGTCTCTTACTAGTAGCTTAGTAAAGATGTCTGCGGTATTGTCTTTGCTAACAACTCGAATCGTTTTAATCGTTCCGGCGGTAACTTCGTCGCGGATAAAATAATGCTTCAAGTCGATGTGCTTTGCTATACCGTAATCGCGTAGGTTGTGTAATAGCTTAAGAGCTGCGTTGTTGTCGATGTAGATTAGCACGTAATCGACATAAATGCTAGGAACGTTCAGTTTATTCAGAAAGTTTCGCAACTACACTACTTCCTAAGCGTAGGCGGCTGCGGAGATGTACTCCGCTTCTATTGTACTTTAAGCACATGTTTTCTAGCGTTTTAATGCCCAGGAGATCGCCGCTCCGGCGAACATTGCGACCTATCTAGTAGTGGATCTTCTAGTATCCAAATCGCCTCCCTAGTTAGCATCCACGAACATATGCAAATTAGGGTCGTTACTCTAATGCTTGTACTAAAGTCCGAGGTTAACTGTCTTCTTCAGATATCCGTAGAGTCTCTTAGTTGTAGCGTCGTGTGTCGCATTAGGATTGTAGCAGTGCCTAGAGAGCACTCCTACTAAAGCGCTAATGTTAGGTCTTGTCTCGATTATTACGTAGTTCGCTAAGCCGATTTCTGATTAATACCGTTTGATCTCGTTAATAGCTCTAGGCACTTCGGCGTTCTTCCGGAGCGATGTTTTGCTATCTATCGGTATCGAGAACTTACGTATATTAGAGTACGCAAAGCAATCGATAATCTGCTGGACGTAGTTAGACTAATGCAGGTGTACGTTACTGTTGTCGTCTTAGTAAACGTAAATGCCCAGATAGTAGCTGCATCGTCCGAGGTCCTCTATCTTGAATTCGGTAGCGAGGTTTCGTTTTACTTCTTCGATCTTTGCCTCGTTCGGTCCGAAGATAAGTAGGTCGTCCACATATATAGTTATGTATATACCGTTAGTATAGATAAACACTAATTAGTTGTTTGTAGAGGCTTTCTATCCTTGCGTTTCGAGAAAGGAGCGAAGTCGTAGATACTATAGTCGTAGTAATTGTTTCAAGCCGTAGAGTGCTCGATTAAGGAGTAAGACGTTTCTAGCTCCTACTAAAAATCCTTCTAGGGCTTCGACGTATACTTCTTTGTCGATAGCTCCATTAAGAAAGGCGGTCTTAATGTCTATCTAGTAGCACTTCCATTTCTTGCGTGCCTAAAGAGCGAACAGAAGTCTATACGATAGTGCCTTCACGACTAATACATAAGTTTCGTCGAAGTCCAGTCCGTAGATCTATATAAAGCCTTTAACTACAAATCGACTTTTGTACTTCGCAATTGTTCCACTAGCAGCTATCTTTCTTCTAAATACCTATCGAGATTTAAGTACCTATCGATCGTGCGGTCGAGGGACGACTTTCTAGGTGTCGTTTTTATTTAAGCTAGAGATCTCTTCTTGCATCGATTGCTCCTACTAAGGTCTATCTTCTATTAATAGGGCCTGCTTGCGGTTCTATAGTTCCGGTCCAAAAGCCTTGTAGGCCTTAGCAAGGAAACACTCTACCTTAGAGGCCTTACGTACGAGAAGATATTCGGCTTTCTCTAGAGATCGTCGTTTCCTTTAATTCTAGCGGTAAGGTACTTCTGGGAGATCTCCGTGGAGGTAAGTTAAGTTAGTAAACTCTCCATATCCGGTATTAATATGGAAGCTAGTTTCCGGAAGTTCATTTGCCCTCCGATCGATACTGTTTGTAACGGTAGCGATTGTGTGCTTATAGGAAGTGCTTTCGCCTAGCTTAACTTGTCGCGCCGAAGATGTTAACTTTGTCCGTTCCTATAGACGTTTTGGCGTTTTCGATTCGCTTAGGTAGTAAGTAAGACTCTCGAGATCAAAGAGATCGTTATCGATTTTATTCTCGTCCTTGCTATTATCCTCGTTTTTAGAGGAATCGAAGTCGCTTTCGGCGCGCTCGGAGGGCTTTCCCTATCCCCGCTCCTTCTTCTTGTCCCACAATTAAAGATCGTATCTTAGCAATGAGTTTAAATTGTTGTAGTGCTAGCACTTGCCGATGCGGTAGGTTTCGGCACATCGATCGTTACTCTTATAATTGTTGTAGGGGATTTTTCCGTCGCAGTCGGGTAGCGTCTTTCTAAGATAAGCTCGGTTGGAGGCGTCGCATGTAAAGCAGCTAACGATGCCGTTTTCGTTAGCCTCTTTAGGTTCTCGCTAGTTTTCTGGAAGAAAGCCCATGTCTCCCCAGCGATTTAATAGGTCCGAGGGGCGTCGCATAAAAACGATTTAAGTAGAGTCGTCGATCGTATAGAAGTAGTTCCTAATAGTAGGATCCTTAGTGCAAGGCTGGCATATCCGGTCTATCGCTCGGTTACAGGGTCTGTGTTTGCACGCATTGCATCTTTTAAAGCCGATCTTAGCTTTAGCGAGAGCGTCGTCGAAAAGTTCGGAGATCTAAGTCCTTCGTTTCTCGTCGCTAAATCCTAGGTAATGCTTTTCCACATGCTGTAGGTTGTCGCGAATCTTTCGAAGAAGATTACTATCGTACGTAGGTATGTCGACAAAGGGAATGTTTAATTTCTCGCACAATACTTTGTAGGTAAGCTTTCTTAGTTCGCCCTTACCCGATAGTCTTAAGTCGTAATACAAGATGTCGGTAATAATTATGTAGTCGCCCGTCCGCGCCTGGCGAACCGATTTCGGTATAATGCCTTCTACTCGAAGATGTCTAATGCTAGTACTAATATCGTCTAGGCTTACCGCATCGCCGGTAGCTTCTTCTATTGCCTTGCGGCGGTCTTTACGACCTATGCCTAGATCTTCGAAATATAATTCGGCAAGATGCTGTAGATACTGCTCGCGCTTCGACATACGTTCTTCCCTCGCCTTAATTTCTTGTCCGTTGTAATTAGGGTCGAGATGTCTTTACTATCGCCTTCGAGCTATTTCGACCGATCTGCCTAGTAGTAAGTCCTTTATCCTCTCGTATCGTTTTGTGAATAGGATGTTCAAATCCTTCGGATATTGCTTAAAGTCGTCGATTATAACTTGATCTTCTTCTTTCGTAAACTAGATCCCCCCTAACCTAGGTCCTAACGAGGTAACTTCCTTCTTTTTGTGCGTTATTAACACATTCGTAGGGTAGATGAGATTCGAGTCGTTATCGTAGTTATATTAATTGCCGAATTCGTTCTTATTAGCTACGTCGTAGCGAGCTCGTTCAGAGGGTGTAGAAGATGCTTAGCTAGCGGAGGATTGTCGGCGATTAATGTCTAGTTAGATATTATCGTTATCGTTTGTAGTTCCCTCGACTATGCCCTCTATTCTATTAGGTTAATTCTTAGTTTCGAGGGCATCGTTCTTATCTTCTCCGGCTTCGCGTTCTTCGGCGTTCGAGTTAGTATTAGCATCTAAGAAATATTCGTTGTCGCTTTCCACGCCGTAATAATTAGCAGTGTCCTGCTGTCGGTGTAAGAAAGGTTCTCCGGGTTATGGATCGTCCAGACCGTCTCCTTTAGCTACACGTCCCTTACTAACGCGATAGACTTTATGTCGAGCAGGGTCGAAGACACGCATAACTACTTCACTTTTAAAACCGACAAAGTAGCCTGGCTATAATCGAAGGTTCTGAAGTGTCTTTCGTCGGTGTTCTAGTAGAATAGCTACGTAAACTCGACTTCCAAAGATGTGTTCTAAGCTGAGGTTCGGTTTAATACCATTCGTAAATTCCTAAGAAGTCTGCTTATTCTTTATAGCACGAGTTGGCGAGCGATTCTTAAGCCAGATAGCATGTTCGAAAGCATTAAGTGCTATAGTCTTAGGGAGTGAGACCTATTTCAAGCTTTGCTAAGTTCGAACATCGAGTATGCTAAGTATGCGTTAACCGATGCTAGAGAGATTTGCCTTAAATATTATGGAGGATGCCTTCTCTCGATCGGTGCGGAAGCCTCGTTTAGCTACTCCGTTTATGTAATAATCGTATAGCATAGAGCGTTCGATTTCGATGCCCTCTGTTTCGAAAAACTTCTTAATAGCTCCGAAAGATAGTAGTTTATTGTCCAGTCGGTATCGAGCTAGCTTCTTTCTAAGTTGGTTCTTAATCTTTCTATAAAGCTTAAAGAATACTTTAGGCAGTTTATGCTTGAAGGTGAATCGTTCGGACTACGTAAATCGTCCGGCATCGTCGGTAATAGCGAGTATCGAGAAACAGCTATCCTAGCTTGCTGTAGGGTATGGTCCCTACGTGTCGGCATGCATAAGATCTCCGGCTTTCTTTATCCTTCGTATAGCCGGATCTCTTAGGATCTTGTTAACTGCTTTTGTCGTAGCGCAAACTAGACACAGAAAGTCGAGCTTAGCCTTAACTTAAGCGTCGGTAAGGTCGATGCCGGTACTTTGCTTAATTAGTTTGCGCAGGTTAGCAAAGCCGAGGTGTCTAAGTTTGCGATGCTAAACGAGGACAGGATCGGAGAAGTCCACCTCTGCGATAATAAGATAGGGTGGAAGAACGCTAGATGGAAGTGCTATAACTTCTAAGCCTTGGGCTCGGTAAGTAGTTGGTTTCTCGATAATCTGTGCGTAGTAGAGCCCTCCGTATACGGTTGCTTTGCTAACGAGGTTACCGTTAGGATTAACGATCGTGATTCCTACTGCGTTCCACACTCCTCGAAAGTCCCCCTTCTCTACAAGGTATAATATCGAGATAATGTTAAAACGTACAGTTAGTGCGTATGCGACATTGTTTAAGGTTAGTGTTAATAGCTTGCCCTCGTCGCTGCAGAATCGCAGACGAACGGTGCCTCCTCCTTATACTATTAGAGCATTCTTATCGTTGGCGGTGCCAATGCTATAGTTTATTTCACGGAAGTCGATAAAGAATAATTTGTTATAAAAAATGCATAGGCTCGCTCCTAAGTCTACAATAGTAGAAGAGATGCCTTCCGTGTTATAGTCTCGCAGAAGAGCTATAACTTGTAGTTGTACTTGTATTGTCCGCATGCCCTCCACTACCTCCTACTTGCATCGATAGATTCCATCTTCCTTTCTAGTTCTCCTCCCTTTCACTCCTACTAATTCCCATTCTCTATCTTTAGCAGCTAAGCTAGATGTTATTAGCTAAGACGAGGAATTAGTAGGTGAAAGTGTGATTGGAAATAGAGGGGAAATACTAGAGCTTCTTTAGAAGACGGCTAATGCAGCGGTAGAGGAGGTAATAGCTAGAGCAGATAACGAGCGCTTGGTCTTTTCGATCTATACGTGTCCGTGCTTAGCGCTTAGAGAGGAATGAGAGCGTTAGTGCATCTGTTTAGCGAAGAATTTATCGTTGTTAAGTTTTTCGTAGAAGACGCTAGTTAATATAGATGCTTACAATATGCACTTCGCGTTGCCGCGCTCGAAGTACGGAGAGATCTTATCCATGGAGACGTTACTTAAGGATGTGTAATGGTCGCGTAGATCGTCTTGCCACACGGTAAACTTTAATGCCTTCTTCTTTCCTAGCTTCTTAGGTAGGAGCGTAGGAGCTTAATTAGCCTTAGTGTTCTGAAGAGCCTTCTTAAAGTCCTCTCGGTTAGCAGATGCGACAATTACCCAGTCCTTTTTCTTCTTCTCGCTAACGGCTAGGACTACGTCGGTTTCCTTAGTATCCTTTAAGTCGGTAGTAACGTGAACTTCCTGTTTAGCTAAGGCCAGAATGTCCTTTATGCTCTTGCCGTAGTTAGAACCGTTCTTGTTTTAACTGCATTCGGCATCGGTATAAAAGACTCTATCTTTGCCGCAGTGCTTGCAGTCTCGCTTAGCGCGGTTGGATTTAGAGCCTTGATTCTTCTTGTCTTTCCTGTCCTTTTTGTCCTTCTCGGAGCCTCTATCGTTAAATGTAACTTTAGCAGGTTTCTTGCTGTTCTTAAGAATAAGACGGGCTTCTTCTCCGAGAAGTTATGCTTAAAGGGTGTTGAGATCGCGAGGAATGTTTGGAATAAAGGCGCATTGTTCCTAGTTGCGCACAAAGTCTTTAAAGTCCGAGGGGAGATTGCTATTAATCTTAACAATTAGCTAAGTGTCGTTAAGGGTTCCTCCAGTAGAGGTAATTCTCTTCTAAAGATTTTTAAGGGTGTTAATAAAGGCGGACACTCCTATAGATGTAGAGTATTAAGCTGCGGTAAAGAGAGTGTAGCCCATTTGCTAAGCTTATAAGTCGGACATCTTAACTATAGAGATAATTAAGTTAAGGAGATCCTTTAGTAAAGTAATGTGGGACACTCGATCTCGAATAGCCTTGTCGAGCGAGGATAGAATAGCAGTGCGGGTATTAACGATGCGAGCTTGTTGTTTCTCGTACTTCTTGTCCTTAATGCCGTATGTCTAACACTGCGTTCGATATTTGTTAGCAGCATTTTGTGTAGCTTCTTCGATTTCCGTTGCAGACTTGCTAAGCTTCTTTAGTTCCTTCTCTTAGGTATCGGTGTTTAGCTCCGTTAGCTCGGTTAGTTCGACGAGGATAGGTTCGGTGCCGTTAGAAAGGCCGTAGGTGCCGCGAGCGACGAGAAGCGTAGTAATGTCCGTTTTCCATGGAATAGCGGAGGTTGCATCTCTACAAATAGTAATGTCCAGACCGTCGATGCTAACGGTGTTAGGTAAGGTTATAGTTATGACTGCGGGGGTAGTAGTAACCGTAGAAGATTCTTCCGAAATGAGACTAGTGGATTAATATGTTTAATAGCAAAGAGCTTAAAGAACAAACTAGACTGTAAATTAGTTGAATTGGAAGGCCTGTTACGGGAAGTAGCAATGCGTATTTAGGAATACCTAGTTGTCTAATTCTCTAAAAGCTAAGGAACATGTCCAAGCTATATCTATCCTTCTTGCTTGCTGTATCCGTTGTTTAGCTGCACTAAACGTTGTCTTATCTGCAACAAACGACCTAGTGCCTTCTACTACTGTCCCTGCATAGGCTGTGCCTTTCAACTCTCTTTTATGCCTTTGATCGAGCGATGGACAACCTACATGTTCTCCGTCATCACCAAAGCGCAAGAAGAAAACATCAAGTCCTTCACGCCTAAGATGGCTCCTTCGCGGGCATTCCGTCAACACGCGGATCTCTTCCTGCAGCGCACGGCGTGGACGAGTCCGTGTCGATCTTGGTTCAAGCAAGGCAAGAACGATGGACAAGCTGCGATATATCCCGGTAGCAGGCTGCATTTCTTACATCTGTTGAAAAGTCCGCGATTTGAGGACTTCGAGATTGAGAGTTGGGATGAGAATCTGTTCGCGTTTTTGGGCAATGGGTTTGATACGAGAGAGTTTGACGGGAGGGATATCACCAACTATCTTGGTCTGCTTGGAGACGGGAAAGATGTGCAGCCGCAATATGGGGAAGAGCTGATGGGTAAGCTGGCGGGATGGTCGATTGGAAAGTGAGCAGGAGTCTGCGATGAAGGCTAGTACTTACGTGCAGAATATCGCGAAAACAATCCAGTCTTGATTCTCAAGCTTCGACGGCAGATACCAATCGGCAATGGACCACAGTCCGCTCTGATGAGAGGTCGAGAGGATCTACAGTAGAACGTTTCGCATCGGGCCCTTCTCCAGTTGCATCGATGCAAAGACCGACGCGGCGGAAACGACGTGCATGCATGGCGACCAGGCCAGGATGGTGATGAGCACAGCCGCGCACAACGCTCGAGGCCTACCCTCGCAATCCGAAAATGCCTCATGACCGTGCCGTCAGATACCGCCGCGGCATCTCTCTGTAGCTCATCCAGGTAGTACGGATCCTGGTCCAACGTTGATCCGCGATCAGGAAGAAATCGAATGCTCGTCGAATACACTTCTCTTGAAGTCTTGGCATGCAATGCTCGAAGCCCGAGCATGACGGCGTTTCTGGGGTGCAGAAAATGTCTCAAATCGTCATGATAAAGCGCGCAGTGAGAATGGGGTGCAGTGAGAAGAGAGTCGAGTGTCAAGTCTCGCCATGCTCTTGGATAAAAATTGGCCTCCAGCTTGTCTGGCATTGTGTAACGCTTCCCTCGAATCTTGATGGTGGGAGGCGTGCTTGACTGTTGCTTTTCTCGCGAATACCAGAGTACGACCAAGGCTCGGCATTTTTCGGGGTGGGGGAGAAAATCGAGATAAGCATCCTTGCCATGACTTGCCCTCTCGTGGACGGCTTCTGGAACATTTCGGTCTTTGAGGAGATCATGTCCCCGAATGCCATGTCCATGTCCATGTTGCATGATGCAGAATACGGCTCAGGATCATACATGTTGTAGAGGTGATGTTGCGGGAAAATTAGGCTTTGACCGGGGGCCACCTTTTCCACGGGTCGTCGGTCTTTGACGCAACCCTCGAACGCAACGGACGCCACGCTTCGGAAAGGGGAAAAGTCATTTTCACCCAGCGGTATAGCATGGCTTCAAGCCGACGATGAACAAGAATGGCTTGGGCTCGTTACAGGAAGACAGGCCTCTCGATCAAGGCTGAGCTGGTCGCACCTTCCTAGCCGCGATAAGGGTCCGCAGGCGATGGCACAGCCAGTGCGATCCTTCCGATGTCTTTGCGGGCACGAATGGCAAGGTGGAGCCAAGCCGGTGGCGCGCGACTTGCGAGCGATGGTTGCATTCGGTCCAATTCGTGATACCGGCCTTGGTATTGCACCTTGGCGGGGAGCGCTCATAAAGCGATCGTTTCCCTGCTCGTGTGCCCTGCTGGAGGTGCCACGGATCGACTGTCCTCACATCGCCGTTCGTCGCAGAAGAGTCTTCATCGCATACTCTCCCTCCCAATAGGACATCGCCAAGATGGCGCCCTGGAAGCGCAACAACTCTACGACCATCGGCGAGGTCCCATCTTCCGACAACAACTCGGACACGGAAAAGAATGCCCACTACCACGATGGTCCCGCCTCGCCTGATGTCGCGGTCGGTGATCAAGGCCAGCTCAGCGACCCCAACGATGCCAATCACAGTCTTCATCGCGGTCTCCAGGCTCGTCAGGTGTCCATGATTGCCATCGGAGGTGCCATCGGAACTGGGTTGATTATCGGTACTGGAACTGCGCTCGCGAATACTGGTCCCGCTCCTATTGTCATCTCTTGTATGTCGAGAACTAGAAGCTCTGCACGTTAGGATCACCGAGCTAACAAGCAATTACAGACAGTCTGGTCGGTCTCCTGGTCTACGTGGTAATGGCAGCTCTCGGCGAAATGGCAACATGGCTCCCGGCTGCTGGAGGTTTCGCTGTCTACGCCGATCGTTGGGTCGACCCGGCTCTTGGCTTTTCTCTCGGATACACCTACTGGTTCAAGTACATCATCACAACACCCAATCAGCTGACGGCCGGAGCTCTTGTTATATCTTACTGGCTCGACGCGAAGCGAGTGAATCCGGGCGTCTGGATCACGATTTTCCTGGTCCTAATCATCATCATCAACGTTCTCGGAATCAAGTACTTTGGAGAGATCGAGTTTTGGCTCTCTTCGGTTTGTCGGACCTGATCCAAAATCGTAGAAGGTTGCTAATCATTCCCAGATCAAAGTCCTGGTCATCCTCGGTTTGATCATCCTCAGTCTGGTGATCGCCCTTGGTGGCGCAGATGGCGATACTCGAGGATTCCGATACTGGAACAACCCCGGAGCATTCAAAGAGTACAAAGGTACCGGTAGCTGGGGACGCTTTCTCGCTGTCTGGCAATCCATGGTCACGGCAGTCTTTGCCTACCTTGGTACTGAGCTGGTCGGTGTGACTGTCGGAGAGGCACAGAACCCGCGGAAGGTGAGGAGAAAGACACGACAAGAATGCTGGCGCCGTACTAACAACTCATAGAACATCCCGCGTGCCATCAAGCTCACCTTTTACCGTATTTGCGTGTTCTATATCACGTCTGTCATTCTCCTCGGAATGTGCGTGCCATACAACAGCCCAGAGCTCGCATTCGCCAAGAAGGCCACCACAGGAGCTGCTGCATCTCCGGTCAGTGGGGACATTGTTCATACTCCGAGCACACATACTGACTGAAGCACAGTTCGTCGCCGCCATCAAGCTTGCCGGGATCGATGCGCTTCCAGGTCTCCTCAACGCTTGCATCTTGGTCTTCGTCTTCAGCGCCGCCAACTCGGATCTCTACATTGCATCGCGTACGCTCCACGGTCTCGCATTGAAGGGCCATGCGCCCAGATTCCTTGCCACGACCAGCAAGGTAAGAACACGAAACTCACCCGAGGCGCCGACACGATTGACACTGACCCAAATATTCAGCGTGGTGTCCCATTCTATGCCCTCGGAGTCTCCTCCCTCATCTCCTGCATCGCCTACATGAACGTCTCTACCGGCTCCAAGACCGTCTTCGGCTACTTTGTCAACCTGGTCTCCATCTTCGGTCTGCTGACCTGGATCTCGATCCTCGTCTCCCACATCTACTTCGTCAAAGCCCGTCGCGCACAAGGCGTGCCAGACGACAGCCCTCAACTCCGCTACCGCTCTCCATTCGGTCTGATCGGGACGTACTGCGCGCTCGCCTTCTGTATCCTCATTGCTCTGACCAAGAACTTCACCGTCTTCACGCCAGGCGACTACGGCAGCTTCGACTACAAGAACTTCATCACCGGATATCTTGGAATCCCGCTCTACCTGATTATGATTGTTGGGTACAAGTTCATCATCAAGACGCACCAGGTGAAGCCTGAGACGGCGGATCTGTGGACTGGCAAGGATGTTATCGATCGTGATGAGCAGATGTGGATCGAGAAGGAGGCCGCGGATCGTGCGGCAGGACGCGACGGCGGCTGGCTGTACAGACACACGCTTGGGTATATCTTCTGATCGGAGCGTCGGCAATGTTGGAGGGCAAGTCTCTACGTGTATACTCATGATGACAATGATATGAGTTCGACCTTCAATCGCTACTCCGTAGCAGGATTCGGATGAGTATTGATGCAATTGGAGCTGTGTGGTGAAGCCCACGCTTCGTTGCATACCATGATTAGCAACAATTTTGTCCGGAAACTGGTCAAAGTCGACATCGTCCTGGACCTGACGAGTGAGAGAGACGACAAGTCGAGAGATCTGAAGTAGAGACTGCCTCAGAATTACCCATGGATCTTCATGGCATTCTTCCTAGTCGACCCAAGCTGACCATACTTTGCCGGACCTGGACCCTGGCGCTCTTTGACCAGATTAACTACATGCCGCGACCACGACCTTCCAACAACCCGACGAATGACCACGATGACGAGTTTGATGGATTCTACACTTTCCTGTCCATGAGAGCTGTGCTGATAGATGTCTTCTGGCCCATTAGCTGTTTCCCTTCCAGCCGCGGCTACGAAAGTCCCATACCGTAAAACGCGCAGACGATCAAGGGCGCGAATTACGAAAAATGCCTCAAAGGGATCGCGAAACAACGACGTGACGGCAGAACGACTGCGACATGACACTGGGCAATCTATGCCAACGCTGAAAGGTAAGAGATGGAATGAGAGCACAGTCAAATGTCTCTACATTTCCCTCACTTGCGATCGTTCCTTCCCTTGCTTTCCTCCCTGCTCCTTCCATATCACACTGCAACAATCCACGCATACCCGGCCTTCACAATGTCTCTTTGCTTCGAGCAAGCCTATACGGCCCTTCGAAATGGCCAAATATCGCACGAGCAGTACCTCCGCGATGTACTCCAGCACTTCACAGGAGCCAGACATCCTGAAGATGCCCTTCCCAAACGACCCTGGGAATTCAGCATCAACGACCCAGCGGGCAATTCCATCCGTGAAGCAGTTCTGAGTGCACCAACCATCTCACACCAAGGCAAGTCTCCTTCACTTCTCTCCCTCCTGCTCCTCCAGCACGTTTTTAACAAACCCCACAGATCTCGAAACCCATATCCTCCCTCTGTACCTCTCCGTCCTGACCGACTCCCTCCCCTCCTTCCGCTGCCACGTCCGACCCGCACTTCCACAACCTCTCCTCCAATCCCTCCTCACCCTCTCTGCCGCCCATCCCTCTCCTCGAATCCTCCACTACCTTCTCTCCGCCTTCCCCGCTCTCTCCCTCCAAGACATCAACACCTCCCTCGCCCTCTCCTACACCCGCCGCACCGCATCCTTGCTGGACATTCTCCACCACCACAACTGGCGTGATATCCGCTCTTCCGCTACGGAGTTCCAGCGAGCAACGGAATGGGCTCTGCATACCCACGCGGAAGAGCTGGACTGGTTCTTAGGTCACGGAGGGGTCGTGAATCGAGATATCCTCTCGAGGAGGGCAGGGAGTGAGACGAAGATTGCGGCGGAGTGCGTGGCGTTACTGCTGGAGAGGTTTGGGGTGGAGATATTCAAGGGTGCGGGAGTGTTGCAGATGGCGGCTCGGAGGGGACAGGGGGAGGTGGTGAGGATGTTGGTGGTGGGTGGTGGGGATGTAAATAAAGTGGTGCAGGTGGAGAGGTATAGAGATGGCACTACGGCGTTGGAGGAGGCGATGAAGGGAGGGCATGAGGAGGTTGTGAGGATGTTGATGGCGTACGGTGCGAGTAAGCAGGCTGGTGGAGGGAGGGTCGTTGGTGCCAGGTTGTAGACGAGTGTTTTTTTGGGGGGTTTTCACCTGTTGATGCTGCGTTTGGCGAAGCACACCTCGATTAACATGCCAGTCGAACATCAAGGGAGAGATCAAAAATGATCCCCATTGCACACCGGAAATCACCCCGGAAGCGTCCGCAGACTGAGGACCTGCTACCCTGCGATTCGCCATTCAATCCAGTATCTTTCGGGAATCACAATGGCGTGAACCGGATGAGTACTTCCTCCCACCTACGCTGTGCACCAGAATAGAATACTTTCTCCCAACAACAGCAGCACGCAGACCGAAGCCCAACCAATCGACCAACCAACCAACCAAGACCAACCCATCTCCTCCAACCTCCAACATGAACTTCAAGACCATCCTCGTCGCCGTCTTCCTCGGCTCCATCGCGCCAATGGTCGCAGCCATCCCCCCCGCCTCCTACGTAAGACACCGCCCTTTCTCTAAGTCCTTTCCCAATCGCGATCTCTCCGACCCGGCTAACGCGAAAAATCTCGGCCATTCATCAGATCGAGCACTGCAATGCCCTCGCCAAAGCGTACTGCAAGGATGTCCATGGGATCAACGGAGGACACTGGTGAGTGACGATGTCCACTTTCAGAACGCCAGTGTCCCACTGCTAACGCTTCGTAGCGACTCCCACTACGCTTTCACATGCCCGTGAGTGCTCCAATGGCGGAGACGGACTACCGGCCGGTCGGCGAGCGAACATCATTTTTTGTTTCTTTCAAATCTTTCGCTGTTCATCGAGGCGAGGTGACGGAGCCGGTGCACGCGGTCGGGAGTGGGGAGGAGCAGGAGGGGCAGGAAGACGAACGCCGTTCCATGGGATGGGCAGATCGAATGTGGAGGCATACCATGTACCTTGCGCCCCGTCATCGACGAGAGAGCTCATCTCAAAGGACCATCAATACTCAACGTTACGCTTCCACGATTGTCTTGCGAGACCAGTCTCGGCTTTCGTTCAACATGTGTTCGTGAACCATGAGTGGACAATCGAGGACATTTTCGGGTTACGTGGTGCCAGACCGTGTGGTGATCTAACTACGGCAGGTTTCTGCATCGCCTGAGTAGAGCTTTTGACTTCCTGTGTCTGTCTGAACGTGGCCTGACCTCTGTGGTTGGCCTTGTCTGATACCCATCACCTTGCTTGACACATCCGCAGATGCGAACAGCCCAAGCCGTGCCTTGTGAAGCGTCGAATCTCCAACCCTCAATTTCTCCAAAGTCCTCGTGATCTCATCCTCGCAATATTTCCTCAACCAATCGTCCTCACCGTCGCCACTCGATCGCACCACTACCCCCTCCCTCCCCTTCCTTCCCAACCCACCCACCATCAATGCATACTCGGAAACTTGACCCCCACCTCGACCAACCCCGCCCGAATCTTCGTGATCTCCTCCCCCACCGAATCCAACATCCTCAACGTCTCCTTATCCCTCGGATCGACCTTGACCCTCATCGCCAGGCTCGCGCGCAGCAGCGCCTTGTGCGCGCGCGTCAGGGCGATGAGGGCGTGCATGCGGGAGATGGAGGTGTGGGCGGCGGCCTGGTCGGTGGTGGAGAGCGGCACGGCGTAGGTCATCAGGGGGTTGATGCGGTGGAAGGAGGCGGTGGAGGAGTAGGGGTGGGTGGCGGCGTAGGTGATGGAGGTCATGGTGGCGGGGTTCTTGTCGGTGAGGGTGGTGGAGGAAGCGGAGGTCTGGAGGTTGTCGTCGTTGTCGTCGAGTTCCGTGCCGAGCGTGGTGGACCGCTGGTCCTCGGAGGCGTGCTCGCTGAGGGCGCTGGAGGCCGTGGTGGCGGCGGAGGTGTTGGTCGACACGGCTTGGAGGTCGTGCATGTCGGCGGCGTCGATCTCGGGGTCGACGGCGAGGACCTGTTCGGTGATGACTTCCTGCTTCACGGCTTGGCGGTCGGACACGGTGTCGGGGGACCAGCCGGCCAGCTTCTCCCACATCTGGTCCTTGCGCTCTTGGAACTGCTTGGCTTTGAGGGAGTTGTCCTGCGTGGTGGGAGCTTGAGTCGCGTCGGTATACATCGCGGGGGCGAGGCGATTGGCAATGTATGAAGGGATTGCGTTGCCGATGAATTTCCTGATCGGGACGATGCCGGTGTCGACCGCGGCGGCCAGGGTCTCCACGATGGTGGGAGAGATCGAGTCCTCGATGGTCTTCTTGACGGAGCAGACGTCGGGGTTCTGGATCTTGTCGCCCTGAGAGTGAGCGCCGGCCTTGCGCGGCAATTGACGATCGTTCGTGATGGTCATTTCGTCCATCTCGTCGGAAAGCTTCCTCTCGAGGGCATCACGCTCCTTCTGATCAGCGAGGTCGCTAAACGGCGTCAGACCTTCGGTATCGATCATCTTCTGGAGGAAGGTCTTCATGCCGGAATCGTCGGAATTGTCGCGGGCGTTCTTCACATGCATCTCAAGCTCGGCCATCTCCTCCTCAGTATCGCTTATAATGCCCGCCCGGTTCATCTGCTGCTGCGCTTCGGCCTCGAGGCTCTCGAGCTCATCATACATGTCATCGATCTGCGCAAAGAGCTGCATCATGTCTTCGCGGATGTCCTGTTTTGTGTCCGACTCGGCGTTGAGCTCCTCGAGTCGAACCTTTACCTTCTCAATCTTGGCCCGAAGCACCTCATCGTTGGCAGGCGAGCTTTCGACATCTTTGATCCTCGAGACGAAATCTTGCATCTCCTCGTCGAGCATCTGGACCTCCTCGAGGAGGTCTTGCTTCGTGTACTCGTCGGCATCGGCCTTCTCGACCCGCATCTTCAGCATGTCGATCTTGGTTGGCACCTTGTGCCGAGCCACCTCGTCACCACCCTGCATGCCCTGAATCTCCAAGGCCTCGCGCGTCTGAAAGTCGGTCTGCAGACCCTCCTCATCCCCCACCAAAACATCCGCATACCTCACCACCCCCTCTGCCTCTCCCTCCCCGTCCCCATCGCCCACCTGCATCCCTCCACCCCCATCCTCCCCCTCCCCCACCTCCTTGAACTCCCTCACCTTCCCCAACAGCTCCTCCGCCCGCTCCCGCAACACCCGAATCTCCAGCACCACGAGACGGTAATCGTACCGCAGGTCCGCGCAGTTGCACACGGCGTGGTTGGCGTGGTTGTGGTGGGGTTGGGAGGGGTCGTCGGTCGGGGTGGTTGGGAGCATGTTTGAGGATTTGATTGGATTGGATTGGTGGGATGGTTGGTAGTGAGGGTTTGTTGGTGTCTTGATTCTGGTTGTGGTTGTTGGTGCGCGGTCGTGGATGCGCGGTGTGAGATCGTTGTTGTTGTTGGTGATGTTGTTCGTGATGATGTGTGGTTGATGCTGAAGGGTCGAGGGTGGAAGTCGGTGACGAGGGAAGAAAGGAAGAAAGTGTTTGCGCAGCTGCGGCAGCGCGTCTGATACCTTTCTGACAAACGGGCGGTGTTTGCTCGAGGCTTTGGTTGGCGGATGCAATGAGATGGAGCTTTGGCTGTCTCGTGACCGACAGTGTTTGCGCAGCGTGATCGGTAAGCCGTCGGTGGTGTTGATGTGGTATTCAAGGAAGTGATGCGAGTTGGTCATGCGAGGAGTCGGTGATGAAATATGACATATGCTCATCCTCAGTTCCTTCTCGTGGTAGTCCAAGCTCCTTCGACCTCGCAAACGGCAGGCGCGCTTGTGAATTGCAAACTTTAAAGATGTAAGTGAATGAATGACTTCCTTACTTGAGCTTCTAAGCGCACATGCTCACTTCACTTACACATGATGCTCCTTCACATCGTCGCAAAGGCGCAAGCTCATGCTTCCGGTCAGAGAGACATCTCATCCATATGCAGCAGCTTTGGTTCGGATTCCCCATCGATACGGGTGTGCGATGAGCTAGCTGTACCTGCACCGAAGCGCACGTGCCCACTTCACTTACACATGATGCTCCTCCACTTCGTCGCAAAGGCACAGCTCATGCTTCCGGTCAGAGAGACACCTCGTCCTCCATATGCAGCAGCTTTTGGTTCGGATTCCCCATCGATATGGGTGTGCGATGGAGCTAGCTGGTACCTGCGCACCGACTGAACAGCTAGCTGCCATGCGCGCACACGTGGGCGCTCCGTCTTTTCCTCTCTCCCTGCATCGACGTCTCCTAAAAAACTCGCAGGGGCGAGAGGAGAGTCAGCAGGTCCCGTTGGGCGTGCAAGGCTCCTCGTGTCAATCATCGTCTGGCAGGGAAATCCCACAGCTCTTGAGTGACGGCTGAGTATACCGATGGCACTTCCGGCGGGTAGCGCGAGGAGCAATCCGGAAGTTTGCTGAAAAAGAAAAAATGTCGTCCAAAAGCGACCGAGGAATTGTACTGTTGCATTCCCAAAACATCTCTTTCAAGCCTTCTTCCCAGCAGCTCATGTCCCAACCACCGCTGGCGACCGATCCCACGATCCCAATCATGTACCAACCCAACCCAATCCTATCCATTCCTTTCCCGCGACAGACGCTAAAATTCCAGAAGTCATCAAGTCTCTCCTCTTCCATGTGTGCCAATATATCCCCAGTCGAATCCAAAATGACCGCGGTTTGTCGGGAGGCTCAAAAAACTCCACCAAAAGCAACGCTTGCTTTGCCTCCCAAACAGGACACAATCTCAAACAGTAATGCCTCCCTGCCCAAACCAGCCCTCGCAGGCGAAATCCCATGTCTTAATCCAAACAACATCTCAATCCCAAAAATCCACCTCCTCACCACGTCTCCGCGATATACTGCCCCCCCTTCTTCTTCCCCTCCCAGAATTGCCGCGCCGTCTCCTCGTCCAAATTCCCCTTATCCATCGCCACATCCACCAGCGCACTCTCCACTCCCTCGCCCATACCCGCCGTGCTCCCACAGACGAAGATCCGGCCGTCCAGCGCGTTGATCACGAACCACACAATGTCCGCTTGCAATCGGACCTCATCCTGCACGTATTTGGCGACTTTCTGCTCGGTTTTGGGGTCGCCTTCGCCGTCGATGACGGCCGTGTTGGTGTGTTCTTCGCCGACCGCGGCGACGGCGACGCTCGCTTCGTCCTCCGCAACGGGAGGGAGAGTCTTCTGTGCGCGGGACTGCACGACCTTTTTGATCTCCGATTCGTGGGCGCCGAGTTCGCCGCGGTAGATTTCGTCGAGCATGCTATCGCGGATGCCTTGAATGAGCCAGATTTTGTTGGCGCAATTGGCGTTCTTGAGGCGGTTGAGGATGAAGCCACGGAAAGGGGCCATTCCCACGCCCGCGCCGATGAGGACCATAGGACCGTCCGAGGCGAACTCGCGGGAGAGAGGGTTGGACATCAGACCGCGGAACATGGGCACGGAGAGATTGAGGGCGCGACCGGCGGTGCTGGGTTTGGAACCTTCGGGAGCCGCACTCTCGGCCTCAATGAAGGCGCGGGCGAGGCGTTCCATGAAGCCGGATCCGACGCCAGAGCGTTTATTGCCAGCGTAGTTGGGTGTCTCGTGGATGGTGACGGCGATCTCGATGAGGCGACGACCGGCGAGACCCTCGCGGGCGGAGGAGACGTGAGGATCGTTGGAGAGGGAGTAGAATCGGGGCATGAGTTGGGTGAGGACGGCGCAGAGAGATTCGAGAGGTGGCTTTGAGGAGGGAAATGCGCGAAGGAGTTGTTGGACGGTGATGTGTGGTCCAGTTCGGAGGTCGCAGAATGTCGCTTGACCTTGTGCACTGCACACATATTCAAGGATCTTCTTCTCGTTGGGTTCGGATGCGTGCTCGGCGAGGAGGCGAAGGAGTGGCTTCGTGGGTGCGGTGGAGGAGATGTCGACCGTCCATGTGAGGACCTCTCTCCGGGTTGTGACGAGTTCCCGCGATTCCTCATCACCCCAGATGGTAGGCCAGCGTCCGCCGGTTGTTTGCAGACGAACCGCCTTGTCGCGGAGGAAACGAGGGACTCCCAGTTGGTTCATGATATCCTCGACGACTCCGGGATCGTTAGGAGGACATACACCAATGGCACCACCGACCTTGAAGTCCACTCCACCTTCTGCTGGGTAATCTGTAACGTCGATATCAAAGTGGAACGTCCTCTTCTCCGCGCCCGGCTTGGTGAGCTCTCGAGCGTCATACAACGGCGCATTGAAGATCTCGTAGGGAGGATGTGGCTTCATGTATCGTGGCGGGAATGACCTGACTGCCTCTGCATCATGTCTGTGATGCGCCTCATCCGGGAACTTCTCCTCTATGGAGGCACGCCGGAGAGGTGCAAAGAAGACCTTTCGTTCCTGAACCTCGGGGATCTTGGTGAGCTCCGTGTCGAGAGATAGAGATCGTAGGTTGAGGTGGAGGAAGCGGTAGGCATCATTACTCGGCGTGATGATGGGCGCATACGCCGTCTCGTCGGTGTGCAGAGGCAATGATTCTATCATGCAGCAACCCTCCCCACAGCAGTACTTCTGCAGGAACTTGGTGCCTCCTCCCGGACCGATGAGTCGCCGGATGTCATCGACATTGGAGGCGTATGTTGTGCTTGCCCTTCGCTTTCGTGGAGGTTTTGTGTTCGACTCGAGGGACAGTTTTGACAATTTCATGATCGATCCGTCGGCATCGCTGTGTTCGGTGAGGGGTGTTGAAGGTGTGTCTGAATCGCTGGTATCGCCCTGCAGACTCTCTCCGCTAGATCGAGGACTGATGGTGGCCATGTTGCTCAGTCGCACGCTGTCCTCGAGAGGGATCCGCATGCCGGCGATGATGTCTTTCGGTTCGAAGGGGATCGGATTATCGGGGTGACTTGTCGCGGAGTATGGGATCGAGGTGTGACGGTAGTTGGAGGCAGCGTCTCCAAGGTGGGAAAACGAATGGCGACGGACGCCACTCGCTTGTAGTGCGGTCGACATTGGTGAATGTGGTGGGTCGGATCAGGCGGAGTCGAGGAGGAGGTGGAGGTGGTATCGCACTGGGAGGACTGAGCGACCGTCAGAACCGGGCATTGGTAATGCAAAGAATGATGGTGGGTCGTGTCGTGTTGTGTTGTGTGAGAGGGACTGAGGGACAGTGAGGGTGGGAATGGAAGTGCAGTCTAACAATGCACTAGGACGACCGACCGCGGTTGGGACCCGAGGGCAGTGGGAAGAAGTTTAAGCCTTGGAGTGATGAACTCATTGGCGTGGGAGGGGACTCTCTCTTGATTCTCCCTTGCTTCTCCCTCTTCCTCTGTACCTCGCTGTCCTGCGCGACCGACGGTGACATGCCTGCGTGGATGTGGTCCTCATCCTCGTCGTCCTCGTCTCCTCTCAATGCAGATGAATGACCTTCGGCAGAGGGATGATGCGCGGGGCTGAACTCACCGATTGGGACGCTGCAGTCGGCGTGTGTGGCGCGGGCGGAGTCGTGATCTGATAAGAGAGAGGGAGGGTCGGTCGGAAAAATTATCAGATCGACGGGGCCAAGGATTCGGATGACAAAGAAGAGTCAATCTTGGCAGAAATGTGACAGGTAGGTTGGAAGTGCGTCGTCGTGAGGTCGTTGTCCTTGAGCAGTCGTGGTGAATAATAGATACCTCAGATGATGGAACACCGCCAAGGTCATCTTCGGCGTACGTTGACCAATTCCGGCAACATCGTTCGACTGAGACATGGCTTGGCAATGGGAACAAATGCGAAGAAGACCGCAGTCTCATAAGCAAGTGTCTCAACAACTGCAAATCATAACGGGACCGAAATCGGAGCTCTCGCACATTTAATCCCATGCGACTTCAAGATTTGTTCTGCTCGAACGACTTGTCTTTCGGAGGGCATGAAGATGATGAAGATGCCAACGTCTAATTGGCTCGCCCACAGCCGACGCTAACGGATGTTCCATTCTTTTTCTCATCCCGATCTTCCAAACTCTAAATTCCGAAAGATGCGATTCCCGTAGAGTTTTCCAGAATTATTTAGACGTCAATTGTTGGAGGTATTTCCCTTATCGATAACGGAATTCCTTACAGGCAGAGTCCTAACTATCGAGCTGATGAATGATGACCGGGGGCTTCATGTCAGGTACCCCTTACGCGCGATTCCATCACCGTGCATGAGGTGTGTGCTTCTAGAAGAACCGGGCATCTGCGTCGGAACAACTGCAGCGATGTGCATGTATCAGCGTGCAGTACAGGTGGGACAACGTGGGCCCGACATATGCAGAACGTGCTCATGCTGGAAGTTGACGGCTGGGGCGTTGATTCAAACTTCTGGACTCGATACGAAGCGAGGAACTCAGAGAAAGTCGTGCGCGTAATCAATCGAATCGAACTATGTACAAAATCATTCCCTGCATATAACATCCAACAGGACATGGACGAAACATTCCCACAAACCTCTCCTCCCCCTCAACCACCTCAAATCCCCCTCACAACTTCACCCCGGCCCTCCTCATCTTCTCCTTCTCCTGATCCCGCATCAACCGTCGCAAGATCTTCCCACTCGGACTCTTCGGCACCACCTCGATGAACTCCACCCCACCCCTCAACCACTTGTAATTACTCTTCGCCTGCGCCACGTGCCGCTTGATGCTCGTCGCAATCTCATCGTCGCTGCCCTGGGCGCCGGGGGTCTTGACGACAAACGCCTTCGGAACTTCACCCTCCCTCTCCGACGGGATGCCGATGACGACGGTATCGTTCACCGCCGGGTGGGTGAGGAGGTGGGCTTCCAGTTCCGCGGGCGCGACTTGGTGACCCTTGCATTTGATGAGTTCCTTGATGCGGTCGGTGATGAAGACGTGTTCGTGGCCTTGCGGGGATTTCGCGATGACGGCTTCGTCGCCGGTGCGCATGTATCGGCCATCGGGCTCGTCGAGGAAGGTCTCCTTGTTCGCTTTGTCGTTGTTGAGGTAGCCCAGCACCACAGCGGGGCCCTTCACCCACAGCTCTCCGGGTTGGTCGTAGCCCGTGATTTCATTGCCTTCCACGGTGACGAGTCGAGCGGAGATGCCCGGCAGCAGGGATCCAGAACTTCCAAACCAGATGTCGTGCGGCATGGTGCTGCACACCACCGTCGCCGTCTCGGTCATACCATACCCTTGGCGAACCGCCCACTTGGGGAACATCTTCGACAAGTCATCCGCCGTCTCCTTCCCCAAGGGAGCCGCGCCGGTGAAGGCCCCTCTCACCGAGGAGAGGTCGTATTTCGCGCAAATCTCCCTCGCCTTGGTGATGTGGATAATCATGGGCGGCACGAGATACAGCATATGAATCTTGTAATCCTGAATCGCCTGTAACAGCCAGTTGAAATCATACTTGGGCAACACAATGACGCCGTCACCCCGATAAGGTCCCACGTGTGCGATGACGATGAGACCGTAGATGTGCGACATGGGGAGGAGACCCAGGCAGTTCTCCGTGTAGTGCGTGTCGCCGGTGGACTTGATCATGGCCTGGCGGTCGATTTCTTCGTGGGTGTTGATTTGGAGCGTGTTGGCGATGACATTGTAATGGGAGATCATGACGCCCTTGGGGAGGCCTGAGGTACCCGAGCTGTAGCAGAGGAAGGCGCAGCGTTTCTTGCCGTCGCCTTGAGCCCAGGACTCGTCGGCGGGTCTGATGGGGTCGAGGGAGGAGCCGAGTTTGACCAGGTCCTCGATCGTCTTGTGGCCGGGGTTTTTGGCACCGCCTTCGATTTGCGAGGGCAGGGGCATGACATAGATCTTGTCGTTGCCCAGACCGGCCTTCTTCATGCCGTCCTCGCAGGTCTCCAACAATGGCAGGCAGGTGAAGATGGCCTTTGCGCCGGAATCCCTCAACTGGTACTCCAACTCCGACCCGTTGTACGCCGCATTGGCGCAGGTGAGGATACCGCCGATCCGGTGTACCGCCCATCCGAGGGTCAAGTAGTCAATGGTGTTCAACGAGAAGATGCCAATGACCTTGTCCCACTCGGAGCCCTCATTCGGCTTGAAGCCAAACTCCTGGCACAATGCTCGGGAGAGGTGATCGACTCGCTCTTTCATCTCCAGGGCGGAGAACTGTCTTCCCGTCAGGGCACAGGTGAAGGGTGGCTTGGAGTAGCCGAGTGGGTAGCGTCCATAGTGCTCGTCGAACATGAAGCGGCCGATGGAGATCGAGTCCGGGATGGTGGGAAGGGGCGGGACCCATGATGGGGCGGAGAATGGCATGGTGGGTGGTGTTGTATGCTGAGGAAGAGGCTATCGATGCTATGCTGTGGTAGAAAGGTCTCACACCGTGCTCTTCCGGAAGTGTGAGTCTAGCCGAGGGATGTATTATGGATGGTATGAATGGTATGGATGGATGGATGTAGCAAAAGAAAGATGTGGCCTCCTACCGATGTGAAGCTCGTCGAGAGAGGATCGACGCCTGCAGCTCCCTCGGCCGCGGCTATCGACGTGACGTGACCAGCCAGCCATTCGTTCTGCAGAATCATGGGGAAGAGGGTGGCTCGGTGTCTCCCGTTCCGCTGCAGCGAGTCGACGTCGTTCCCTTTCCCTTTCCCTTTCCCTTTCCCGTCTGCCTTCCCCGCTTCCTTGCCCCAGAAACTCGGACAAACGGGCAGGGGCACATGGGGAAGAGTCTTCCATTCTACCTCGCCTCTTGTTCTTCTTCTTCTTCTTCTTCTTCTTCTTCTTCTTTGCGTCTATTCAAGAGTACCCCCCACTGGGATACTGCAACACAAGCCAGCACGCGACGTGGAGAGCGACGGATCCGCGTGGACCGTGGAGATTTCTCGCGCCCGAGATTCCCCCATGGCGAGTTCACTGAACTGCTGTTTCACGCAGCCCCTGAGCCGCTGGATTGGGGACAAGCAAGGAAAGCGGAGTTTGTCTCATTCAAAGCAGCAAAAGATCGTCTCATTCAAAGCAAAAGATCGTTCGTGTCTGTCTGCCGGGACCTTCGACCTGCAGTGCTATCCTGCTGGACCGATGTGGTCACCTCTCGATGCTCGCCGATGCCAAAACCCACGAGAAGCCCTCCAGGGCCACCCAAATGCCAAAAACGCCGTTCCCTCGTCGAGCCCAGAATCGCATCACTCCAACGTAATCCCGTCCTCCCCTCTCCCCTCTCCTCTCAGAGCTGTCATGTCCATTCTGCCTCTTCCCTCCGTTCCGTGTCTCTTCCGCGCCGTTCCTCGTCCCTTATCCGCCCTTCCCTCTAGACCCTCGGCCTGTTACAAGCGCAATACTCTCCCGACCGAAACACCTCGAGACAACCCCAGCAGAAGTTGGTGCCACACTGCGAGCAAATCATCGACGGACACCCGCCATTCTTCTCGATCGACTTGGCACACTTCGGGCACTTCTTCGTCTCCTTCTGGATGAAAGCCAGCGACTGGTCCTCCTCCTCCACTTTGTCCTTGACTCGCTTCTGGTACTCCTCGCACGTCTCCCCCTCGTGCCACGGTCGATCGCACACCACGCACGCCACCGCGCCGCACTCTTGACAGACGCATTTATCCTCCACTCCGTGCGCCTCCTCCTTGTAGCCGAACCACTTCTTGCCGAGACGGGACTTCTTCTTGGGCGTGGGGATGCGCTTCGCTTCGTGGACTTGTCCGGCATCACAGCTGGGGTTGAGACACCAGCGCCAGTCGGGGGTGGACTCGCAGATGTGGCGGCGGGTGAGGTCGGTGAATCTGTAGGATCGATCAGTAAGTCCATGGCTCACACTTTCTTTTTCTCGTTGATGCTTTCACGTGATGAGGAAAGACATACCGCGCAAACACCTTCTTCGTCCCCGCCAGCTCGACGTCCACGCTCTTCATCACTTTCGGGCACTCCGGGCAGCGGATACCCAATACCGTCTTCGCCTCCTCATCCCCTTCTTCTCCTTCTTCTTTCTCAACTCCCCCCTCCTCCTCGTCCGAGATCACAACCGTCTCCCCACCATCAACCTGCGCTTCCACCCACTTGCGCAAACAATGCGTACACGTATTGATGGTGTGCGCGCATCCCGAAGTGGGATTGGACTCGGGAAAGAGCCGCGAAGCTTTGTCGTTGGCGCACGCGGTGCATTCGTAAGTGGCCTCTTGCCTCTTGACTCTCTTGACGGCCGGCGGCTGGTCCGCTTCGCGGATGGTGTGCTTTGAGCGGGGGGTGGTGACGGATGTGTCCTCTACCGGCGCGGAGGTGGACGTCGGGTCGCGCGTGGACGAGCGGAGTGTGCGCGTTGAGGCCGCGCGGTGGGGAGGCATGGCTGGGATGGGGCCGGGGATGATGGTTTCGCGGTGTTGGTGGATGTTTTTGCTGTGGGATGGTCCTGGAGCGGAGGGGAAGTTGTTGGGGGGGGGGGGGGGGGAAAGGTTTGTTGATTGAGAAGCGGGGCGCGGGCGCGTGGGTCCGGACGCGCACTAGTGGGGGTGGTGTCGGGCGAAGTGAATGTTGTTGGGAAAAATGGACAAGGTCACTGGACTGTGGCGGCGCCGGACACCACACCTGGCTGAAATCACTGAGTGTGTCCGTGTCGTAAGGGCTGTGCGTTCACTTGCCCTGTGTCGTAACTCGCTTTGCGTCACGACGTCGAATGCACGGTCTGCTCGTCTGTCAACCAGAAGGGGGGAAGTGTAAACAGCAAGCTTCACGGCGCACGGTTCGTCACGAAAAGCACGCGAGCGAGTCTTGGAAGAGCTCCGTGAAATCACAAATCGAAAGTCGACAGGTTCAAGAGGCGCAGCTCACTACTATCAGTGACCAGCGGCAGACGTGACTGCGCTCCTTCCTTGCAGGACGAATGCCAAGAATCATGTGAAAGCAGGCTTCAGCAGGCAGTCGCGCGGGCGCCTCGACTCAGACCATTGACCCACCTCACTGAGTATCATCACGGTGCACCGCAGTTCTTAATTCATGCTTTTTGGATACGGGTAGTCTGCTGCTGCTAATATCTGCTGTTGCTAATTCTGTCGGGGATGCTGTGCTGTGCTGTGTTGGGTTGTGCTGTGCTGTGCTGTGCTGTGCTGTGCTGTCGGGGGAGTTTGCAAACTGGCAGATGTCCTACAGCCCAGTATGCCAAAACGGCGGATTTTTGGTCGTTCTCTCTTGTCCTGTCCATCCATTTTTGGTCCTGTACTTTTTCCTGGTTCTTTTTCTTTCTCTCGCAATCGCCTGTCATCCATGTCCTGACGCTCGCTCGGGTGGTGCATTTGAAAGCACCGGTTGCCTTCATCAATCTCTCGCTTTTCCTCTCCAGTGTGTAGCTGTGCTCTTCCTCGTCATTGCGCACCCGTCCTCCATCTCACTTCACTTCATCTTATCCACCAGCGGTCTTTTCCTCTCCACCATCCCAGCACTCCCATATCCCATCGCACTCCTCACTTGAGAAGGCCACCCTTCTTCATCTCGGCCTGCATCTGCTGCATCTGACGCATCATGTCCTTCATGAACTCCGCTTGGTTCTCGATGACGTTGTTCAACGCCACTTCTCGCTCCGTCAGCGGTTCTTCGACAAGGCTCGGGGCGTCGGTCACATCGGTAGTCGTGGCAGTAGCTGCGGTAGGGCTTGCGGCGGTAGCTTGAGCAGCTGTCGGAGCCGTTGGGGAAGTCGCCGGAGAGGGTTGAAGCACTGTGCCGAATGCTGGACCTGCGAAGACGGGAAGCTCAGGTGTGAGCAGATGCTTAGAGCGCAGGCTCTCTGGCGTGATGTCCTTACTGATGAGGTCGAGAGATGGCTCTTCTCCGTTCTTCGCTTGTGCCGGGGTCGGAGAGGCTGCTTGGTCGAGGTTAGATGAGACGTTCATACCAGTGCTGGACCAAAAGGACAACTCACCTTGCTCACGAAGTTTCTTCGCTGAAGAAGTCGAACGGCGATGATCCTTGTTCGGCGTCGCCTTGCGACCTTGACGAAGAGTCACGGGAGATTCACGAGGAGACGGTACATGGTTCACTGGTTGCCGCTGGCTGCTGCCGCGGCCGCGAGATGCGATGGTGCTGGGGGAATACAACGTACCGAATGGTTCTCCAACATCAAGATCCTCCACACGGCGAGCCTTGCGCTCCTTCTCTGGCACCGGGTCTTCGATCGAGATGAGGCGCTTGTCGGATTTGGTGGTCTGCACCACCTTCTGGATGTCGACCTCGCGGGTCTTGGCGACGGTGAGGGCGCCATCGGCAGGCTTGTACAGGCCGCCGGACAAGAGCTCAGTGCTGAGTTTGCTGCTCTTGTTAGTCGAAACGGCTGGGTTGATGGACCGAGCAACGAGCTTGGCTGGGTCGACGTCGATGCCGCTGTCGTATTGCATGCCGCGTGTTGGGGAAGTCTGCTTCTTGCCGACATCGTCATGTCCTGACTGCTTCTCGAGGACTGGCGTAGGCTGCATGTAGAATCGAGCAGCGCTGAAGCTCGGGCCAGACGGGCGTGCCATTGGCATGATTGGTAGCTCGAGAGACTTTGATGCATCTTTCTTGACCGCGTCTGGCTCATCACCCTTGGCAGACTTTGATGCATCTTTCTGGACAGCATCCGGCTTGACTTTCTTGAAAACCTTCGCTTCGTCTTCCTTGAAAGCATCGTCACGTCCTGGCTTCTTGCCCAAGACTGGTGTGGGCTGCATGTAGAATTGGGTAGCACAGAAGCTCGGTCCTGTCGATCGTGGCATCATTGGTAGCTTGAGAGACTTGGATGCAGCTTCCTTGACCGCGTCTGGCTCATCGACCTTGGCAGACTTCGATGCATCTTTCTTGACAGCTTTGGCCTCGTCGACCTTCACAGCTTTCGCCTCGTTCTTGACAGCTTTCGACTCGTTCTTGTTTCCCGCTGGCCCATCGTGGGCCAGAGAATCGTCATCACCATCGCGCTGCGCTCCGTCGGTGGAAGGAAGCGACTTGCCAGCGTTCTCGTCCGCTGCTTGCTGTCCTTGCTTTCCCCGGGCTGATGAGTCTCTCTTGTCGTCATGTACCTTGTAAAGGGTTGGAGATTCCGGCTTGGTCGAACCGTAGATCGCTTCCGCGAGACGTTGGAGCTGGGCTTCGATACCCTGATCGGCCTCCTCAGGGAAAATCTTGTCGAGATCTGGTGGCTTGCCCGCAGCATCGTGCAAGTCGTACCACTGCTCACCAGTCAAAGTGGCCCTCGTGGGAGGCAGTGCGCAAGTCATGACCGGGAGGTTGAATTGGGCCGTCTTCTTCTTCGAACCGCGCGGCTGAGTGCCCTTGGGAGGGATGTACGCCATGCCACCGAGGATCTCAAGGCCCTCTGCGTTGTAGTAGATGTTGCCTTCCTCCGGTGGGGGAGGCGGGCGTGGTGAGAGTACAGCTTCGACTCGAGCTGGCTTCGTGATGGCCCATGGGCGTGGTCGGGATCCTGGAGGGGGTGGGATGGATGGAATGCCTTCACGCATCTTGGCGCGTGAAGCCGGTGAAAGCTTTGACATCTGCACAGGACCGCGAGTCGATGGCTGGTGTGGCTCAGGCAACGAAGACTGCACAGGAGGCTCAGGCTCTACGAGCGGTGAAGGTGAGGAAGCCTCTGCAAGCGGTGAGAGTGATGAGGCTCCTGCAGGCTCCTCAGGTGCCAAAGGTCCGGACAGCTTCGCGGATGGCGAAGGCTCTGAAAGCTGCGCGGATCCTGCACGCTCTGGAGTCTGCGCAAGTGGCTCACACTCTGATGGTCGTCCAAGTAGCGAGCGCTCTGAACGCGGCGAAGGAGTGGCAGGTCGCGTCAGCTGATAGAGAGTCTGCAGGTGGTGCAAGCTCGCTGAAGTCACCACAGGCTGAGCGGGCGTCGAAAACCTCGGGCGCCGCGGAGCTGCTTGAAGGAAGAAAGGCTTCTCAACGATTGGGTATTCTGCCCACTGTGCAGATGGCGAGACCGGTGGACGCAGCGGAGATGGCTGCGCGCTGGCCTGCGACATTGGGAGGCCGATGATCTTGTGCAAGTTCTCGAGGGGAAAGTCGCCCGGGTCATCCTCACTGTCGTCGTCAAACATGTGCTCGACCTGGTCGTACATGGCGCTCTGCTCACGACGGCGTGCTTCTGTCGTTGATGATGAGTCCGGACGAGGGCTGGTATCGCCATCCTGCTTCTCCGAGACGCTCTTGGTGGGTGTTGTATCCTCCTTCTGGTCAGGCTGTGGTGGAGTGTTGACATGCTCAGGGTAGATGAATGCCGAAGCACCCGTGTCCGACTCGATGGTAGTCATGCTCTCACCTCTCTGGCGTGGAGCTTCAGCTGACAAGAATGCCTGCATGGCTGGAGTGTCTCTCCACTCGGGCGAGTAGACGCTCGGGCTGTATTCTATATTCAGACCGCCACGACGCTTGGTCTCAGACGGCAGACTGAAGCCTGCGACGTCGAGGCCGGAGATGCGTGACTTCATGTCGTCGAAGAAAGCTGGGTCAATGGCATCGGGAACCACAGACGCACGAAGGGAGTGCGTGCTCGGCTGGGTGATGATTCTGGGGTTCGCGCGCTGTGCGAAGCCGCCGCCTTTGCTGGGGCTCTGGTCACTGTCGACGCTGAGGAAGCCGACGGAACGCGAAGGAGTCTCGCTTGCGGCGGGGCTGGTGGTTGTGTGCTCGGCATCTTTGCCCTTTCCATCAGGAGGTGTGTCTTTTGATGGAGGTGTGGGCGGGGCGTGATGATCAATGTACTTCAGGCTGCGCGACCGCGTGAGGGTCCAGGGCGAGCCCGGTGCCTTGCGACCGAGAGAAGCTGCAGCTCCAGCAGGAACCTTGGGGGGAGAGCCGTGATCGAACTGGATGATGTCTTCCTCATCGGCTGATCGGTGCTTGCGAGAGAATAACCCCGTCTTCTTGCTGCGAAGGCGAGCTGAAGCCGCGTAGCCGACTCTTGGTGTCAGGAGAACCGCACTTGCTTTGGGAGGCATATGGGCTGGTGCTGGTGCGCTCATCATATGCGGTGGCGTTGGCTCGGGGGTGTTGCCACGACGTCCAGACATGCGCATGCGTTGGAGAAATGTCTTCTTCGTGGTAGATGGTGCGACGGCTGGTGCAGTGTACAGCAGGGTCTCATCCGATTGAGCAGCTTCGGACTGACGTCTCTGAATGCCATCTTTGACCCGCTGTGCGCGGATCTTATATTCGTCCTCCTCCAACATGATCAGAGAACTGGATCGAGGCGGTCGAATGATTTCGCCGTAGTCATCTAGGGACTCGTCTACCGTGCGGTCTTCGTAACGCTTCTCGACTTCTTGCCGCATGGTGGGCACATGCGTTGAGCTGGGGGTTGGTGCGAGTCTGAGCTCTGGTGAAGGGTCCGCAGACTTGGCCTTTCCACGCCGCGGTGACCACCGAAGTGGTGACGAACGCCGCGGTTGCGGAGGTGGCGGCACCATCATTCCTGCGTTGAGGAAGGGTGACATCGTCGTGCAGTCCGAGTCTCGCTGCTTGTCGCGCTGATCGTGCTGCATGTGTGGTGTTGTTGGCATGTATGGTGTTGTTGGCATGTGTGGTGTTGTCGGTGCAGGGGGTGAAAATCTCTGCGTCTGTTGTTTTGAGGACTTTGCGTTGTTTGTTGCCAAGTCGAGCTCGGGAAGCTTCTTCGAAATGTCGTAGAGATCGAAGCTCGGGCGGAACGCAGGGTGGAGCACCGTTGGCGGGGTGTTCTTGCGGCGCTGGAACTCTTGCTGGTAGAACGCGTTGCTCGCCAGTTTGTGTCGGTGCTGTCGAAGCGCACTCTCCGCGAGGAAGTTTCTGTTGATGCGGACAGAGTTGATCTGGAGGGCCTCGTCGGCGGCGTCCGCGCGCGAGTCGGTCATCGTGGCGGCGATGGTGGGGGTGGTGGGGGTGGATGTGAGTTCTGAGTAATCGTAGGGCGCGGCGGAGGCGTAGGGATTGATCGGCGTCCTCGGGCGACCCTGGGAGACCGGCGAGCGGGGCCCCACTACTGTTTTCGAAAGCAGCAAACAGGGCGGCGTGGCTGGCGAGGTCTGTACAATGGAAGAGGAGCTTCGGGGCCATGAAGACATCTCAACATAGCTCACTGACCACGTGAGGCTTCCTGCTTTTCAACCACGGTAGCGTGAAAGCGAGTGAAGTGAACGAACTTACCAAATTAGGAAGGAGCATTCTCTTGGCCACAAGTCTTCCGCCCACATCCAGTGCTGAATGCTCTTAGGCGCCTCTCTCGCGCTGCTGCGAGCGACGTCAACATCGTTAGCAGGCTCACGTAGGTCGAGCCCGTAAGTCCGTGCGCGTGAGGGACTCAATGAAGCCGGAAAACAGGTGTGAAGAGAACTTACTCGACGGAAATCATGGCTGTCAAGTACCTTCGTCCACATTCTTCGTAGCAATTGTGCGTCGATCGACCATAGATCCGCCGTATGAGAGGTCCGAAGTTGGAGGCAAGTCACGATGTCACGCCAACGATGCCCATGATATCCTCGGAGACTGCGCTGTCAGTGACAACCGTAATGGTGAGACCAGACCTTAGCTTTCGACAGACAGAAGGCCTCATCATGACCCAAACGCGATCGGGATGGTTGAGCAACGAGAACCCAGGAGGACAATCTTTTGATCCTTCGATTTCATTCAACGTCTCTTGCAAGCACACTTCTCCTACCGTCGATGACTTCTCTCGCCGCGATCTCGTTCGTCCATCGGCCCAAGGACTCAAAGAGCCAGGAACCATGACACGAACAGAGAGAAAAGGAAAAAGGGACCAAAAAGAAGATGGTGTGATACGCCCCTCTGTAATCCTGAAGCAACCGCACAAGCAAAAAGCGTTTCGAAGCGCCGTCTTTTCCTTCCAAGCTGAATAACGCCTTCGCGCCCAATCTCACAAGCCGGAAGTCGCAGTGCATCTCATGGTAGCCCGCAATCGAGGTCGATCCGGATCCGAAGGAAGCAGACCGCCACGACTATAGCAGTATGCAGCCCTTGCCCTTTCCTACAATTGAACCACATGTCAGCCAAGGAACGAACGAGCAGATATACTGGAATGAAAAGAGATGGCAACTCACGCTTCGTCTTCTTGACCTGCGGCGGCTCCAATGCAGCCACAATCGCCTCGTCAAACACATCCTTCAACTTGAACTGCGTCAACGCCGAGCACTCGACATACTTGACCGCACCCAACTCCTTGGCCATCTTCTCGCCATCCTCCTTCCGCACGGGCTGCATCTTCTGCTTGGCCAGCTTCTCGCGCACGGAGCCATCATCGCGCAAATCCGTCTGTGTGCCGACGATCAGGCAGGGCACGCCCGGGCAGTGGTGGTGCACTTCGGGGAACCACTTTTCTCGCACGTTCTCGAAGGATGCCGGGGAGGTGACGGAGAAGCAGACTAGGAAGACGTCGGTTTGAGGATAGGAAAGAGGTCGTAGGCGGTCGTAATCTTCTTGTCCGGCGGTATCGAAGAGGCCGAGCGTGTATGGTTCATCGCCGATCCTGGGATCGAGTCAGCATGAACTTTCATCAGGTCTGGGAACGGAGAACCCGCGTACATCACCGTCACTGCGTAGTTGTCAAACACTGTCGGGACATACTCCGAGGGGAATTTGTTGGTCGTGTAACTTATGAGAAGACACGTCTTTCCCACAGCACCGTCACCGACGACCACACATCTGCGAGTGAATCGTCAGCCCTTGTCCAAGATCACAACGTCCTCAGTCGAAACGCTACTTCATGCCCGACTTCTGCGCGAATAGCTCCCTCGCGGGAACGGAATGTGAAACCCATCGCCATCCCGCGGGTATCTGGTTCGCCGAAGACCGCACGACATCTAGCGAAGCAATGTCGTTGGTACGCTGATGAAGATGTGCCAGTCTGATTTCTCCTCCCGCGCAAAACAAGGATCACGGGGCAATGTCATACTTTATAGTAGCGACCACCATCTTGGCCGATTTTCCAATGCTCTTTCTAAAGTGTCTCCTTCAACGCGTAATCTCCGACCTTGATATCTGGAACACGTCGTGCAATTCGCTTTCTTGTACGCGCTTCGTTCGATAATGCAGCTAAAATGCACAGCGTTGGGCAGCGCGTCTTGGTCCAGCGGTATCTCTCTCGGTTTCGACGTTTGACGGGTATGGACTTTGGTATTGTAAGTCCGATCGAGCTTCGCGGAATCGGAATGCAGCGGCAGGGCGGTTTCGAGGACGTCAGGATGCTACGCGCGCGTGTGTAGGGCTGGTGTATCGGTGCGACGTGTTGCAACGACGATTTGGCGACGGCAAGCGAGCGAATGGACTGGCAGCGTGGAGTCGGTAGCGCGGCACGGTGTGTATCGACGTGTTGGTGATCGGAACAGAGAGAAGTCCACGTGTAGCAAGCAGCTCTGAACACGACCGTGCGAACTGTCACAAAGATCCGGACCTCACCCCAAAAGTGATGGGCGAATGCGGATGCAGGGAGGTGGAGTGGGAAAGAGTTGGTTTCGGTGGCCGTGAGAATGTGGATGTGTCGTCCAGAATCGAGCTTGCTGGTGCTAGTGTGGTCGCGTAGCGGGACGTCTGAGGTGATGGAGCGAGGTGGAGTGGAGAAGATCGGAGGCGGTGGGAATGGAACTAATGGAGGAGGGCCCTGAATTCTGCTGCTGCTGCTCTCTCTGCCGTCTGCCGGACTCGGAAGCTTTGCGCGAAGATGCTTGCTGACACGAGAGCAGCACAACAACCTGGATTCGGTTGACGTCGCACTTCAGTCTCCGGATGTGAATGGTCGATTGATTGATGTGGAATAGTAGTACCTCCGCAGGAATGGGGCAAAGATATCACGAAAATCCTTCTGTCCCTTCCTGCAGGAAAGATTATGCGGGCGAAATAGGCGTAGAGAACAAGTGCCGACGACTGAAGGGCTAGAACCTAGTGTCCGTGTCTCACCGCGCAGCTCGGCATAATCCAGACACTTGACAGACAGTTGTGCAGCTCACTCACAGCTGAAAAAGGACGGGAGAGGCCGTGTGACGATTCGGCTGGTCTTGTAAAGGTTGAGGCAGTGTTGACAGCGATCCGTCGTCGTCGTCGTGAGCCGGCGCTGGCAGGCGAGGACAGGGATAGTTGAAGGCTTTGGCGTGTCCATCCATCCGCTCGGTGTGAAATTGGAACAAAGAGGTGAGTGGCGTGACGCCTTGTCTGCGTTTGACCAACACAGCTCGTACGGACGACTTTATCAGACACATCGCTTGCGATGCCGAGTCACATTCACGACGTCCTCTACCTCGAATCGAGCGACCACGGCAGCTCATCCTCACTCCCCGATGAAGCGGTAGAGTTCAATATGTGCAATCCGCAGGGTATCTAGAAATATGCCTCACTCGGAGGTCTTCGCCATGTATTCAATGCCCAGGCCCAAAGCTCCAACCCGAAATGCAACCGATGCTCCGTCCCATATCCAGTCAGTTATATGCAATCCAAATCGGTCCATCGCTGGCTCCGGTTGGTGTTGTCCTGTCGTTTCATTCGTATCATCATCGCTATGCGCCAAGTTCAAAATGCAATGTAATGCTGCTTCTCTCGCACACGAAGCCTTTCTACCGATCGAGCAGTCGACTCCTTGAGTTCTGCGGTCTCAACCCTAGCACATCCTCCTCATCACTACTATCTTCGCCGGCGCTCAACAGCCTCGTGTTCGAAGGGCCTGCTACGACTTCGCCATCGCCGTGATCGACTCTTTCCTGCGCCGTGCCGATGACGACGCCTTTGACTCCTTGGTCAATCTCATCTAGTTTGTAGTCCGTCATCATCAGACTAAGCACCACGCATGGCAGCGCCACACACACCGCCACGCTGAGTATCTTTGTCATCGTCTCTTGATACGCGCGATTAATTGCAATGCGAGTGGGACTCCCCATCGGCCATCCTCCAGATGCCAGGGTGATGTTGCCGTAGATCTCCGCCGCTTGGTCGGCCGTCTCGGGAGGCAGGTACAGCGCCAGTTTCTTCGGCACACTGTTCGTCCAGATGGCGCCTGAGATTCCCGAGCCGACGGCGCCTCCGATTTCGAGGACTGTCAGGAACAGCGCTGTAGCCGCTGCGACTTCTGAGTGGGAAGCTGAAGCCTGCACGCCGAGCTGCGCAGGGACATGGGTGAGGCTACCGCCCACACCGAGGAAGACTTGCGTGAAGACGATGGTCGTGGCGGTGGAGCTCTCGGTGCGGTAGTGCAGCATCAAGCCCAGACCGATGAGGTAGAGGACTGTGCCGGCGACCATGAATTTCTTGTACTGTTTCGTGTATTTGATAGCGAAGGAGACGAGGATGGAGGTGATTGTCGAGGTAAATGTGAAGGTCTGGACGATCTGGCCGGCTTGAGTAAGCGGCAGATCTTTGACAACGAGGAGGTAGGACTGGAAGTAGGGGTAGACGGAGAGGTAGAAGGCCATGAAGTAGAAGAATGAGAGTCCCAGGCCGCAGGTGATGGTCTTGTTCTTCCAGAATGCCCTCGGAAAGAACGCTCGAGGAGCGAGTGTCTTGTTGCGTTCCCACAAAGGAATTGCAATCAGACACGCAACTCCCACAATGAGCATAGAAATGAGGTTCGGGTTGGTCCAGCCAGCCCTCGACGCGAGCGTCAATGGGATAAGGATGAGTGAGAATGCCACACTAATCAAGATCAAGCCGAATAGATCCAGCTCGAACCAGACATTCTTGATGACACCCCACGCACTCTTGCCAGCGAACGGGGACTCAGGGAGAATGCCTCGCATAGCAGCTTTGCGCTGATTGATGACCAGAGCGAGTGCAAGAGGAAGGAAGGCCACAGGTAGAATGATGGACCAGATGCCGTATCCCCATCGCCAGTTGAGGTTCTTCAGAATTCGTTCCGCGAGAGCTGGTCCTATCCAGACATTGATCAGGAACGGGATGGAAGGTATCGTCGAGCATAGCGCACGGTTGACCAAATCGCTGGTGTCGGCAATGAAAATCTGAATGAGAATCTGCACTCCAGTAGATCCAGTAGAGTAGAAGACCTGTGCCGCTGCGTAGGTATTGACACTGTTCGAAGCCGCCTGTTGTATGAAGCCAACTGCGTAAAAGCATATCGAAAGGCTGAACGCTTCAAATCGGCCAAACACATCTGCAATCTTCGACATGGGCGGTTTGGCGATCGACAAGACAACGCCTTGTACCACCATGACAGTCGACACTAAGGAATGTGCTTTGAATGCGCTCGTCGCGAAGATGGTGAGGTTTCCCGTGGTCTGGCCTTCCAATGACGTCGCGTATGCCAGCAAGGCGATTCCAACGTATGCGACGTACAGTCCTCCCTTGGACCAGGTCGACGAGATGGCCTCCAACCGTTTGACACCCGCTTGCGCGGACTCATGACTTCGCTCCGACATGAAAGATGCTCGTCGTTCCACTTCGGGCGCCCGTTCCAGACTGCTGTTGCTCTGTTCTCGTTTGCCGACGAGAGTGGCGTTGTCATCGGTCACCGACCGGGTCCTCGCGACGAACTCTACCCGGGTCGCATCGTCAGCGTCGCTCGTCGCACCGACCGTCCCGTAAGACTGCATCGCGACGGCATGAAAGGGCAATGGAAGAGTCCAGGATGGAGGTGCAAATGGAAGGGCAGAGTTTAGATCGAGCTGATTGATAAGATAAAGAGGGGGCGTGCCGTTTAGGCACTAAAATGGTCGGGGAAAAGAGTGGAGCGGACCCCGTTGGTGGGCGAAGGAAAGGCAAACAAGGGTGGGATGGACCGGAGTGACTAGAGCTGCGAGCCGATGCGAAGAGGGCGCTTACCTGGATTATTAATAACGGTGGATGAGAGTGCTCCCGGTGGCGCAGTTTGCTGATGATGATGATGATTGCCACGGTATGCACCTTGCAGGCGACGTGGAGGATGACACGAGACGCGCCTTTCGTCCGTGTGAAGAATGCGGTGACCAGTGGAACAGCGCAATGTGGGAAGGGAAGAAAGATGTGAGGCGCGTAGCGAGGCCCCGTCCGGGCGACACACATGTGATGTGACGGATTCGAGTCGAAGTGGGAGGTGGAGACACATTGGACTGGACAGCGAAGCGAGATCGGCGCCAGACCGCCGAGAGGCCCGAGACATTCTGTATCAAGCTGGCGAGTTGGCGTGGGACATCAGGCAAGGTGCTCATCACACCCTTCATCGCCTGCTAGCACCGTCATCGTATGGCGGACATACTTATGGCGACAATAGCCTCAGCACTATCACAATCTTTGGGGCTCAAGTCGTCCAAGTGAAGCTCTCGACATCGTCATACACGCGGGCAGGCTCGCACCGCAGCGGGATACTGTTGACCGCTGCGTCCCGTCCGTGAAACCCACCACACCGAAACCTTGTCTGCGGCCCGGCGACATCCCACGCGATGGTCACGATGGATCACGTTTGATGATGGTGATGCTCGGCCCATACGAGCGAGGTGGTGATGGTCTCTCTCGACTGCCATCGCTCAGCTGCCCTCCTGTGTCATTCAAACTATCCAGTACACCGCTCCCAAGGCTCACGATACTCCAAACCCATCCCCTTGAATACCCTCCTCTCCGCTTCCCTCATCGTCTTCGCCCTTCCCGCCTCGCCCTTCAACCCCTCCCACTCAAAGAAGCCCTCAACGTCAATCACCTCTCCGTTCCCCCTGTCCCTCACTCCCGAGCTATCGAACTTCCACCCCTTCTCATGCTTGACATAGCGCCTCAAGTCCCTCTCAAACGTCGTGCCTCCACTCCAACCCAAGACCGCACATCCGACCGTCCTCCACGGTGCAACGATGATGTCCACTCTCCGGTGAATGTTGGGATTCTTCGCCCGCGGATCGTCGGCAAGGTCCTGCTCTCTGGTCGGCCAGTTCGGATCCTGCCATACCACCAACGCTTTGTCCAACGTGTCAAACCCATGACCGCCGCCATCGGTGCGGAAGGGCAGCGGCTTCTGCTCACGCTTCGTGCCGCTGAGGGAGATGGTGAGAGTATGCGTGATCCACTCTTCTTCCTCCAGGCTAGCGACGAGATCGGTGACAAGATCTAGCGTCTTGCTTTCGTCCGGATGGCTGAGGATGACATCCACATCTCCACAGGCCTCCTTTCCCCTTCTGTACCCGCCAACAATAATAGTTTGAATGCCACTGTCCCGAATTTTGACGGCGTGTTGACGGATGACTTCGCAGATAGATTCGACTTCTGCGCGCGGAATGAGGTCCAGGAACTCGTCGTAAAACTTCACGCCGATTTGCTGCACTCGTGAGAGGTAGCTCCAGCCAAATTCGATCAGGTCGTCGCGTTCTGTCCAGCCTTTGTTGTAGTAGAGATCTCTGGCAGTACTGACGCCAACCCCCCATATGTCGTAGAAGCCGTTCAAGATTTTCAAGTCTTGGTCGCTTTCTAACTCCTCGACGGCTTGGATCTTTCCAGTGTTCGTCCATTCAACGTACAGATTTGCAATCTTGTGGTCGCAGCCGGGTAGTGCCAGTATCTCCCTCGGATTGCTGATCTTGTGAGTGTAGGCCGCCAAAGCAGCGATGGAAGTGCTGTATGCCCGGACACCGATCTCGTCGTTGGTCAGCAGCCTCCCGAGCTTGATCTGCTTGAGCAGTGCAATGAAGGGATCATTTGGATTCGTCTTCGGAGTCAGTCTTTGACAGGCGTACTTGACGCCTGCTTTGACCCACTCCGGCATCTCCGGTAAATCACTCGACACTCCGCCGTCGTGCTCTGTCGTCGTTTCGTGAAGCAAATGCGCATACTCGGCTTTTGTTCCATGTCCTGCTTCCCAACTCGCAGCATTCGCGGACGGCTTGCTGAGACCAAACTTACGCTTCCCAAAGCGATCGACATTTGAACCGGGCGCTGGTGCGTCTTCCTTTGCGCGCTCGAGGATACCACGTCCGGACTTTGGGGTCACGACAGACTCGGGTTGAGAGAGCGTGACGTTGCTTGTCGAGCTTGGTGTCAACGCAGGTACACTGGCCGCTGATGGGACTTGTTTCTCCACAACACGGCCTCGATACGTCACGTAATCGTCCAACGGCCGCGCGGAATCGTGTCGTTGAGAATCGGTGAACCATTCGAGCTTGACCACGGTGACGATACGCTCTGGGTTCCGTTCCTGCGATTGTGAATCGTGCATGATGTGCGCTTGTTCCGGGGACTGCTTGCAAGCTTTCGATGTCCTGGCTGGTAGCTGCAGTTGCGCTTTGGAATCATCCTCTCCTTCCGAAGCCGTACTCGAATCATCGATTGTGATCGTGTTCTTTTTGGCTGCTTCAGCTTCTACAGACTCGCTCCGCTTCCGTTTCTTTGCCCTGAGGGCAAGGGGTGTGGCAGGCGGAGGTTCCTTGACAGGTTCGGAGGTCACATCCTTAGTCCAGAGGCCTTTCGCGCGCAGGTCGAATTGAATGCGCCGTGTCTTTGTTGCTTTGCTCAGTACAATTTCTGCTTCCCGGATATCATATGTCAATGCAGCGCCTGCATTGATAAGCTCGCCTTCGAACTTGTGTAGTTCGTCTGTATCGAAGTGGCTCGCGGAAACAAAAATCGGTGGCAGTTTGCTGAGATCCAAGGACTTTACCTGCTCAAAGGAAGCGCTGTTGTCTTCCATGGCTGTTTGCATGGACTGGTGGCCAATGTCAAAGCGTATGCATGCATATCCTGTGTCGTGGGCAATGTGCATCAATGGCTAGCGAATATGCGATGGCTTTTTCGATATGCACCACGAATAGCAGCGATGCGCGTGAATATCATGTTCGCGAAACGCTGCAAAGTATCTTGCTTGCTTCTGAAAGATCCGAACAGCGACTTGTGCTTTGTTCAAGAAGTGGAAGGCGAATGTTTAGTGTCAATTCCAGCACGGGCCACACCCATCTTCTCTTCGATGACCGAAGCTGCTTCTTCTTGATGGCGACAGCCAGCACATCTCGCGACCCAACTCTCCGCGGTCATCTCTTGCTCAGCTGAGATGTCTCCCGACAGAGGGTTCTATTCACCAACATGACCTCCTCCTTCGTGCCTCGCGCCGTCTTCCCAACGCTCGATTCTCTCCCGCGATCCTACTATTTGGGCCATCATGCGGCAGGACTAGCAAAGATGAAAACGATGCTTGGCCAGATTGATCTCGTCGTCGAGTGTCGAGACTATCGGATACCATTGACCTCAAGAAATCCGATGTTCGAGAACAGTCTCGGAGGGAGGGAGCGAATGATCATCTACACGAAAAAGGATCTGGGAAGCAAAGGAGCAGGCGCAGAAGACACAAAGGTACACTGGTTCTGCTCTGCATGCACGCAGATATGGCTTCAACATGATGCTGATGTAAGTAGAGGCACGATTTGATACAACAATGGCACTCTCCATCTCAAGTCATCTTCTCGGATCATAAGAATCAGAAGGACGTCCGGCACATCCTTGAAGCGATCAAAGAACGCAGTCGCCTGCGAGGAGGGCTCACAGGATCTCATATGATGGTAGTGGGCATGCCGAACGTGGGAAAGTCGTCTCTGCTCAATGCCCTTCGAAAGGTGGGCGTAGGAAAGGGCAAAGCAGCGTATACCGGAGCACAGCCTGGCATTACTCGCAAGATCGGAACAGGTGTGAAGATTGTGGATGGTGACGACGATGGTGGTTCGGGAGGTGTGTATCTACTGGACACGCCTGGCGTCTTCATGCCCTACGTTCCGGATGCCGATGCGATGTTGAAGCTCGCGTTGTGTGGCAGCGTAAAAGACACCGTCATTCCCGCCTTCAACCTCGCAGACTATTTGCTCTTTCACGTCAACCTCGTGGATCCGAAGGTCTACTCGGAGTATACGGCGCCTACGAACGATGCCATGGTGCTTCTGGATGCGATTGCTAGGAAGACGGGGAGGTTGCAGAAGGGAGGGGTTCCCGACTTGGAGAGCACGGCGTTGTGGATGATTCAGAGGTGGCGAACCGGGCATTTTGGGGCGTTTCTGTTGGATGATGTGTCGGAGGAGTCTTTGCAGCGATATAGCATGGGTTCCTCGGGGCTACCGAGTTTGAATCAGGCACGGAAAGCAGGGAAAGAGGCATCGAGGGCACGACAGAAGGCGAGACGAGCAAGCGGTGTAGAGTGAGCTCGTGAATTGCCAGACCGAGCGCGGAGAACGAGGAAATCGTGATCAGGAGTATTCCGAGAAGAACGACTGTGCAGTGCGACTCGGAAAGTCTTCTACCGGGACATTTCCTGAACGCGAGCAGACGATCATAGCAGCCCGTTCTGATAGCCAGGCCAAGTCACTTTTTGAGCCGCGCTTTTGCTACGCCGGGATTTAGGCGCGGTCCATCTGCCTCCACCTCCAATGCCGGTCTCCGAGCTTCACATTTACACCCTTGACCTTCTTGACCTTCTTGACCTTCTTGCAACTTGAGCGCAAGTGACGCGCCAACACAGATACTGCTCGCCATGTCCGAAGGGTACGCATTATGCGACCCAGCTGTATTGACAAAGCTGACCCTGCCCACAGACTCGCCTCCGCCGTCCTTGTACCCAACACAACAGAACTGGAACCACCCGACACGAGTAATGAGCAGAATGGGTTGAAACGCCGGCAGTCGGATACATCAGAGACGGAGAATAAGCGACAGCGGACGGGTAAGAGCCCACCTGCAGCATCGGAAGAGAAGCCGTCCATCAAGACCTCCGACTCGACGATTCAACCCGACAGCCCCAGCACGATTCCCAGCACCACTGCCAACGGCAATGAGTCCCAGAGGCCAGACGCAAGCAGAGATGAACGCCGCAAGAGCAGTGTCGCCGGTGATAAACAGCGAAGCAAGCGTTTATTCGGAGCACTGCTCGGCAACCTCAATCAACCCAGAGACAGAACTTCGAAGAGGAGGGCGGAAATTGAGCAACGAAGAAAGGCTGAGCTCGAGAAACAGGACAATGAACGCCTCGAGGACAAACAGAGACGTCTCGCGAGACTCGCAGTGCATCGGAAGAAAGAGCAGGTACACGTGGACGAGCAAAACGTGAGTCCTCGGCGGGTGTACATAGACGCAATGGCCAACTGGCTGACCGCACACAGATGCACACGCGACATAAGAATCTTTTGAGCTCCGCCAACATGCTACGGACTAAAGCTGAGCCTCGACTGGTGCGTGTTTGATGTCTTCGTATGTGTAGCCAAGGCTAACAGCTTGCAGTACTACCGTCCCTGGGATCTGCTTTCAGATGATGAAGATACCATTGCGCAACAAGTCAGCGATGCACGCGAGCAGATTGACAAAGAGGTTGCAGATTTTGCACGCCAGAAAGAGGAGCGGTTCGCAGCGATCGAAGGGGTCAAAGGTACGGCGCGAAGATGAGGATTCGATCAATCGTTCGCTCTGCTAACGATGTCGTCCAGAAACAATTACTGAGGCTGCGAGGCCACCATCAACTGCAGCGGGAGCCGACCCCGAAGCTATGGAGGCCGACACTGATAAGATCGCTCAAGCCGATACTGCGGACCCAGAGACTTCTACCGCGCTGGATGGGGCCCCTGATTCCGCGAACACTGACATGGCTGTCGATGCCTCAAATGCGAAAGCGGTCGACGGTGAGATTGAGGAAGTATCCGAGGAAGAAGCCGAGAAGATCGCAGAGGCAAAACAGGATGCGGAAAAGAGAGCCGCTGAAACTGAGGCTGAGCGAGTGGAAGCCGAGGATGAAGGCGATCATCTTGTGGAAGGCGACGAAGATAATGTCATCTACTGAACGGCAGAAAAGTAACGGCTTGCTAGAAGGCGACGTGAAGGAGGTTGCAGTGCTACAGGAACAGTTGGGCTGAGCCTGCCTCGAGACAGTACGCACCCAAAGGCGCTGACAGGATTTGATCTGGTAATAGCTTGGCTGAAACCCGAAGGACAACTACAACTTCGTCTTCCCACCGAGGACCACGCCTTCGATCCAATCCTTGATCAGAGCATTCGTCTGGACCGGAGTGTGCCACAACGCCCAATGCCCCGCAGGAACTTCTCCCCTTGTAAGATTAGGAATATGTCGTTCCATTCCCAATGTCAGTTCTCGGGTCAAGATGCCATCCTTGGTCGCGAAGATGTACAGCGTCGGTTGCTTGATGGTCTTCCTTGCGCTATCTGGCATTCGCTGCTCGTCCTCCCAGTTCACCTTTCGCGTTCTGTACCAGTTGAGCGGTCCATTCATGCCGTTCCTCATGAATTCTTGGACATAAAAGTCCAGCTCCTGTTCGCGTTTCATCAGCCTCATTCGTCCACGTATACCCGAGTCATCGCACAATGCGAACTCACCTCATCGCTCAGCAACGGCGTCATAGCAATTTCGATCTTGTCATCAAACAACCCGAGATCGACGCCTTTCTCTGCCGTCATGAACTTCCTCCCTTCGGGCGTCCTGCCACCGTACATCCCCAATAAGAACTTCCTTACCTCCTTCTCCGTCTTCACAGTCTTCTCAACCCTATGATCATCGCTCCCAAACTGCAATTGATACCCAAACTGCGGCACGGGTCCGTTCGCCAACGCTTCCGTCGACGTATAAGTCTTCGTCGGCGGGGCGAACGCGGTACAGACGCTGAACACGTGCGTCACCAACTCCGGACACCACTGGGCAACCCGGTAGACCGCCATGCCGCCCCAATCGTGTCCGCCGATGATGATACGGGGAATGTTGAGTTGGGCACATAGAGCCGTGATGGCGTCGGCGTGGGCTTTGAAGCCAAAGTCGCGGAGGTCAGAGGAGGTCTGAGAGCGGCCGTAGCCCATACAGTCCAGGGCGATGCATCGGAAGCCAAGGGAGGTGAGGAGGGGGATCTGGTAACGCCATGCGAGGGAGATGTCTGGAAAGCCGTGGATCAGGAAGGCGGTGCCTTTGTGAGGACCGACGGCGGGAGAGTCGAGGTAGTCTGTGAGGCCGTCAGTACGGTGATTCAATGAAAGTTTGGGTATTCTTTGGTTCATTCACGGAATCTTTTGCCGTTCAAGACGGCGTAGCAGCTCTTTGCTCGATCATCGTTCGGCTTCAATTTGTCCACGGTGATTTCACCAAGTTTCTCGACTACGTCGCCCATTATTGATGGTATGTACCGACGGGTGTTGCGTCAGCGACGTATTGTTGTTGGGAGAGTGCTATCGGAGAAGCGTGGAGCCATGCTATTTATTTGAGGTCAGCCTCGGTTGCACATCCCAGCATGCTTGAGAACGCCGGGCGGATGACTCGCATTCGGATACATCGCAAAGGATACACGTAGGAAGCATGGACACGTAAAGAATTTGCTCATCGACACAGAAGACGAAGATCCACGATGAGGAGCAGCTCATTCGGTCAGACGAACAACTTATTTGCACCTCATTCGTGCGGATATCTACGGTAACCGGTAATAAGACTGTAGGCTGGTTGTCAGTCGTTTCTCCAGATGCAGCTATCTGCAATGAGGCCCTGGTGCGCTTCCTGAATCCATGCTCGTGCAATCTCTGGTATATACCCAAGCCGTCGACTACAAGACGTCAATCTTCGCAGCTTGAGCCCAGTCCGTGGAACCACCCACACTCTCCCGGCGAATCTGATAGAGGCAATCGATGAAGGCAGGGACAAAAGTCCCTGGACCTTTGACATCGTCCCGGACTGCAGCACGTTCCGCGGCGATTTCATACATCAAGATCGCGGATACGGCAGCCAGTAGCTTGTCTTCCCTCTCCACCGCCATGACGCTCGCAATCGTTGTACCAAGCGTACATCCACTTCCTGTGATCTCGCCCAGATACTCATGGCCATTGCTGATTGTGACGACTCGCTTGCCATCGGAGATGACGTCTGTACTTCCTGTCATGAGGATGACGTTGTGCTCCCGCAGAGCTGTGGCTTTGACCAAAGTGATTCTCTCCTCCAAAGAAAGTTGCGAAGCTCCGGAGTCCACGCCGTGCTGCTTCACACCAGTCGAGCCGGCTACTGTTCGGATCTCGCCCTCGTTGCCTTTGATCACATCGAAGTATCCTCCTGCCATCAGCGCTTTCACGCCGTCTCTTCGCTGTTGCGTAGCTCCGGCTCCGACAGGATCGAATAGGACTGGCCCACCAATGGCGTTGTACGCCGCCAAGGATTTGAGATGATTTGCTCGAATCTCAGGCGTGGTGGTGCCCATGTTGATGACCAGACTTCCACCGAGTACAGCGAGATCGCCGGCTTCCAGGCCGTTGTTTGACATGATAGGTGAGGATCCGATGGCCAGGGCAACGTTGGCGGCAAAGTTTTGGACCACCAAGTTGGTCATGTTGTGGCAGAGATGTTTCTTCTCGGCCATGCGCTTGATGATGCCGGGTGCTTTTGAGATGATGTCTTGTTGTGAGAGCTTCGTCTTCGCGGAGGAGGGCGCAAAGGGTGGAGGTTGGCTGACCAGTTCTCGAATCTTGCTTGCGGCTTGCTTCGGGTTGTCTGATGCGACGATGGCACTCACCACGGCCACCCCATCGAGGTTCTTCTGTGGCGAGGCACTCTGATAGAGAACTCGTTGGACGTTCGAGGCATTGATACCACCGATGCATACAGTCTTGACGTCCAGCTTTTCGGCGGCTAATGAGGTGAGGATTTGCTGAACACCAGCAGTCCCGATGATCGATTTCGTGTTCTCCTTGGTGGGAGTAGCGTAGACAGTTCCGATGCCCAAATAGTCTGCGCCATCCCTCGCCGCGATCAGAGCCTCCTCTTCACTGTTCGCTGTCACGCCTATGATTGCATCAGGACCAAGCAGCTTACGGGCTGTCTTTAGATCAATGTCATCTTGGCCGACATGAACACCTTCGACACCGGCAGCGAGAGCCACATCCACGCGGTCGTTGATCAGCAGCGGCACGTTCGCAGCTTTCGTGATCTTATGCAGTTCTTTGGCTACCCTCACGAGGTCGGCCGTGTCAGATGTCTTGTCACGGTACTGGACGATTGTGACGCCGCCATCGACGGCAGCTTGAACCACGGTCAGCAGGTCTTTGTCGCCGAGTATTGCCGGCGTTGAGTCCGTCACCAGATATACTGAGTAGTCCACTGCCATATTTGCCGTTGCAAGCAGCTACACGTGAGAAGATGAGAGGATGAAGTCATCGAGAGAATACCTTACTGTACAGCTGGACCTTCGCAAACTTTACCCATGGTATCCACGCTTGGCCGAGCACCCAGCGTCCCTCTTGCTGACTGAAAGACAATCAGCAGCATCGCGCACGATCATTCGGTCATGATGTTGTAGCAATCACTGATGCACGCTCGAGGGCAATTCATTGTTCAGGAGTGGCACGACCGACGACCCGCTTCCGTTGGAGAGGATGCGGTATTTCTAGATTGAAGGGAAGACAGAGCCGACGGCCATGTAGACAAGAGCGCAGGCGGGCCGCGGAGATTCGATGGGCAATTGATGGGCAAAATCAAGGATCAGTCACGGCCGAGCAATCCAAAGTTGAGGCTCGTGGTGGGATGTGCGCGTGGATGACTGTTCCAGTTTGCCCGGTGGATCCTGACCACAATTTCGCCCTCTTCTTTCTCCTCCTCCCCTCCAACAACGCTCACCACACTACTACTACCACGACGCTCACACCTGCAATCACCAAATCTTAGGCTTCACGACCGCCGCCGGCAACTCATCCACGCTACGATCATCGCACACCCATAGGCGTTCACACCACGCCGCCGTCGACTTCCGCTACCACCTTCGAGGCATCACCATTCCGCCCACTCAGCTCAGGACATCGGACAGAGTTTATGCATCCCGCTCACACGAACGCCGCTTTCACAGCAGACCTGCCTCCGGCGCAGCACCCCAGTCGTATAAAGCATAAACGGCACCAACGCAACACCGGCTGAACATTGCCCGAAATAAGCCATTACGAGAACAAAGTCAGCTACGACGAGCAAGTCAAACCCGCCAAAACGGACAGATACTCCACAGCAAACATCTTGGTGTGCTGCATGTCTTTGCTAGCCCCTATACAGAGATCTCTTCTGCAGTAATTCCCGCCACCGTCACCCGTCGCCATCACAGCAGTCATCCGACCTCAATACCGCAATCATGGGTTCCGTCAATATCCGTCGCGATGTCCAGGATCCTTTCTACCGCTACAAGATGGAGCGCATCCAGTCCAAAGTCGAAGGAAAGGGCAACGGCATCAAGACTGTCATCGTGAACCTGAGCAACGTCGCTCAGCAGCTCGCCCGCCCACCAAACTACGTGATCAAGTACTTTGGCTTTGAGCTGGGTGCTCAGACAAACATCGACCCCAAGGACGACCGCTGGATCATCAACGGCGCTCACGAGGCGAGCAAGCTTCAGGACTACCTCGATGGCTTCATCAACAAGTTTGTGCTCTGCAAGGAGTGCAAGAACCCCGAGACTGTGGTCAGCGTCAAGGATGGAGACATCCTTATGGACTGCAAGGCTTGCGGAAAGATCACCACTGCTGATCCTCGTCACAAGCTGGCCTCCTTCATCTTGAAGAACGCCCCGAAGAAGGGCAAGAAGGACAAGTCTACCAAGAAGGCCGACCGCAAGGCACGCAAGGAGGCTGAAAAGAACGGCACACTTGACGATGACGACGCCAACGGCAATGGCAATGGCCACCCCAGCCCTGGCGACAGCGGTTCTGATGCCGCTGATGAGAATGGTGATGTCGGAAACGATGCTGGCAGCGATGACGAACTCACTCGCAAGATCAACGCCGGAGCCAAGGAGCTTAACGAGCCTGAGGTCAAGGACAAGGAAGTGCAGTGGTCCGTCGACATGTCCGAAGAGGCCATCAAGGCTCGTGCCAAGGCTCTTCCCGACGACCTCAAAGCCAGCTTGGTGCTTGAGGATGGTGACGAGGACGGAGAAGGCGGCAACGTCTACGACGAATTCGGCAAATGGATCGAGGCTCAGGCCGAGGACGCGGGTGATGCCACCAAGGTCAAGGATGTCGAGATCTACCTCAAGGCCAAGGACCTCGGCATTGAGTCCAAGCACCGCACGCTCACTGTGCTCGCTCAGACCGTCTTCACGGACAGCATGCCCAAGGAGATTGATGCCCGTGCCGCCATGCTGAAGAAGCTCATCACCTCGGAGAAACACGAGAAGGCCTTCCTTGGTGGTATCGAGCGATTCGTTGGTATCGACAAACCCAACCTCATTCCCATGGTCAGCGCCATTCTGCTCAAGGTGTATGAGAACGACCTCGTTTCCGAGGAAATTCTCACCGCTTGGGGTGGTAAGGCCAGCAAGAAATACGTCGACATCTCTACTTCTCGCAAGGTGCGCAAGAGCGCCGAGAAATTCATCGAGTGGCTCGAGACTGCCGAGAGTGATGAGGATGATGATGAGGACGACGAGTAGAGAGAACTGTGTTGCTTGTTCGCCGGGAAGAACGTCTTGTTCGGACGATGATATTGGAGGAATGCGGCGTGTGTCAAGACCAAATTGTCGATGTCTCCTCTCTTGGGTTTTGCTTTGCTTCGCGTTGTGGTCGGTGGTGGGTCTCGAGGACGTAGATAATAGTGCTCTCAACTCAATGCAAAGCTCCTTGTCCTGCCAATGCCCTCTCCCATGGACCAACTCCTCTTGGAATATGTACATGTCAAAGCCTCAGGCATCAATTCCAGGTCAACAACTTTCAGCTCGACTGCGCATGTGAATCTGAACTCTACAAATTCACACAACACCAATCAAACCAGCTATGACATAGACACCAGACATCTCAAGCGCAATGCTTTCGTCTTCGACTTCTCTTCCGACCTGAACGTACATCGCGGCTTTGCGCCACATCCTTTACTGAAATGGACCCCTCCCTTCGCAGCACAGAAGCACTGAAATGTATACACCTCGCTCCCTCAAACATGTGGAAGCCTTTCGACTGACACTTTATTCCTCCAGCGAGAATCGATGCCCTGCAACTGACTCTGGCCCGCCGCTTCGAAACTCTCGTCAACCTCGCCGCGGTCCAGCGCAATGATCGCACCGTGACCGCTGTGACGGAGTACTCCATGAAAGCTGAGACTGCGGGATTGGTATGAACCGCTCGTTTCGTTACAGCTGATGTCAGTACTGATAAAGATAGATTCGCGCCGCGGAAGAGGTCCAGACTCTGATCCGCCAGTTGCAGGAGATGTGGCTGTTTGGACGATTGAATGCTTTGGAGGGGAAGAAGGAGAGGGAGGAAGTTGATGGGACGGCGAGGGAGGTGGCGGAGTTAGTGAGGAAGTTGACGGCGGTGAAACGTGTGGGTGGCGAGGAGGTGGTGAAGAGGGAGGGTGGAGGTGTGAATGGTGATGGCGAAGCGATGGAGCTGGAGCTGGAATCGTAGCTCCGGGGTGGTGGAATAGATCAGCCAAGTGGAATTCAAATCTAGGCCTGGATGTGAGAGCAAAGATGCAAGTGCACGGAATTCCGACCATCAGTATGCGCACCTGGACGACCTGCATTGTACATTGCATGGCATCGAGTACCGCTGCTCGAGCATACGGTCGCCACTCAGACCCACAAACCAAAACGCACGATGCAACCATTGCAATACCTGTTGGTGGGCAGAATGAGCGGACCGACAGCTCGTACGCTGTCCGACGAGCTGTATGGCTGTTCAACTGTCCTGCTAGATTACCTGGGCGCCTGGCCGCACGCATACCTGGCCGTCCTGTTGCATTACCTGTACACTTACTTGTACCGACTTTTGGCGGTCCTGGAATATTGCCTGCACGCTAAACCTGTACGCCTGTTTGGCCGTCATGGCACTGACCTGCACGCTCCGCTGTACGACTATATAAGCGTCCTGCTAGGTCACCTGCACGCCTACCTGTCCGACTATTTGGCCGTCCTGGTACGGGACCTGCACGCTGAGCTGCACGACCGTTTTGGCTGTGCTGCTCTATTAGCAGCATCCTTAACTTAGGCGTCTTGCTACCATAATTTACTTGCTCCCTCGCTTGTATGTCTACTTACTATGTTCTTCTAATTGCCCGCACGACCTCGCTGGCTATGCCGCTGATTCTCTCCCGAGGTTCGTACAATCGTCTACAGCTTCGGACTGATAGCTGGGCCCGTGGCACCATCAGCCCCAACACTCTCCTTCACCAGCTTTAGCACATCATTCGCACATCCAATGCTATTTTGATAACCACCACCAGCATGGCCATACGCATGCACAACATTCCTCTGGCCCACCACCTCCTTCTCCACCCTTGGCCCTCCCTCTCTCCCCGGTCTCAATCCACACTGCACACTGATGACCTCAAACCCACCAGCTTCGCCCGTCAACAGCTCCGGTACCATCCACGCACCTCTCTGCAAAATCCTCTCCGTCACCTTCGCATCCGGCTCGGCACTCCAATTTCCCTTTTCCTTCGACCCGCCCAGAATCGTCGTGCCACTTCCTGGCCTGACGATACAATACGAAGTCGTGCCAGTTCCGAGTTCACCTTCATGGAACCATGTCCGCGTGGCCTCGGCTTCGCCTTTGACCATTACGGTCTGCCCACGGATTGGGAACATGCTCGTATCGCCGCATAGCTTAATGGCTCCCAGACCCGTAGCGTTGACGAAGACATCGACTTTGCCTCGGTTGATGGCGTTGCTGGTTCCTTCCGCGTACGCAAGGGCCTTGCTAAACCCACCGTCGGTCGGTAAAAGACTTTGGAAGATTACGGCGCCAGCTGCTCGAGCCCGTTCTTGTAGGTAAAAAAGATATTTGGGTACGTCGATTGAGAAGGCGCGACAGGCGGCTCCGTGCTTGATCTTGGGGCCGTCGGCTGGAGTTCGCTGGTTGATAGAGCGGATGGGTTCATGGAGAATGGAGATTTGCTTGAAGTCTTGGACGTGCGGTGCCCACCAGAGCTCTTCGGTGATTTTCTCGTGGTCCCAGAACTCGAGGGAGTCCACCATCTGTCAGATCATGTGAGCTGTCTGTCAAGGGACCATGAAGCATGAGAGACACGATACCTTCAGACCTGTAGGAGAGTCGACATCTCGTCCGCCGTTTGCTAGTCTTTCACTGCTCAACAGCTTCGTCCATGCTTCTAGAGTCTGTACGTCCCACGCGCATTGTACTGGTTCATTGACCGTAGCATGTGTTCGCCAATGTGCCCCCGCCCTATATTCCGCCGTTAGAGAAAGCACCTCATGTTATAAGAGGATGATTGACAACCTACCAAGGCGAAGTGTATTCTATACTCATGTCTCCGGGCACATGAGCCGCGATGACTGTCACGACATAGCCAGCCTCGGCTAGGGTCACGGCACTGGTCAACCCAATCACTCCGGCGCCGAGGACAACGACGTGATTCCTTGTCGCCATTATCTCGCAGGGGAAGCTATCTCGCGGGCGAAGCACGGAAGACGGCGGGTGTCGCTTAGGCCAGTGTATCAGAAATGGTCGGATGTTAATGCTCAAGCTGGCCAAGCGGCGGGGAGTCGGCAGGAAGACAAGCAGGTAATGCACACTCTCCTTGCACGAGGCCACCACTCCCCTTTATCGCGATTCGCATTAAGCACAAGTACAGGCGGGAGAAATTGCAGGAGAGGTGAGGTCGGATAGGATAGGGTGCGGTGAGGTGAGGCGAAGTGGCTGATCTAAATGATGAACGGGATGATGGCTCCGTTCTTGCCCGCTCCTAATAAGCTCTTCTCAGCTCCTCACAACTCCCATTAATACCTTCTTATTGGTTGTTACTGCCGACATTAATGACTACTCAATACTTTGTGTGGTGCGGCCAGTCTACGTGCGAGGAGATAGACCTAGAGTTTGCAACATCGCACGGTGTCATTAATTTCGAGTCTCTGCTCGAGCTACTATTGGGTATCTATGGAAGCCTTCTGGGGCTTCGTCTCTCGTTCTCTCGTAGCGCGCGTCGAGATCCTGCAATGCGCCATTGCAGCCCAAATGGCCGCTTCATCAATCATCAAGTGTCGAAGATACGGGGGAAAGCGCGCCAACAGCTTTCTGCACCTCTTCGTTCGCGACGCCCTGCCATTTCTCCCTCTGTTCCTGATCTGCCAATGCGGATGCGTCTTGCACGAGGTCGTACAGCCTCCGGGACACATGCTTGTTGATATCGGTATACTGATCCTTCGTGATTTCCTTGTCGCGATAGCGCGTGCCAAGCGCAAGCTTGACCATGCGCTGTAATTCCTCTTTGGCTGAGTAGGAGAGATTGCGGGATGGTGATTGTGATGATGCACGATCCTCGGGAGCACTTTCGTATTGATCCTGCGGATCGCTATGAGCACGACTTCGGCGACCACGATGATATAGGCCGTCTGGATGTCTGGGATGTTCGCCATTGCCAATCCCAGTAGGTGAGAATGGTGAGAATGTGGCGGCCAGCGGGGATGTCATCGGCAACACCATTGACGACAATGGGGGAGACAGAGGTCTTTGTGGTGGAGGTGTAGTTGCATGTGGGGTACCGCAGTCGGATGATGCGGGCGAGCGTGCAGGTGATGAGTTGTGAGGCGAAAAGTGACCATGTGCTTGATCGGAAGTTGCTGGCGAAGCAGCAGTCACTGGCTTGTTCTCGACTTCGCGGAGCAGAGACGACAGGAACGTAGGTTCGACCCTTCTCGCGGCAGCACCATTGGAGGCAGCCGCGTTGGATGACTCCGGCTGACCGGGCGCTGTGGGTGGACGCCTTAACCTTGGCTTCTTGAGCTGCGGCTGTTCGGTATCGTTCCCTTCTTGCGGCGAGGCTGGCGATTCGGTAGCTCTGCGCTTGCGTCGTTGCGTGGCAGGAGGTGCGTCGTGTGATTCGCGTGCCTTGTCGAAAGCGTTCCAGGCCCGGAGCTCTTCCTGAGACTCCGGCGGGGGCTGTGGGACGGAGTTTGGGTTAAGGCGGCCTTGCGCAATGCCTCTCAACCGTTGTGTCGCTCCCTGATTGTTGTTTGCCACTTCAAACCGCCGCTGCCATCGTTGGAACTCTCGACGTTGCTCTTCGGTGCGTTCTTCGGCAACATCCTCGTCAAAGGGAAAGTCCAGATCAATGTCAAGTCTTTGAGACACCTCCTGCCAGACTCGGGCCCACACCACATCGTTGTTGCGTCTACGACGTGGTGGTCCGCGAGGTCGAGCCGCTCCAGCGTTGTTCCGTGCACGAGGGCGTCTGTTGATTGCGGAAGCCATTCCAGGGAGGTCGGCGTCGTTCTCCATATCGACAAGGCAGGTCTCGCAGTACCACACCTCGGGCGCATCGTCGTATCCGGCACAGAAGACATGGACAGTGCGGTCGCAGCCATCACAGTACATAGCGCTATGGCCATCGTCTGAGACTCCGCACACAACACACGGCTCCCAGGCCTCGATGGCGAATAACTCGTCATCGACGATCATTCCAGGATCAATTTCCGCCTCTTGAGCTTTGTCGCGGACGGGATAGCTGTCCACGACTGGACCACCGACCGTGCGGCTGATTTCGACCATGTTGAATGTTGTGCGACATATCGGGCAGCTGTTGGCACGTTCGACCCACGGTTTCAGACAGGAGTTGTGCAGGTCGTGCTTGCATGGTAGGAGGTGAGCGATTGCCTCGTCGTCGGATTGAATGCTGCGAAATAACAAGTCAGCAAGTCAATAAATAATCTCGCCATACTGGAGGCTTCCAGACGCTTTGCAGGCAAGTGCAGAGCTGGGAACAACCTCACCTTCCAAGCTTATTCGGCGAACATCGGAGTGTTCAAGCCGTCCAAGAAAGGAGGTCGGATACCATGACGGTAGCGGTTGGTGAGCCATTTGAGGCCTCCAGTATGAGTGGTCATCGCCATGTATGGCGAGACATGGGGATCGGTTCAGGTATGGTACCTTTGCGTGTTCGAAGCGGTGGATTGCTTGGCATCGCTGCCCTTGCTCGCGTCATCTGTAGCGGCGGCTGTCGGAGGCGGTGGATCCTCGACGAAGGTGGAGCGAAGATCACCGAGGCACACAATGCATGTGTCGGCCATGCCAGTTGAGAGGTTGTCTTGAGCTTTGAGGAGTGTTTTGAATGGCCAACATGAGGTATAATGGTTCTGATCTCGAGAAGTGTAGGAAAGAGGGAAGAGTGGAAGGTCGAGCTTTAAAGTAGTGGCGGCTTCGGGAGAGCTAGTGGCCGTATCACGTGTCGCGCATTCCGGCTTTGGCGACGAAACACATCAGCGTGTGATCGAACTAGGAGCTGAAGCTAGGGTTAGAGTCAATACCAATGTGACCGTTCATCATGCGGTCGTATCGCGGGTCGTGAGATATTCCTTCGCCGAGGTGTCCTCATCAAAATCACGTGTGAGCTCAGTACCTTGTCCTGTTCCTTTCAAAGGTCGACCAGTGCTGATGCAATTCGAAGAGAACTTGACTCGAGGAGAATACGTAGGCTGCCCGAGGGCTGAGAGGTGGAATCGGTCTGTCGTTTGCGAGACTCTCATTCGATGACTTCGCTAGCAATCCGGCCTCATCTCTTCACATATCGAGAGTGCGAGTCCCATGTAACTCCGTAGAAGCCTCCCAATGCCCTGATATCGCCATCTTAAACCTCAGCAATCTCGCGCAGACGTCGGATAGTCGATCGGGTGGCAGCGGCCGCGGGTGTCCTGTGTTGCAAGTATGGTCAGTCCCCTGCTCAGGCCGATCTTTTCTTCGCATTGAGTACGCACGACACAACGTATGCTCCTCCAGCGATGGTCTTGTGGCATGATTTGCAGTCCCAAATACCGGTCGCGTTACGCTTGACGGAGACCTTTCCGCAGAATGTGCATGTGTAGCGGGCGTGCTGGGAGATTTCGATCTTCTTGACCTGCTTGCGGAGCGAGGCACCGTAGCTGTTTATCCATTGTCAGAAAATTGGTCCCAGTTCACTCCACGCCCATGACCATCAGCTCCTCCCGTCGGTCTGTGACTTCGCCATGTGGGCGGATGCGGTGGATGGAGGAGGGCTGATGTCCTTGCTCGAGCATTCGCTGCATTTTCGTGGGAGATCGGGGCTGCATACCGGGTACCGTATTTACCGGTGATTCCGACCTTCTTTGTGCGCTTCGTCATTTTGTCGGTAATGTGTGGGTTGACGGTGACAGAGATGGAGTGCGAGGTCGATTGTCGTGAAAAGGCGTGCAGTAAGAATTGCAGCTTCGTTGGTGCGCCTTGGCACCTGCGGTTTGAGTTTGAGCGCTTTCCGCACCTGCCGAAGTTGGACCGGCAGAAGCGACTGGGAAGCTCACGTCTTGCGACCTCACCCGCCGACTTTCGCGTGTTTGACTTCGTCCTGCTGCCAAACAATCTATCCGATCCATATTGGCTACCTCATTCCAGAGCGTCCATCACAACGAAGCATGTGATCTTACCGAGCATAGCAGCATTCTGGCTGCAAGCTAACTACCGTGAACATGCTCAGGATGGGGCGCAAGAAGAATGGCCGGCGTGGGATACTGCCGTTTCGCATTCCCATCTTCCGAGTCTTCTACAGCTTGACGTATACCATTCTATACCTCATAACACTGGTCTTCCTGGCCATCACTCCGGTGTCGATGATATGGTCTACGATTGACCAGCGGGTCCTGCAGTACACCTTCATGATTGGAGGAACGTATGTGCTCACTCTGATCATTGCCATCTTCATCTACAGCAGCCGGCTGTACACCAATCGATCGGTCCTCTCCGCTGTCGGCAAGTCATACGTTCCGATCGAAGATGGGGAAGTGAGCAACATGATTCGCAAGATGATTGTCAAGCAATTGAAGAGAAGTGCTGTGATTGCATGGGAAGGCAGGCCGAGGGATCTGTATGGAGAGATACTGCGCGCAGAACAGGAGGGACTGCTTCCGGCGGAAAGTGGGCAGACGACCCGTGAGGAGTACACCGTGGGATCGATCATTCGAGTGGATCCGCAAAACCCGCCGTGGGGCAACATACAACACGCTGGATGGTCGTCTCCGAGTCAGAATAGCGACAACAAATACCCTGGTGTGCAATTCGCGGAAGTTGTTGCAGAGCTGCCGAACCTGATAGAAGCACGAGCTGTGTCTCTCGCGCCATCTGATCCAATGGTTACGCCTGTGCATGGAACTATTCAGCCCGCCGATTCTGCGGTCGTGGATCTTCTACAGCGGCCAGCAAACATGGCGATGCGTGAGTATCTTCTACAGCTGTCATACCTCGGCTTGGTACAGCCGCCACAGGCAGGCCAGAAATTCTTATCACGATACGAGCATGCACGCTTCTCGGGACAGCCGACCACGACCGAGGAGTTCCACGACCTGATGGCTGCTTTTGCCGAGCTCCTCTCTGGAATGAAGGCATTGGACAAACGGATCGTCGAGGAAATTCGCAACCAAAGCGGCGACAAGAGTATCGACTACAACGATTATCCTTCCATGCCGGAAAAGCAGCCAGTCTCGCCCACTCCGTACTCGCCCGCATCGAGTCTAATCAGTCCCGTCACAGCTCGCGAAACCCGCTCTCGGGCGACGACGCCATACCTACAAGCCATGGCGAGCGAGGACAGTATGAGGTCTGTGATTCATACCTCCCCAGATGTGGTCGATGCGAGGTCGCCGCCGAGGAGTACCATGGTATCGCTTCATGATGGACAGACTTCGAGCGAGGCGAGCTTACAGAGCGATGCTGGGAGCGTCCTGAGGCATCGACCTGACGACTTTGACAATTAAGAGAAGCGGGCTGGCATACGTAGATTTCCACACAATAAACGCTCAACTTCATGGAATGCTCCTGAGCTTGTCGTGAATGTGTTGTACTGTACTGAGCCTCGCAGATTTCAACCTCTCAGCAGCTGCAAAAAAAAAAAAAACACCACACGTGATCCGAATGCTCCATCGCTTAAAAAGCTCCTGTCATCCGTCTCGCTGGCCATTCTGCCTCGTAGATGCCATTTGGCACATCTCGCCAGAGTTGCAGGCAAATCATGTACTCTGCGCCAGAGGAGCTGCCTCCACACGTTTCTCGGGTATGGAAAATGTCACCTTCCGCCCTTTTTGCACATCTCCCTCCGTCCGACACGGCGCCACTCTCTCCCCCATGTTCGGCACACCGCTCTTCCCTCGAGAGAAAATATGCAAGCATCTGATGCAGCTGAGCTCTTTCGTATCCGGACAGATTTCGATTAGGCAATCGCAGTTTGGACACGGCTGAATCCTTCCGTCGGCCTTCATCTTCCACTTCAGTAGATCGCTCATGTCGTCTTCTCGCTGATGATCTTCCCTTTCCTGCTGGAACTCCTCGCACGTCAGACCTTCATGCCAAGGGCGATCGCAGTTCGCGCACGAATAGGCCTTGCACGTTTGGCAACACATCTTGTCGGGCGTCTCCTGTGATTCGTCTCCTTCGAGAGGTGAAGAAGGCGGATGTCGCTGTCCTTGCGACTCGCAAGCCGGGTCCAGGCAGTACTTCCACTCCGGATTCGAGCTTCGTGAAATGCGCGTATGGATGTATCGATAGCGGAAGTAGTCGTCTTTGTTGGCAGCCAGCATCAGCTCTGCGTTGCCGACCAACACCATGCCGCACGTCCGTGTCGGGCAGCGGACTTGGGGTTGATATTTCGCATTGATGGATGCCTTGAACCATCGGCTGATGCAGGAGCTGCAGATCTCGACTTCATGCTCGCATGCGGTTGTGGGAGTCAGACGTGGAAACTCTGTCCGGGCACTTGTCTTGAAGCATGCTGCGCACGTCTTTGCGGTCGCGCTCTGCGCTCTGGTCAGCATTTTGTGGCTGACGTTAAATGGTCTCGCGATGTATGGCTTGGGCAATGGCAGGTCTCAAGGGTCCATATCAAGTGTGTTGAGGTGTTTGTCCTGGCATTGTGTCGAAATGTTTGTGAGTGTGAGTGGCGGCGGTCGTCACTGCCGCGGGCTTCTGCCTGATGCGGGACAATCGATAAGGTAGGGAAAAGACTCGAGGTCGTGACGGGTGAATGGTGATGAGCACTGACAATAGGGGAGAACATGCGCGCGGCTTAAAAACCACATGACACATCATGAAGATGAACTTGACGACACTGAAGTCTGCTGACGACTTACCTTCTCGCGACTTCCTGACGACTTACGCTATAGCACCTGGTTTACGACTCCACTACGCTCTCTCGTCCGCTCGGGCGAAACTGACAGATTGTGGGCATCTCACACATAGCAAAGAGAAGTTTCCCGCTGCACACGTTCCTCGCTCTTGAAGTTCTCAGCCTCTCGTTCAACACTGCTCCTTCGCCGTGTGGTTTCTTGCCCACCTCTTCACGCTTCGGCTCGTAGCTTTGCGCCGCTTGTGCTGCGGTGGAATCTGGCCTCTTGAGGACATTTGCAATACATGCCACATGGTCGTGCCGGTGACCTGACAGGACACCTCGGGTAGGCGTGCAGCCACGTTAGCAGGATATGCTAGAGAGCCGTGCAGGCAATCTGCAGAACATGCTAGACAGTCGTACAGGTAAGTTAGCGGACCTATGGAATGGAAGAGGCATACCGGCTCAAGAACTGGCATTGGGTTGGAAGTCGACCCTTGGACGTGCTCCGCCAAGAACCGTAGCCAAACCGACTGCAGCCTGTCCTGAACCTTCCATTGTCTTTGCTCTCTTTGACATCTGCAGGTCTCTTTCACATCTGCAGGAACTCAGGGCGACACCGCACAATTCCAGAAAATAGAGCAAAATGGGCGTACTGTCACTCTCAAGCCGGAAGCATGGAGCTCGACGACAGGGAAGGTGTCGAGCAGGGCTCACCGCCCGTACCCTCCGCTCGAATGCCTATTAATGGATCTTACAACACAAGTGGTGCATTTCCTCTTCTCCGATTATCTTCACACCTGTTTCATATCTTCTCGCCGCATTCTTATTGTTCCTAGCAACTTCTGACAAGAGATTCCGCTCGATCCGACAAAGACTCCTTCTGCAATGCGTTTCTCAGCTGCCATTACTGCTCTGGCGACCCTGGCTCCCTTTACTACAGCGTTCTACCAGGGCTTCAACATCGCAGCCAACAACGAAGATGGCTCTTGCAAGACAACCGCTCAGTGGACCGAGGCTTTCAATAAATTGAAGGCTTTGCCGCAACCCATCAAGTCCGTACGACTATTCAGCTCAAACGACTGCAATGCACTCGCCAATGCCGTACCCGCGGCAGTAGGCACTGGAACCCAAATACTGGTCGGCATCTGGACTCAGAACGAAGATCATTTCACGGCAGAGAAGAGCGCTTTAGAGGCTGCGATCAAGGCATACGGCACAGGCTGGATGCTGGCCTGCTCGGCGGGCAGTGAGGATATCTACCGTGGCGGCGTGGACGTCAACAGACTTGCTCAGCAGATCTATGATGTTCGCGGAATGATCAGGGCTCTGGGTAGCAATGCTCCAGTCGGACATGTCGACACCTGGAACGCTTGGGTAAACCCAGGAAGCGATGTTGTCACAAAAGCATGCGACTTCATCGGAATGGACGCTTATCCATACTGGCAAGGCGCCAAGATCGAGGATGCTTACAATGTCTTCATCAAGACTCTGCAAGATACAAGGGATCACGTCAACACAGTCAAGAACGGGATTCCTGTTTGGTGAGTATACATACCATGCACACGCAGGACACTGCTAACAGAAATTGAAGGGTCACGGAGACTGGCTGGCCTGTCACTGGAGCGAATTTTGGCGCATCTGTTGCTTCCAAGACCAACGCTCAGAAGTATTGGAGAGGCGTGGGGTGCAAACTTTTTACTCAAGGTCAGTGTTCCCGATGGATGTCTGTACGATTGCGCTAAGGCTAACATGAACACAGTGGACGTATTCTGGTACAGTTACCAGGACTATAATGCAAGCCCTTCTTTTGGCGTCTTCGACAGGGATGGCAAGGCGATCTATGACCTTTCGCCTTGCTGATTACTTGCATCCGAAGAGTGAGTTTGGGGGAGTACAACACAAGCGCTACACTGATACGGGTTTGGTTGGGAATGATACGCCGGCGTTAACAGGACATGAACGGTAGATGGCAGCTAAGTTGCGCTCGTCGCGGTTCAGCAGCAGCGCACCTAATTATAATATGTGTTTTTCGCCAAGCCCCATCCGATTCCTAATTCACGTGAAAAGGGGTCGGGGTCAAAATCGACAAGTGAATGCAACCGGGAGGGCCCACAAGCGCTAGCGACAAACCTTCGCCTAGCATAAGCTCTCGTGTTCCAGCTTCTTCCTGCTAATCCCTAACATACTCGAGTCGCTTCCATCTCGCATGCGCATGTCCGAATTCAAGATGGCAAACCTCGGCGCAGCAGGTGCGCCCCAGTCTGGTTCGAGCCAGACACCTCCATGCTACTTTCTCGACAGGCTTTCGCCTGAGACTCGCGTTTTGATTTACGAGTACGTCTTTGGCCCTGTGAAACACGTTCAGCGGCTACTCGAACAAGAGGACGAGGAAAGCAAGGGATCGGCGAGCAACCACAATGAACTCGGAGAAACAGCGAGCAAATACGGTGACGGTGCCGGGACACCGATGGACTACGGGACACCGATAGACTACGGGACACCGAGGGACTACGACGATGAAACCGAATACGATGACCGCTATCGCGTCGAATTCTATCGAGAACGCGAGGAAACCTTTGAGTTCCTGGCTACCAGCATCCTTGCGGTCAGCAAACTCGTCCACGCAGAGGCGCTCGACACTTTCTACAAAGTCAAAACTATTCGTGCCACCTTCGAAGATTTCAACAGCCTGATGTGCTCAGCTGGCCATAGCGAGTGTATACGGAATGTCGAGATCAAGGGTTGCGAACATTGGAGTGGTTCGCGCAGCCATGATGTGATCATAGAGGCGGTGCAAGATGCGCAATTCCTGCCTCAATTGAAGAAGTTCACAATCCTGGTTGACTATCTTGAGACATCCTCCTCCGACGCCAGAACACCTCGCTTGTATGCTCGCAGCGTTGGTTTAGGTGAGGTTGTCTGCACCGGGATTGGCAGATATCGATTAATGGGTCGATACAGCAAGGTCACCATTGTCCACTCCAGCATCTGCGCGATGTGGCACAACGTAGCTAGCACCCCTAAAGATTACGACGCATACGCGGAAGTCAAAGGCATCATCGCATACTGGAACATTACTGGAAACGATTCAAATATCAACGCCTGGGCAAGTCACACTTCGTTCCGCCTGTGGATTGCCTTGGTGCAATGTTGTCTGAGCTGGCAAGCGCAGCTTGAAGCCGGCTTGCCGTCTGGAATCAGCACAGAAGATGAAGATATGCTGAATGCCTTCCATTCGAGCTTAGGCGTTGGCATCTTTCACGAGATGATCAGTGGACTTGGACTCGGACTCGCCGGACCTCTGTGCCGGATGGGACCACAGGATACCGCGCATGACATGGAACGTTTCACGCAATGGCTTGCTATCAACGTGGATGTCTTCATTGAGACTACTAGGCATGGGCGTCACGTTGAGCAGCCTCAGTGGACGGAAGTCGGGGAAGGCTCGAAGGGTGATGAAATCTCAATGGCGCAGAGATTATGGGCGAAGAACCACATCGCAGATCCGATCTTCCGCGGGCATGATTGGAGTATAGACGAGCTGGTGTTTGATTTGAACCGATCCCACGAGATCGAGGGCATGGTCGGTGGCGAAGTCATCCGCAACGCTCCCAAAGCTGTTTTGCAGCAGATCACTTACCTCTGCCAGGCTGTGAAATGGATTTGGCCATACCCCGGCTAATATGGCTACAAAAATCTATCCGACAATCAACGAGCGGAGTCTGATGCTTGGATTCGAGGCTTGCTTTGCAAGTATCTGAGATCGGCCAATGTTCCTCGAGACTCCAAGCTATACAAGGCCTCCTGCCCCGTTCTGTGTGCCACGTTCGCGTATGCGATGAGAATTTGCGCGGCCCGTCGGCGACATTCTCGGGAAATGTGGCAGGCTATGGGCTTTCCGAACTACGAGTGGGACTATGCAGCAAGAGCTTCAGGGCTGCAAAGTCTACCTGACCAGTCTGAACACAAGCAGGACACTGTTATGGTCGATGGCGACACTGTGGAAGACGGCGTGAAGCAAGAGCAGGAAGAGAGCAGGTTTGACGGACTTGTCTATGAGCCTTTCGCTCGAGACCTCGGTCAGTTGGTCCGTGAGGGGCAGATGTTCTTGGGGAGCGCCAGTTGAGTCGGGTCGTCGAGGCGTACAAGGGGGACGTAGCTGCGGTTGAGTGGAAAACTGGGAATGAATACGAGAGGTGAGGAGTGGGCACGGCTTTGAGAAACTGCAAGAGCGAAAGTCGAGTACAGAGACTGGCAAAGAAGCATGACTGAAGCAGGCAAGATTGTTTTGATAGCTGGCCTGTTGCTGAAGATCAACGAGGTGACAATGTACCAAGCTAGTACAACGAGGGCCCAACGACTGGCTTTACTTAAAAAACGCCTTCTTCCTGTCGACGAAGTAATACGTCGACGCCCCAAGCTCTTGCCACGCTTTGCTGGGTGAGACCTTTTCACGAGGCTCATGTTTGCGGCTCAAGTACTTCTCCAAGTCTGGCTTGGTTGAATAGTCCACATCGGGAGGCGTCGAGCCTGGACTCAGGGGCTGAGCGTGGTCTGTAGAAGTTCGAGCTGTCTCGAAGATCGTGGACAACGGTCGGACTCGTGCTTGTGGCTTCAGTGAGAATGGTCGTTTCGTGGCGTCCGGTTGATGTTTCAGTCGGAGACAGACATGTTCTTCAGTACAGTCGGCATGCTTTCCATCGGGAACATGTTGAGACTGCGTGCTTTCATCAGTGCCCACAGAAGGTTGCATACTTGGGGTCATCGTGCAGGCGAAGAGACACGTGGTGGTGGAGGGCCGATTTGCCGTGCTGAGCTGTCGCTGATGATGTGTGATGCCTGATATCCTGAAGCTTGCGTCGTTGCGCTGCGTGTTTGCTCAAGTTGTATGGAGACGATCTCAATCGTCGGCCTCTATTCCATAAGTCAACACCACTTTCGTGAGCTTCATTGACTGGTCGAGCAATCTTGCAATCCTTTGTCGTCGAACAAGGCACTCGACCATCCAATGTCCAGCTTTGTCTTTGCATTTCCCAAGAATAACCTGACCTCGTCAAAGCGATCGGCTAAGAACACGCAATCGCCACACCGGAGTAGCAAGCAAGACAGCATAATCAGCCATGGAGAACCTATTCGAGAAGACGTCGAGAGCCGGCCTCAACGCGCATACGATGCAGGGATACTTGTGCGGGCACTACATTATGATCAAGAACAACGCGGGCGTTGCGGCGACCAGGCGGGCGGTCAGACGAATTCCCAATCCAAGCCAGTGTGATATCACAGATCTTCTGATGTTTGCTGGTCCTTGCGATGCAGAGACCTGCAGGAATATCTCTGAGGTGCGGGCCGCTCCAGGGAGAATCTTGCAGCTTATAATGGAGGCAGAGCATCATCTAGGATCCGCGATGGCGGAGTATGTCGAAGCGATGTCGTTGTGAGTGTTTCCGAAGTGTGTTAATGGCGTGGCCAGTACTGATGCCGCCATTGCAGCTACCTCTCGATCCCTTTGAACGTGCGGGCAAGGCTGGAACATGCCGAAGGAAGTGCGCTGGCGCACCGGCAATTCTCACACCAGGCGGTCGACTGGCAAGTAGACCCAATCTTTGCAAATCGAAGAGAAGCAATCAGTATCCTCTGTGCGGCCAAACCCAAGCTCGACGAGGATCTCGGTCCTACGGAGCTGCAAGACGTTCTCGGATCGGTGTACAGAGCAATCTTCTTGTCTCTCCTCATGTACGCCGTGAACAGAAGAGTATTCGACAGCTTCCGAGAGATGGTGGAGTTGCAAGAGAGGCTCGAACTGGAGACAGACCACGCTCTAGAAATAGAGAACGGGAAGCGGATCAAGCAGTTCCGGATGTTGAAAGACCAGAGAGAAGGGATCAAGTCGAGGCTGAGGAATGCCACGCCTGAGACGACTGATCAAGTGTTGGCGCGAATCAAGCGGAAGGAGACCGAGAGGAGATTTGCGAAGATTGGAAGGCAGAGACAGAAGGATGGTAAGAAACGGGAGATGCAGTTGGCGTCGGGAAGATGGATCTCCAGAACGGATCTGAACCCGAGGAAGATGTCGCTTTTGGTATGAAATGCTGCCCACCCTCGATATCCCGTATCTCGTGCCAGCCTTTGGGCCAGTTCAGTGACATGCCCAGGTCGAATCGGGCAAGAACGAAATTGAGGCAGGGTCAACATCAACAACTCCGTTTGCACGCCCCACGTTTCATGTTGCTTGGGTCGATAGCTCGTCATCGCGAAAAGCTCAACTTTTCAGATGAAGCCTCTGCCTGAGATCTGTCTCCCCTGGTCAAGACAACCCGAGACAAGCCACTTCAAAGCCAAAGACTTCAAGACAGTGAAGGAATTTGAGAAGCTCAGCCAAGTGCTGGATCTTCAACGATTCTTTCGACCAGTCGTCTGCGCAACCACGGCCCGATTCAAATGGCTTCCCAAGCATTCTCCTCGCGACTCAAGCGCAAACAAGAAGGCGCTGATCGCTTCCAAATTCAAGCATGTGATCCAAGCCCTGCCACAGCCCACACACCCACCGTGCCGACAGAGTCAGCCAAATGCGCCCGAGACGTGACCCCGCTACAAGAGAGCATCGCCGAAGAACAACGTAGCGACTCTCCGCAAACATCGTTGCCGTCGTTCACCCGTCGAAGTTTGCGACGAGAGCTTACGAGGCCCACCATCGGCCCAAGATTGAGCGGCCAAGACATGGCTCGCGCCTACCTTCGCTTATGCCACGAACGCCTCTGTCAGGACTACAGCTTCCTGCGAGACAAGGCCGCAGATCAGGCTCGAAAGATCGACAGAATCCAGCTACATCTCGCAGCGTCCGAGCAGATCGTGGAAGACAGAGACCAGTACATCAAGAAGCTACGATTGGAGATCGATATTCTCGGAGGCGAGGCACGTGGGAGATGGAGGAAACGGCAGGAAGCTCGAGCGAAGTTGACCGCGGTCATGATCAGGGAATCGGACGCTCAGTCGGAGGGAGATAGGCTGCGAGCACAGCTTATCGAGAACGACAAGAAGATGCGAGAGATGCAAGTTGAACTCGATGAGCTTGCGGCCGCTCTGAAAGCTCGCAAGGCTGGCAAGGCAGGGGAAGCCGGCGAATAGTGACCAGAATGGACACTTGGCCGCTGTCGTGTCTCGGCGCGATGATTGAGAGACCTTTGGCCGGTGTCGTGTCTCGGTGCGATGATTGAGAGAAGCTTCGGGTTGAGTGTTGGCCATCAGCCATGGAGCACTGGCCGTGATTGCTTGGAACCTTGGAGATCCAGCACAACGCCAGTGAAGAATACAAAATTCCATCTTTGCTGTACTCCGTGTCTCATACCATCTCCTCCTCCCTGCTCTTCGCGGCTTCATTCCTTCTCACTAGAATCTCGCAGTCCCGCAACTCAGACTCCCACTCAGCCCACTTCTCGCCCATCTCCAGCACCCCCTTCTCGTGCCACGTAGCTACAACACGCATACTCCTCAACCTCAACTCGGCGACCTCTTGTGCTTGCTGATATTGCTTCGCCTCGATCCTATCAATCCGTGCCTGCAGGGCGATGAGCTTTGACAAAGCCGCGGGATCTGGGATCGCACTGTTCTCGTTCAAGGTTGCGAGCTGCGTGGCGGTCGATTTGTAGATTTGCTCGTGGGCGAGGACTAGCTGTGCTAGGCCGGCTGGTGGGAGGCTGCTCGGGACCTCGTGAGGATCGCTGGGATGAAACAGCTCGGGGTGCTGTTTGTGAAGCTGGAGAAGGTCTGATATGGCGTATGACTTGGATGCGAGGACTTTCAGTTGTCTTTCGAGATTTCGTAACCGGGATGCGGCAGAGGTGGTTGTGTGTTTGGCGTCATGGTCGTGAGCTTCTCCTTCGACGAGGAAGGCGATGTGTCTCAGCCTGTCCTTCAGCAAAGCCAGAGTGTCGGCTGCGGTGTCTTCAGTGACAGCCATGTTTTCGCTGAAACCACCTCTCACGTCGATCTGAAGTGGAGGCGTTGTTGAAGGACGGCCCCCAAACCCTAGAGAAGTGACCTCATTAGAACTAAGGTACCGTAGAACTAGTTACTCCACACGCCAAAGTCAGTCGTCCTCTGCCCTCCAATACACCACCTTATCGCTCGACACCACCACCGCCGATACCTCTCCGATCATTCGCTCCTGGATCGCGACGACCAGCATATCGTACTGCCGTTCAAGTCGCTCCACAGCGACGCCTCCGACTCCGATGGTGTGACACAGGAAACCGAATCTCTCTTTGACTTTTCACGACGATACTCCAGTATGGCCCAACAATACGCGTCTATCGCTAGCGAACATGGCGACTCGCGGCCAGCATCGATAGCATCCTCTCAAGGACGACGTGCGCGGCATTCGAAGCATGGTGGAATACAAGGAAGTGCATCATGGATCTCCTCGGTGATCAATCTAGTGAACACGATAGTGGGCGCCGGAGTTCTGGCCATGCCACACGCGATGTCCAATATGGGGATACTGCTCGGTGTGGTCGTGATTCTATGGGCTGGTCTCACGAGTGGGTTCGGACTATACCTACAAACGAGATGCGCAAGATATCTGGACCGAGGAGGCGCATCATTCTTCGCATTGAGCCAGATCACATACCCGAATGCTGCGGTGCTGTTCGATGCGGCAATTACGATCAAGTGCTTTGGTGTGGCGGTTTCATACCTCATCATTATCGGGGATCTCATGCCAGGAGTGGTGAAGGGATTTGCGCCGAATATTGGCGAGACAGACGCATTGTATTTGATTGACAGGAGATTCTGGGTTACGGCGTTCATGTGAGTCTGAAGTGTGGTGATATCGGAGCGCTGTTCGTGTGCTGATCAGAATCAGGCTGGTTGTGATACCCCTTTCATTCTTGAGGAGACTGGACAGCTTGAAGTACACCTCCGTGGTTGCACTTGTTTCTATTGCTTACTTGGTCGTGCTTGTGGTCTACCACTTCTTGGACGGCGACACCATCAGCGAGCGAGGTCATGTCCACTGGATTCGCTGGCAAGGCGCGGTCTCGACGCTATCGAGCTTCCCGGTGATCGTCTTCGCATATACTTGTCACCAAAACGTAAGCCGGCCTCGAACGATATTTGCTCATCAATAGACTAATCCGCCATAGATGTTCTCCATCTTGAACGAGATTCAAGACTCGTCACCAGCTCGCACCACGGCCGTAGTGACCGCTTCGATCGGCTCTGCTGCGTCTGTCTACATTCTTGTTGCTATCACAGGGTACCTATCATTCGGCGACACAGTGATTGGCAACATCATCGCACAATACGTCCCGAGCGTTGCCTCCACGATTGGACGCGCTGCCATTGTGGTCCTCGTTATGTTCAGCTACCCACTACAAGTACACCCATGCAGAGCATCCCTCGATGCAGTCACCAAATGGCGACCCGCAACACGTTGGAACCAGGAGCTAACACCCGCGACATCATCTCGAGGATCTCCCAGTCGACACTCTTTACTCGGCGGAGCAAGCAAGGTTCCAGCGCAACGACCAAAAGATGTCGAGATGTCGGAGATCCGATTCGCGATCCTGACGACAATTATCATCATACTGTCGTACATCGTGGCAATGACTGTCAGCAGTCTCGACAAGGTTCTTGCATACGTTGGGTCCACTGGAAGTACGGCAATATCGTTCATTCTACCTGGCCTGTTCTACTACAAGATCAGTGCGCCGGACTCACCACATCACCAGCGGCTGTTGAAGGACCAGGACGATGAGGAGTACGACGGCGCTGGAGACGAGGACGATGATGGAAGGCGGTTAAAATCTAGGAAATGGCGGAATGACCTCCTTCGAAAGATGAGTCTCGCAATAGCCATTTACGGCTTTGTGGTTATGGTAACGTGCCTGGTCACCAATACCTTTTTCTTAACAGCGGCGCATTGAGATAGAAGTAGTTCCACGATGACAGGACTCGCTGGACAGGGCAGGAGGCATACTATTTGCATCGAATGTATAGCAACGATGGAAGCATGCATGATTGTGTTCGGCACTGACCTCATATGGACCGATACCTTCCCACGGCAAAGTTGTTTCTGCATTCGTTCCTCAGTGCTGGTGAGTTGTCTGGTAGCTTAGCTGGAACGCCACTTCGCCGTACAGATGACTCAGCAGGCAACCTATCTGTAGATGGCTGCCCTGGCTTGCATGTACGGAGAGGAACTTGTCACTACAGACATTGAAACCTCCACGTGGGATGGCAGGCAACTCAAATTCACTTGATACCCGTGAACCCCTGTCACATGCTGGATCTGTGCTCAATTTAGTGCCGGACACTATGCCGAAGCCGATCGACCGAGGGAAGATCGTGAATCCGGGGTAAATGACCGCATTAACAACTAGCGCCAGCCATCAATCAGGAACTCACCGCGCTTTGTTGTCGAAGCTGCTCCATCTTCTATCTCAATCATCTGACAGCTCGAGGAGAACAGTACTCATGCAACCGACTCGCAGACTCTCGTCCTCTAAGCCTTACTAGCTACCACCACCGGCATCACGATCACCGCATAAGCCCTCGAACGGTACGTACACTTCTCCGCTCGATACATCCCCCGCCAGATGCAAGCTACGCGGGAGAATGGTCGAGCGTCGCGTCAAAGAGTGTCGGGACCATTGGCGAGAGTGGAGCCTACGCGAGCACGATAAGATACAGCATCGAACAAGGAACGAGTTGTATGCCAGCGGATCCAATCCGCTCGATAACTCGCGAAGGCGTACGGATAGGAGAAGAGGCAGAAGTACACGACAAGGATAGCAAAGAGAAAGAGGGGAGCAATGAAGCTAAGCTGACATTGGCTCGTGTATAAAACAGAAGAAGACAAGAGACAGGATCAGCTCCACCTTCAGCAGCGACCGCACCGCAGCGTCTATCTCGACTTGACCCACTCTCAATACAACAAACGAAAATCATCAAGATGTCTCAGTCAGGCGACGGCAACTTTGCGGTCGATGATAAGCTTGTAAGACACATACCCCAATTCCATTTCCCTTCGCATGGTGCTGATTACACTCCGAGGACGCCTTCACTCTCTACCATCTGGTACAGCAAAAAGCGGGCAAGGAGTCCAGCTTCAATGGTGGCCCAGCTCTACCGGCGCTCGGCCATGCGTTCGCTGGTGGTATAGCCTCAGCACTGGCCAAGGCTGTGGTCTATCCCATCGACACCATCACTACAAGACTGCAGGTGCAAAAGCAGCTCAAGGGCGACAAAGAAGCGCCTTCCGCCGCGAGTGGCGCAAACTTGGAATACGCCGGACCTCTTGACGCCGCCGTGAAGATCTACAACAATGAAGGGGGATTTTCGGCTTTTTATACCGGTCTGTCGTCTGACGTGGTCAAGACGATCGCTGACTCCTTCCTCTTCTTCCTGGCCTACGGTGCAGCTCACGAGCGCATGCTGAAGCGCGAGGGCGGCAAACAGCTCACTGTGATGAAGGAGCTCGGTGTCGGTGTCGTAGCCGGAGCACTGTCCAAGGCTGTCACCACTCCCATTGGGAATATCGTGACTCGCCAGCAAACCGCGGCTCTCGTCGCAGCCCGAGACCCAACGTCTACTTACGATGGACCGAGTGTGCGAGCTATTGCGCGCCGAATTCGAGCCGAGAAAGGCCTCGCGGGCTTCTGGTCTGGCTACAGTGCCCAGCTCGTTCTCACTCTGAACCCCGCCATCACATTTGCTGCTGACAACGTTTTGCGAAAGCTCCTTCCCCGGTCGCAGCGCACAAACCCCAGCTCACGAGTGGTGTTCCTTGTGGCCGCGATGTCGAAAGTTATCGCTACGGCCCTTACTTACCCGGTCATGCTCGCAAAGGCTCGGGCACAAGCTACTACAGGCAAAGGGTACGCCCGACCGGAGGATCACAAGTACAGCCCCTCAGCGGACCAGAAGAAGACCCAACTCCAGCAAGCTCTTCGCCGCATCCTACGTCTCTTCGAGGGCCAGCTGGCGTTATACCAGTCTCTGCGAAGGATCTACCGCACTGAGGGCGTAGCTGGTCTATACTCTGGTCTGGAGGGCGAGCTACTCAAGGGCTTCTTACAGCACGGCTTGACCATGACGATCAAAGACAACGTCATGAGTGGAGTTATCCAGACATACTACTTCCTCCTAAAGTTGTCGAAGCGCTGGCCAGAGGAGATCAAGCATCTCAGCCACGAGGCTGGTGAGATCGCGAAGGACGTGGCTCAAAGAGGCGAGAATGTTGGTGCGACGGTGTTAGAGGCTGGCAAAGACCTGAGCAAGAAGGTGGTCGGCGAAGACATCAGCCACGGCGCTGGCACGGTTGCGAAGGACCTGCAACAACGAGCTGAGAACATTGGCACCACGATCAAGGAGGGCGTGAAGAATGCGAGCAGTCAGGACGCCGCATCCGTGGCGAAGGATGTTCAACAACAAGCTGGGAACATCGGCAGCACGGTCAAAGAGGGCGTAAAGAATCTCAATAGTCAGGATGCTGGCTCCGTCGCGAAGGATGCAAAGGAGAGAGCGGGGAACATTGCTGAGACTGTGGCAGAGACGGCGAAGAGTGTGAGCAAGAAGGCGGTCGGCGAAGGAAACTGAGCAATTCGGTCATGGGAATAGGAATACTGACGAAGAGAGTCCATGGAAGGTCACACACAGCGGATCGATGGCGCTGGCGTTGTCAGGAGGGCTCAGTAATCTGCTTTTGAGAACGGGATTCTTGTAGTATACTCGACATATGGCTTGATATGAAACGACCTGGAACAACGGCCATTTGGTAATGTTACCCTCATCGCAATTCGATTCTGTGTTTCTCGTTCTTGCCTTACCTGGCCCTGTCAATACATGTTGGCTTCCGGCAAAAAGTTGTCCCGCGCGGAAGTCCCTCTCGCTTGCAGCGCGACACCTCTCAATTGTTTCCTTAATCCGTGAAATATAAGCTACCCACCACATCATGTCCGACGGCGATGAACGCTCGGGGTCGAGCTCCGAGAGTGACGGCGAAGATGTCACCACCACGGGACTCATTGCCACTCGCGCAAAGCGATCCACAGCCGGAAATCTTTACGCGACACTACGCCAGAACCTCGACGATGAAGAGCTACAGAAGGAATTGCTCGCCGAAGAAGAGGAGGATGTCGGAGATTATGAGGGCACGGACAAAGATGACGACGATGATGCGGCGATGGACTCCTCCAGCGACGACGACGAGGATGCTGGGCCACCAAAGGACGGAGAGGTGGAGGATCTCGAGGGCGAAAAGCAGTTGAAGAAAGCTGAGCGAGAAGCAGCGAGGAAGAAGCGGAAGATGGACGAGGCTAAAATGCGACTTCCTGCATGGCAGAAGAAAAAGAAGGTCAAATTGGCAGATGATGCGAAGACGGATGATGGAAGCGCTCCTAAACCCAAGAAGAAGAGCGAGCGGTCGAATTGGCTGCCTACTGCTGCCGACCTACCATCAAGACAGTCGACTCGAACATCGGCGGTGGAGTTCCGGACACATGTGCATGAGAATCTCAAGCTGTCGAATGTGAGATCCGAGAACCAGAAGAAGGTCATGGCGAATCACATTCAGAAGTCTAAGGCGAATAAGCGTGCAGACCTTACGCAGGAACAACGCTTCGCTGAGGCTGCGAGGATTGAGAAAGAGACTGCGAGGGAGTTCGGTAGATGGGAACGAGAGGAGGCGGAGAGACAACGGATACGAGAGGAGCAATTGGCGGCGAAGCGGAGGCGCAACATCGAAGGACCTGTCATTCGATATTGGAGCGGTAGTGTCATTTGGGAGGGCGACAAGATCAAAGTGAAGCGTGTACACCAGAATGGAAAGGCGGAAGAGGTGAGGGAGGAGGAAGAGGCCAGGTCTGCGAAGGTCGCGGCTGAGAAGAGTGGGAAGGAGGAAGACAAAGAGAATCGAAAGGACACAGATGGAGATGTCTCCATGGTCGACGCTGACCTTGACAAGGCTGACAAGGTTGGCGATACGGACACTGCTTCTGTGTCAGCACCTGTTGATACTAGCGATTCCAAGCCTTCCGTGGTATCGACGACAACGACCAACGCGAACACAGGTGCCGCAGGAATTCCGCCATCTGCAGAGCTGCCGCAGCAGACATCACCGAAGTCACAGCCGCCCGACGGTGACAAGCCGCAAACGTCGTGGCTTGATGGGATTCACGCATACGCGGCTCAGTCAGAACCGACGCCGCCTTCATCACAGTTGCAGGCCACGGATCCAGCACAATCCGCGAGTTCAAACGTCTATTTGCCGAGCGCCCCGTCAGTCACAATGGGACCTCTAGCGACACAAACACAACATACACCCTTGACTGCTCAGACCACTCCGCCTGTTCAACACGTAGGGCAACCAAACCCTCCAACTTACCAAGGCTGGCCGAACGCGCCACTACAACCGACATTCCAACAGTTCCAACTCTCCCAACAACCCACTCCTCCACCGCCGCCTCCAGAGCTCCTCCTGCGCGAGCACGCGCAACGGTCTCTCCTGATCCTCTCTCAATTTCTGTCTCTCGCACCACCGACCACAAGCCGCAGCAAGTCCGGTCCTAAAGTCAAAGAGACACCCCTCGATCCGACACCTCTATCAGAAACACTGGTACCCGGGTCTCATCCACCCTTCACCCCCGAGGAAGCCCGCTATCTTCTCAGCAAACTCCGCAAGAAGGCCACCGTTGTCGACACCCGCACCGGGGAAATGTCTCAGCTCCCTCCGGCTCCGTCCAAAGCTGTCTGTGCGTTGACGTCCTGGCCTGCCAAGTTCAAGGATCCGAGAACCGGATTGCCGTACGCGGATCTACCGACGTATAAGATGATCAAGAGGATGCTGGCCGGTGGCTGTGCTTGGAGTGGTGTGCTGGATGCATGGGTTGGGCCCCGGTATGGTGAGATGGGTAGGCCGGCGAAGGGTGTACCAGATGGGTTTGGTGAAGTAAGACCTCGTGTTGTGGCATCGGCAGAGGGTAGCGCGGATGCTCGCATGAAGATGGAGGTTGATGGTTGATAACATTGTCGATTTGAACATGGTGTGGCGCAGAGGCGTTGGACGGGATCCGTTGAACGGTCGCACAAAGAAACTTGATACCCCACGAATGACTTCGCATGCCCTTGTCAAATCACCTGATTGATCGCGAGCTGTTGGCTTACCTGTACGTGTGTTACTGTACCGCGACGGGATTGACCAAGTGACCTGAACATGTATTCTGACTTAGTGTACGTGTTCCCTTCATGACACCGCATGCGTGCTTCTTAAATTAGCTATAGACTCTGTCAAGGTGTCCGTACACGTTCTGTAAAACTACCTGTACATACTCTGCTAACTTGTATGTAAATGTTCTGCTAAGCCACGGGCGAATGCACTTTCTGCGTCCGTGCCACCTTTCAACCCGGGCCTCGAGGGCTATATGTGAAGTTGACCACGTTGCATGGGCTGTGTAAATTCATTCACCCCCAAAAGCCGCTAGTCCCAAATTTGCAAAGCCTGCTGGATTAGCGCGCCTTCCGATGTCATGCAGAACAACACTGATCTGAAGGCCACTTGTTGTAATTTACCGGAATCGTTACGGTGTACACTCTCATCTCTGCAAATTGCTGACAGTCGAGTGTTTGCGATGTCGGGCCTGGCCAATGATCACTAGGGCAGGTGGGCGAGGACAGAGGCCGAACTGGCTTTCCCATCTTCATGGTGAATCGCACAACGGCAGTCATATCTTTTGAAAGGTGTATAGACCACTCCAAGCCTCTAAGAGACGGCTGATGCCATGTTTCCGCACAACATGCGCATGCCCAGCGGCGGAGACCGATCCTCGCCGTAGCCACGCAGCGGACCGGCGGAAGCTCGGCCAGGCACCCGAAGCTGTTGACATACATCTTCAACCAAGGTCCCCTTCCCTCCAATCAAGACAAACCCCAATGGACCATTGGCCCGATCGAAAAGATATGATGGCTTGTAGTAATATAACGAGTGGTGGGGTTTTCTGAACCGAAGTGTTTCTTTTGCTCTTCCGATGGGCATAAGAAGCAATCATTTTGCTTGCGTGGAATGACAGATCATGCAGTCTGATGACGTGTTTTGCGTCGGCGATGTGCTGATGCCAGAGTTCGAGCCCCGTGCTGCGTTTGCCAACGTCGGAGTCTGAAATTTGGCATAGAGCTGGTGCGGCAACAAACTTTCCCTTTCCAGGTCCACACCACGAGCATAGCCACGAGTATCCTCGAGATGCGCAACAAACATGACTTCTCCAATGGACTTGACACTAACGCCTCCTCCTGCTATACCTGCAGCTGCCGATTAATCGCCGATGCGCAAAGCTAAGACAGCTCATCTCGCTACACCTGGCGAGGGTCCGGATGTTGCCTTTGCCGCAACGCGGTCGATCTCGGCTGCCAAAGATGTCTGCAGCTCTCCTCATGTCGCCATCTCGCTCCCGCTCAATTTGAGCCACCGAGACTCAGCGCTTCAAACTGGAACTCAGGAGAAGATACTCACTGACGAGGAGCGTATTCTACCCAATGAGGTCGTCAAAGCGGCAAATCAATGGGCGCAAGGTGAAGTGGACTGGAAGCGTAGGCCATTTGGGCCTGTGCCGTCAGAGTTCATCGAATTGTATGAGGATATCAGGAAGGCGTATTCCAGCAGGTAAGTGGCATCTCCACGATGGCTTTGCCGCGTTAAAAGTGGCTGACTCGGATGAAAGGTACGGGAAAGGTGGAGTGGTGGAGTGGGAAGGCGTAGGAGGAGATGGTGAATGAGAACGGAATCGAGCGAGCGACATACCTTGATACAGATCGAGCCACCCGATGGAGTGGAGGCTGACTTGGGTGGATGCTGCATGCAAAGGCTGTCGGTATGCTAGCAGCAAGACCCAGAACGGCACGGTTAGCTTGCCAGGACTTCTTATTGAAAGGGACATGTGACTTAGCTGAGCAGCCATGACACCGTACAGATGACTTGGCCAAGCATCTTATCGACATGTATAGATAACTTGGCCAAGTGTCTCATTGACATGTACAGATAAATTAGCATGAGTCTTGTCAGCCGTACATGTGACCGTGCAGGTGACATGGCAAGGCCGTCTACCAAAGCGTACAAGTAAGGTAGCTTGTCGAGTCCGGAAGAGGTCTGGACAGCGCAGTGGCACGTTTGTCGGGTCACACAGGTATTTCGTAGGAGGTAGTAACGATGAGTGTAGTCAATCATGAAGACATGCCTCCCTGCTGACGCCCCTTTCCTGCGATCGAATGAAGCAGCGAGGGGCAGCATCGTCGGAGAGTTCCTCGAATTGTGCATTGGCATCTCTCGGATCGTTGTCGCATCCGTCAAGCATACGTCTTTGTAGACTCGTGGCCAGGTGTTAGCCGCCGATGTTGATGAAGAGATGAAGTCGGAGAACGGGTTGGTCAATGCCATCGTCCCGGTAGAACTAAGTAGCCCCACAAATATATAGTTCTAGAGTGCGGGGGATGGCTGAACGACCGAGCTACTATACTTCGTCCAGGACACGCCCTATTGCTCATTCCACCTCCAACATCCATCTTTCTACTATAGTATTTGATGTTCGCAGCCTGTATATTTCAATCACATTGTTGACATGGCACCAACAAAGACCCTCCGCCTCGCCGTCTCCCAATCTCGCTCGCTCGCCGACCTCCCCTCCACGCTCGAATCCCTGCGATCAACCACCCAAGATGCTGCCTCTCAAGGAGTGGACTTGATCCTGTTCCCAGAAGCATTCCTGGGAGGATATCCACGTACATGTTCTTTCGGAGCTGCAGTGGGCGCGAGGTCGGATGAGGGAAGGGAACAATTCTTGCATTATTTCCGCGAGTGTGTGGACTTGGGAGATACGCCTGCGGGTGCTGGGGACGACTGGCTGGAGAAGAAGTTGCCTGTTGCGAAAGGAAAAGAGTACAGAGGCGATGGAACGAGGGAGTTTTTGGAGAAGGTCGCAAGGGATACTGGTGTGTTTGTGTGTACGGGACTAGTGGAGAAGGCGGGTGGGACGTTATATGTAGGTTCACCGAAAGCTGTGTCCTCTGCCTCCCTCGTTCTTCCGTGACTGATCAATGAGTACAGTGTGCGGTACTGTATGTTTGCCCGAAGTTAGGTGTTCTTGGAAAGCGTAGAAAAGTGATGCCTACCGGCTCGGAGAGATTAGTATGTCCATATCGAAGTTGCCCAAGACGCCGCCTAACATTGCTAGGTATGGGGACAAGGCTCTCCCTCAACACTCAAAGCGATTACAACGACCATCAAGAACGTCCCACGTGCGTACAACAAGTCTTGGTCTCGCCATTTCTAGAACAATTGCTGACGGAATTCTGCTTCCTCCTAGTGACCATCGGCTGCGCCATCTGCTGGGAAAATATGATGCCTCTTCTCCGTCAATCGCTGTACGCGCAGAACGTCAACTTATATCTTGCTCCGACTGCCGATGCCCGAGACTCCTGGCTTCCTCTCGTCCGCACGATCGGCAATGAGGGAAGATGCTTCGTCCTCAGTGCGATTTCGTGCGTCAAGAAGAAGAACCTACCCGACTGGATCACATCTCCTTACGGACTTCCGGAAGAAAAAACCAGCTCGAAGGAGATTGCAGTCGATGATTCTCCACCTAATACTCTGCCGATCAACGGGACGAAGTCGCCCGTTCGAGGTCGTCGCAGTTCAACGACTACCAAGGAAGGCCACGAACTGGTCCTGCCGAGCGTCGACGAGAACAACGCCTCGGCTGCAGGCCAGAGCAAAGCTGCCCTTCCATCTTCGTCTGCATCGGGCGAGGAGTTTGCCTGCCGTGGCGGATCGTGCCTTACAGGCCCTTTCGGTAATGTGGTGGCTGAGCCGCTTTGGGAAGTCGAAGACGGTGGTCTAGTCATCCGAGATGTCGACTTTGAGGACTGTGAGAGAGGCAGACTTGATTTGGATGTTGCCGGCAGCTATTCCAGGAACGATGCGTTCAAGCTCACGGTAGAGGGTCTAGACTTGAACCCGCCGCCATGAGTTACCTGCAGTTGTATGGGCTGTATCGACAGCGTGGCGGTATACAGAATCCACTAGGATTTGTGATGTACAGCTTCCGCGCTCCGCTCAAACCGCACCGCATGAATCGAACTCCAGTAGCTTGGAGAGTGTGGTGGAGGTATAGTCCTGGGTTGCACGTGTCTGTCTGCAAGGGGATAATAGCAGCAACAATGCTTTCTTTCTCCAGCCGCGACTGTACAATCTAAGCCACCAGAGTCCAAGTTATGTATTTCGGTTCAGGCGGAGCAACGAAGGTACCTCAGGTAGCAAAGCCTGCCTTGCCTGCCCATAGCAGCCAATAGCAAGCTCAGGACGGCATATACAGCGGATGCACATGTCAGGAGATGTCAGAGTGCAACGGGAGCGACACAGGCAACGCGGTTCGATCTGTAGCGTTCTTATACAATCGGCAAGTATAAGGCATGACAAGTGGCGGATTCAGAACTGTAGCAGGGCTGCATAATAGATTCGCAAGTAACTGCAGCTGTCGATGAACTTTGAAGTGCTCCCAAAAGTGGAGCTCACAGCAATCGTGAAACGTGAAGGCTGAGCTCAAGTCCGGTGGGAGAGCAGAGCAGAAATCCGAACATCCACTGCACTGCACTGCACTTTCCCTCGACCAGAGCCTTGTCCGCCGAGAATCACCGGACTGATCGATGAACCTCGATATAACCGCCACCAACTTCCACCCATTCCCTCCACCACCACCACCGCCATTGTCGCCCGCCGTCATCGCTGAATCTTCCACGCTGCATCTGTGGTACTGAAGCTCCGGCTCACAGTCCAACGAATCATCAACCTCGACCTCTATCGTATTACGCCCCTCATTTTGCTGGTACTGTGAGGCTGAAGCCGACGTCTTCTTTTTAATTCACTGCTCTCACGACTGCCACTGGCTTCTTACGACTCGACGACCTTGTCCTGAAATTCCGCACGAGTTGTGTGCCTCACGGCGGGCTGACACCTGAAACACCATCTCCGACTCCTTCGCACGACAACCCTGTGCCCCTTGTATAATCGCACGTGTGCGCCCAACACCTCTCCGGAGATCGAGGAGAAGGACACAGACGACTTTGCACGACCGACGAGCAATCCCCGAATGCAAGCAGGTCTTGACGAACAGCATAATCGCTGAATGAAAGAGCTGTGGATCGACAAGAGGAAGAACCACGCGCAGGGACGCCGGAATTTATTGTACACACAACTCTTTCTTTCGCTCCCTTGAATCGCTCGAGTCAGCGTTGTCTCTCGAAACAGAGAGACAGAAACTATAATCCATAATGGCTCCTACTTCTAGACCCGACTACAACCTCCATCTCGAGGGCCTACCACAGCTCAATATGCAGACCCGATCCGCCAACACCTCACAAGCAAATTCTCCCGTCGAACCGCCTGCAGGCTCAGGCTTGAGATACCCTTTGGGAAACGGCGGACAAGTCGGATCTGGCAGGACGGGATCTCCAAGCAAGGAATACGGCAGTCGTCTGTTTCCGAAACGGTGAGTAGAAGCGTGGTGATGTCGGTGATGAAGCTGACAAGATTTGTAGTGCACGGGAGATCCAGCAACAGGAAGGTCTGTCGCCGCAAATCTGGGGCCCACCAACGACGGGCAGTGGTCATTCGACGCCTCTCAGAGAGACGATACCCGAATCACCCAACAGTGACAACTTTCCCGACTTTGACGCCGCGCAACCATCGAGCGGCAGTCCGAACACAGAGTCGCCATCAAGCTCGACACGTCGCACAAGAGCTGGTACCGTTCCATCACGGTTCCCTGCAATGGGTCCTCTCTCAAGCTCTGCACCGAAAGCGGGCCGCCCGAATGCATCGAGCGGTTCATATTCGGGATCAACCTCACCAGGACTATTCGAGCAGCAGGCCGCGGCTGGAGCTGCTCTCAGCAGTAGCAATGCCGCGCTGCTATCGCGTTTAAGAGCTGGATCGATGCCACAACGTCCGAACATGCTGGGTACATCTAATCCATTTGGTAATTCGCTCTTCGCGAGCAACTGGATGGCAGGAAGAGATCGCGCAAGCACTCTACAGAGTATTCGTTCTTCGGATGGCCCGTCATCCCCCATCGCTTCTCCCACGGACGGCGATGTTAGGACGCTGGACTACTTGGGTCTGGTCGACACCCCCAACTCCGGGCACAACGGGTTGTCAAGAGCGGAGATGGACATGCTCATGAGCCAGTCCGGCATGAACGGAGTTGGAGGCGTCACAATCGCGGATTTGGCTGCACTTAACGCGTACAACAACAAGAGCACGGCGAATCGCTTCCGCTCATATTCGGTCAACGCAAAGGAGAAGTACGCGGATGTTGAAGAGGATGAGATGGACCAGTACGAGCAACTTCAACAACAGCTTTACCCCGGCTCGATGACTCCCACCGATGCCACTGCTGCTGCTCAAGCCGCCGCCATCCATGAAGCGGTGCGACAGCACAATCTCGAAGTGCAGGCATTTGCAAACTTTGCCAGTGCCAACAGACCGAGAGCCCGTACCGCCGGAGTCCTGGACTCACCATCTTCTCGGGTCCTTCGCAATTACGCACCTACTGCATCACGTATGGAGAACAGCATCACAGCGGCGGACTTGCAAAGCAATGATGGCTCGGAGTATGGTAATCTGGCGGCTGCCGTGCAGAACATGAACCTGAATAAGAAAGGCTCCTACGAAGGTGGCTTGGACACTGGAAGCCTGGAAACACCTACTCGCTCACTGTGGCTTGGAAACATTCCCTCGTCTACGACTGTCTCCTCTCTGAACGTCATCTTTGGCCACTTCGGACCAATCGAATTCGCGAGAGTGCTGACACACAAGAGCTGTGGCTTTGTGAATTTTGAAAGTCTGCAGAGTGCCGTGGCCGCCAAGGCGCAGTACAATGGCAAGGAGATCTTTCCTGGATGCGGACCTATTAGGATTGGGTTTGCGAAAGAGCAGAGTGCTTCCAATACGCCAGGAGCGAATGGGACGTATCCTTCGCCGAGTCCGGATCCATTCGTGTCGAAGAGTCGCCCGGACAACAGTCAAGCCATAGCAGGCGCGCAGGCTGCTGGAAACATCAATGCTGAGACCGCTGCCGCTGCTCTCGTCACTCCGAACTTGCTCGAGTCGAAAGATGAGATATACAATATCGTCCAGCAGTTTGGAGCCACTCAAGAAGACCAGACTCGAATGGCAGCAGCCTTGGAGACTGCCATGAACTGGGACCAGTACCTGCCAGAAATTCCCCCAATGCAGGAACCGAGTCACAGCAGAGTTCACGATGCTCCACGGCTCCGCGAGATTCGCAAGCGTATCGACAACAATTCATGTAGCCCAATGGAGATTGAGAGCATCGCCATGGAGATGCTGCCCGAGATCGCTGAGCTTTCCTCGGACTATCTGGGCAACACGGTCGTGCAAAAGCTCTTTGAGCACTGCTCCGAGGAGACCAAAGAAGCGATGCTTGCTGAGATCGCACCACATCTGGCAGAAATTGGCGTACACAAGAATGGAACGTGGGCTGCACAGAAGATCATCGATGTCGCCCGGACTCCAACCCAGATGAACATGATCGTGGATGCTCTGAAACCGCATGCTGTCAACCTCTTCCTCGACCAGTATGGCAATTACGTGATGCAATGTTGCTTGCGTTTCCAGGCTCCGATCAACAACTTCATCTTTGACACGATGCTGAGCCGGCTCTGGGACTCTGCTCAAGGTAGATTTGGTGCTCGAGCCATGCGTGCTTGCCTTGAGAGCCACTTCGCTACCAACGACCAGAAACGGCTCATGGCGGCTGCTATTGCTCTGCACGGTGCGCAGCTCGCTACGAATTCGAACGGCGCTCTTCTCCTGACCTGGTTCCTGGATACTTGCACATTCCCTCGCCGCCGGTCGGTCCTCGCGCCACGACTCATCCCTCACCTGGTCCACCTATGCACACACAAGGTCGCCTACTTGACCGTTCTCAAGATCATCAACCAACGTAACGAGACCGACGCTCGCGATAGCATCCTTCGCGCGCTTTTCTTCGACGAGCAGACCCTCACCGACATTATTAGCGACCAAGGTTGCGGCGCAACCCTTATTTTTAAAGTATTGACAACCCCATTTCTTGACGAAGCCATCCGTCCAGAGTGCTTGGAGAACGTCCGAAACGTCCTGCTCCGCCAAAAAGCCACTCCATCTCAAGGCTACAAGCGCCTCATGGATGAGGTCGGTCTATCGACCCGGCACGGCGGCACGCCCGAGGGAGCTCGATCCAACTCGAAATCTCGACCATCGAATGGCTACCATCATTCCAATCAGGCCCAGCACTTCGACAATTTACCTCACCAAGCTAATGGCTATCCACGCGGTTCTCCCTACCTTCCGCAGACAGACCCTGCCGCGCTCTCGCGCTCCATCAGCATGGACTCGAACTCCTTCGATCCCTACCTTCAGCAATACACTCACCAGCAATCTCCCGCATTGTCCACTCCCGGCATGTCTCCCATGAACCCTTTGCAATACCAGCAAGCCCTTCTCGCCCAACAGTCCCAGCTCCAATCTCACCCGCACCACCTGAACCAACAACGTCCGCCAGCATTCTATCCGACACCCGGCCTCACGCCCGTCACCGCATTGAACGGCCTTTCGAACTACGGACCTCAATCGCTTTCCCCTCAGCCAGGCACTCCCGGCAGCGGGATGGGATACACCGCCTCTCCCATGCAAATGCAGATGCAGATGCAAAATATGGGTATGAACGGGTACCAGGGAGGTCCAGCCGGTTTCGGACAGATGGGCCAGTACCCTGGTGCGCCTGGATTTGGCATGGCGCCACCACCGCAGCCGCAGTTCTACGCACAGCAGGGAAAGACCAATGGCGGTGGCGGCGGCGGCGGCAGGCGCGGAAGAGGTGGACACTGAAGACATTCTCGAGATCGAGCCGAACAACAGGCAGTGCGTATCGGTCTGCGTCGTATAAGCTTCCCTTCAAACGATCAGCGAACGCCATTGCCATTGACTTCACGCGCGCGAAGGAGTCCGGTCTGACACAATGATTACATCAACGATACGAACCAACAAACGACTTGCAGGCAGGCTGCTTTGCTGGGAATGAAAGCATGGGGAAAACAGGGCAATGCACAGCATCCGGATATTGATTTTATTTTTTTGTTGTATTCATAGATTGGCACGAAAGGTGGACTGTCCGACGAATGGTATCATTGTTCATGGCATACTCTTGTATTGTGTAACATTCACTTGATGGGAAAGGTCCTTCTGCTTACCTATTGATGTTGCTCTCCCTCTGTCTGTCTTTGCCTCTTCCAACGTGGACTCTTCCAGGAAACCTTTCTCACCGTGTCCACGCAGTGTAGCAGGACACTCAAGAGAAGAGGACGTCCGGGTCGGTGTACAATCAACCTAGCGAACTATGCAATCCAGATGTGCATGTTGGTGAACAGGTACTCAGCACACCACCTTCTCAAGACGTGCAGGTAAACATGCGGGGCCACTTGGCAGGACATTCTATCTGAGCGAGCCATCTCACTTGCAGCACTACAAATCACTTGAAGGTTCTTGCGAACGAGTACTCCGACTCTATTTGATCGAATAGACTCCACTGCGGACTAGTAACTTCGTAGATTGCTCACATCGGGTATAAATCTTCTGCCTTGGGGCTACATATAATTGTTCTGTCTTCCGTTCCCTCCGAAAGGCCAATGTTCCTCCTCACTTCTGGAAGCAGCATATCTGCAGCTGTTCCATAGCCAAGCTCTCGTTCTGTGAGACCGCCATGATCCATCTCTTCCGCCAGTCCAGACTCATACTGTAGATTCTGATGTAGTTCTTGGATGATCGTTGAATATTTCGTTGATTTAAAGAGTACCCTCTCGCACGCTGCACTGTGTTTTGCCGCTAGCAGGTAGTTCGCAGGGCACAGGCGAGGCAACTTGAGTCTGTCGGCTCAGGGCGATCGGCCTGAGGTTCGCTCCAGTAGCTGAGAGCGGCGTTCAGCGCTGGGCATGTGTCTCTGGCTCGATGGGTTCCGCTTCGATCAGATAGGCTGCCGGATCGGGTGCTTTGGTCGCGATTCCGGTGCGCACATGCACTTTGTCGAGGTGAGCCAAGCCTCTGCACTGACTGGACTCGCACGGTACAGACCAAGATACCCGGTGGTATCGTTGGTCGTCCGCGACACTTCCTTCCAGTTCATATCATGTGCGACCTGGTACGACGCCGGCACGATGCCAATTCGTCGATTTCGACAAACTCGCCGTCTCGTGGGCGAGCTATATCCAAGCTCTTCCCTAGCCACCAAAGAAGAACTCCGTCAATCCGCGTCGCTTCTTTATGCCCTGCCCATCGTCTTCGGGCCTGGCACTGACGTCCGGCTCATCAGCCTTGTCGGCGTCCCAGAATACAGCAGGTCGAATCATCCAGCTGCCCATCCACGCCAATCCGAACGTCGCAGCCAGGCAGACAAATACCGCCTGTGGGAAACCCTTGGCGGTAGCCGAGAAGATGGCGTTGAAGACAGCGGGCGCCACAACACGTGCGAGACAGTGCAAGAGGCTCATAGCGCCGAGCAGCTGGCCGGTGCGTTCGACCGGAACGTGTTTGGTCAGCGCGGCTTGCAAAGTGGGAGATCCAATACCTCCAAATGCGGCAATCACACCGGAGAGCGTGAATGGACCACCGGTCGAAGAAAGGGAGTAGCCGATGTATCCCACCATATCGAGGAAGATCGCAAGCCGCATGATGATGAGGTCGAAATTGTCGCAGCCCGTGTTCTTCGCCTTCTCTGCGTCGGCGTGAGACAGCGGCTTGCCACGCACCATGCGCGTGACAAGGGGGAGGATGATGAGCAGACAAACGACACGGGAGGAGTTGACGGCTGTCATGAAGCGTGCGGACTCGAAAGTCTCCCAGCCGAATGTTTGCTTGACATAGATGACGATGACAGTCATGGAGCCCATGGCTACGCCGAAGCAGACCGTGTCGACGGCGGCGAGGAAGAAGAGATTACGGCGGAGAGCTGGAGAGGTGCCTGGGCCGGTTGGGTACAGTGTCTTCAGAGGAGCCAGGACGTTCAACGATCGTAGGCGGTTGATCCAGTCGCCTTGCGGGCCTTGCTGCGCGATGTGGGCATCGTGGAGCTCTCGGGCTTGTTTTTGACGTGCTTCAGAGAGGGACTCGGGAATGATGAAGAGTAGGAAAATGACGAACACAACATGCACAGAGGTAAGCATGTAGAAAACCGAGACAATGCTGCCGGTGAGTTTGACGATGTAGCCGGCGAATATCGGTCCGATCGCGAGGGCGGTGAAAAGTGCACCGTGGAAGTAGCCAAACGCGACGTTGCGAGATGCAGGCGGCGTGCAGTCGGTCGCGTAGGCATGGGATATGGACATGGCAAGGATGAAGGACCCCGTGAGACCATCGAGAGCGTAGGAGACGAGGATGAGTGGAATCGGGAATGTCTCCGGATAGATGGCAGCAAAAATGAAGATGATCTCGCCGGCAATCGTGCCACAGCTGGTGATCGCGAGGACGATTCTGCGACCGTAGCGATCAGACAAGGCGCCAAGTTTGGGACTCGCGATTGCAGATAGAATGCCAGAGATAACGCTGGCCCAGAGAGTGAGGATGCTCGCGCGAGAGGATACCTCTGGGATTCGGCATTGATCGTTGCTGCCGCCGCGGAAGTCGACAGGTACCAGAGCGAGATTTGGATTCAGAAGAATTTGATCGGAGATGTACTGTCGACAGACCAGATCCATGATGAGATTGATTTTTGGCGCGATGATTCCTCCAAAGGCAAATGCGAGGACGAAGAACGGTCCAACCATCCAGAAGAGGGAAGGTCGTTTGTACCACGGTAGTCCTGCAAAGTCGCTGTATACGGGCTCCCGCGTCGATTCATCTGTTGAAGCCTTGGTGGCATCGTAGCTGTGCCCGCGACCGGACGCAAGAAGCGGTGCTCTCTCGTTGGCCGATGCATCGCCAACGTCGCCTGTCAATCCTCCTTGTGTTGCACTTGCCAGCAGACGTTCTCCATGCTCTTGCTGCCTTGCCCTTGTCGCTGCTGGTCCTTGCAGCGACTCTTCTGCAGTGAATACTGCCTCGGTGTCCATATTAAGGTCACGAAAGTGTTGTTGATTGTGAGACTAGGATATCGTAGGACTTCGGCCTCGGAGAACGACGGATGCTTGTGTACACGCGGGCGTGGCTGTGATTCCAGTGGATGGCTCAGTCCTGGCGCATTGTGGTGCAGGGATATGTCGACCTCTGGGACTATCGCATCGCGCTGGTCGTTTGGTATGCGGCGACGGCCGTAGTGTTGATCGTGGTGGCGGGCGAGGAGGATTCCAAGGGCAGAGTGACGATATTTCACGTCGACGGCGAGCCAACAGTACGTACGAAACAAGGGAGAATACGAAACAGAAGGGAGGGGAACGGCAGCTGGTGGAGGTCAGGGAGTGAAAGACAGGGAGTCCATGGCAGAAGATGTCGATGGATTCCTAATCAAGACCTGTCCAGCCACGCGGAAGTGTCGTTAGCTCAAAGTGTAATGCCATCATCGATCGGTTCGGTCTCCGGTCCGACCGATAAGCTTGTTTGACTGTCGTCTTTCCCCCGGTCGAGTGTCATTCTACGAAGTACGGTCGTTTCTCCGATTGCCCTCTTCGATGTCTCTACAACATCCCGTATCAATCATGCCATCCCATGCTTCGCCCGTATCTTCTGCGCTGCCCGTCACCGATGCACATCGCAGCATCGGTCTGGACTGCGCATTCCTCGCTGCTTCGCCCGGGATGTGCCCAGCAGATCGCTTGGTGCAGACAACACGTCACGTTGGCATGTCGAAGCATCATGGACTGATCCTTCGTCGCTCCTTCGCATGAAAGCGCCCCGAAAGAGTACGTTCATACCGAAAAGAACTAAAGATATGACACACGACAGACAAGCCTCACACTTTCACCGCCCTGATCACGGGCAACTTCTCTTCACAGCTTCAGTGTACTTCTTGCCCTCAAACACTCTCGTAGCCTTCTCATGCCCGAGGATAGCTTTCGCCCACCTACCAACATTCGGTAACTTCTCCATTCCCGTCGCCAAAGATTTCGGGATCAGCTCGCCATGTTCGGCAATGGCCATCAAGCGCATCACAAACGGCGCAATCATGACCTCTGCAAAGGTGAGTTCAGCACTCCCACCGAAGAAAGGCGCCGCATCAGCCAGGAGAGGTTCGATCTCCTTTTCCATGATCTGCAAAACTTCCTGGACCTTGGCTTCTTTCTCTTCCTCCGTCCCGGCGCGCAGAATAGCTATCTGCAAGGGCGAGACTTTGTCCGTCCACGTCTGATGGAAGAACGCAATTCGAGCGCGGGTCAGAGCGCTCGCGGGCGACGTTGTGGCAGGGAGTAGATGGGATGGGTATGCGTCGCAGAGGAACTGAGCGACCACGCCGGATTCGGTGATGGTTTGTTCTTCGTCAACGGAGCCCGGAAGGCTGAATGTCATCGCCGGCACGAGGCCGCGTGGATTGATGTCTAGGTACCACCGTGGACGGGGAGAGTCGAGATCGATGATGACCTCCTCGTAGGGTAGGTTGAGCTCGTCGATCGTGATTTGTGCTCGGTGAGCATAGGGACAGCCGTGGTTCGTGTAGAAGACGATCTTGGGAGTGGCTGTCATGATTGCGATGTGCTTGCTTTGGAAGATTGCTATTGTTCTGGTTGATGGACTGCTTTAAAAACTGAACCGAGAAGACACGGGCAGAGCGTCTTAATGACATAGGATGCTAAGGCTGACCGATACAGCGACCTCTTGTTCCTTCAGTCACGTCACACCGATCCCTCATCGTAGCAGACTGCAAGAGGAGGATGCTGCTTGGTAATGCATTGATGCGCTGCGATATGAGAGAACTCTTGCACATGCGAGAATCGTGCTTGCTAGACTGATCATTGTCAAGCTCTGAAGGATAGGAGAGATTGGTCCCTCCAAGCTGAACTCTACTTTAGTACTTTCAAGTTTCGGCCGCTCGTAAATCGCAATATTGGTTGAACGACACCACGGGAAACTTGTTCCTGGCCAATGTGGGACAAAGCTATTGAGAGCCGACAGAACAGTACACTGTGCAACATGAATAATTCCAATTCACTACGGAGTACGGACAGCTCTATCGGAGACAACCCCAAGGCACGATGGAACATGGATTGATGAGTGATCGGCGGGCGCCCCGAATCTAAAAGCTTCGTGCTATTGGCCGCCCTCGAGGCTCGAGCCAATCTCAATGTGCTGTGCCGTCTGGATCTGTGCTCACTGCTCAATACTCTCATCGATGTGGAAAGCTCGTGTTCATTTCAGACGCAACATGGCCCGAATATCGGCATACGCTATAGAGATATACAGTGGCCATCCTCTCGAAGGCTGAAGCGATGTATGTACACTCCAAATCAAATGCTCACAATCGTTCAACGGTCGGTCTGCTTCCCCCAAACTCTGGTAGATTTTAGCTACACTAACTCCACCAAACTAAAACCCGAAGCGGTAGTGTTCTGGAAGTCTCCCCTATTTGGACGACAGTTCATCTCCTGAGCTCCCTGTTTGCATGCCGGACCATGTCGTGGATATTTCATTTTCGCTAAACCTCCTCCTCCAGACCCCAATCCTAATCCTCCTTCCCTGGTCGCCGCTCAGCACCCTTTCTTTCTTTTACCAATTGCACCTTTTACTTCTTAGTATAACCCCGAGTCTCGCGTTCTTCTGGGCTCGCTCGCCGTGCCAGTCACTCCTTCATATTCACTCCTTGTTCTGTTCTACTTTAGCTTTGATTGCGCCCCGCCGATTCATTCTGGACAGTTTATCGACGAATTGATCACCGTGGCCGTTTTCTCACCAGCTATACCAGCGATCACCGCTTTAACGTCTACTACTATTGTTCTATACACCGAAGCCCTTCTTTGTGCTCGAACTTGGGAATCCGGACTCCGTACTCGATCACTTCCTGGACATTGAAAGAGTTGAAATACCACGGAGACAAGAGCCGGAGCACGAGAGAATAGCGTGTAGTGTGAAAACTCGGACACCCATCAACAGCACGAGACCTTCTGCGTAGGTTTCTGCTGTGTCTTCTTGCTGCATTTGCACTCCTCGCGCTGGAGCTCGTGGGATCATTCTGTTCAAGCCGGCAACGCGTCGAATCCCTTGAACAGGGCTACCACGACTTCGCACCAGCGGTCGAGATATCACGGAACAGGTCGCACATCTACCAGTGTTGGGAGCGGGCTCAGCGTACGAGCTTTCAACCACCTCCGAACCTCCTATCCCACAGTCCGGTCTCTCGAGACTCGGACTTTGATCTATCAACACGGCCGTTCTATCAGCGAATCCGCGGGACAGTCTCGTGCTGCCGCCGCATTTTCTTGGCATGCAGAACAGCGACAGCATGTCTTCCGGTCAGAACTTCGGCCATCGTCAGACGCAATCCTTCGCCGTGAAGCCCTCCACTTCCCCGGAGAATGCCTTCTCCAATGGACCTTTCGGCCACTCCTCGCAACAATCTATCAGCGGTTATGGTGATCGCCACCCGCAGAGGAGTAGTCAGATCCCGAATATCAACACGAACACCATCCGCATGTCGATGAACATGAACAACCAGCAGTCCAACAATTACAACGAGCTTCAAACTCCGCAAACTGGATATGACATGAACTTCACTCCTCTGCTGCCCTCGCAGTTGCTGATGGGAAGTCCGTTTCAACCCGGCTCGCCATCAACATTCCAATCTCCGCAATTTCAGAGCTTCTCCAGCTTTACTCAGCAGCAGCCAAACCATCACCAAAATAACCGAATGAGCGTCAGCATGAATCCGATGTATCAGCAGCAAGCTGCGCCGTTTTCGCCTGGCATGCTCAGCTCCATCGGATCCCCGAATCCCATTGGCTCTCCCTATTTCGGAGGCATGCAGTCGCCGACCACTGGATTCAACGGACTGGGTGTGCAGAACATGGCGCCTCAATACGGCCAGCAAATGCAGACGGGCAATTCGGCATTGATGTCCGGCACGTCTCGCACCGTGTATCTCGGCAACATTCCCCCAGAGACCACCCCCGAAGAGATTCTCAGCCATGTCCGCAGCGGTCAGATCGAGTCCGTCCGTTTGCTCCCGGACAAGAACTGCGCTTTCATCTCTTTCCTCGACGCCAGTTCTGCGACGCACTTCCACTCTGATGCCATCCTCAAGAAGCTGTCAATTCAAGGCCAGGACATCAAGATCGGCTGGGGTAAACCCTCCTCTGTTCCCACGTCCGTCGCCCTCGCAGTGCAGCAGTCCGGCGCATCCCGGAATGTCTACCTGGGAAATCTGACCGAGGAAATCACCGAAGATGACCTCCGCGAGGATCTTTCCAAATTCGGCCCCATCGACACTGTCAAGCTCGTGCGCGAGAAGTCGATTGGATTCGTGCACTTCTTGTCCATTGGCAATGCCATCAAAGCGGTCACTCAGCTGCCACAGGATCCTAAATACCAAGCTCCCAGACGTGTATACTATGGCAAAGACCGTTGCGCATACGTCTCCAAGACGCAGCAGCAGAACGCTGCGCAGTATCTCGGCATTGCACCAGGCTACGCGCATGTTCTGAATGGTGCAGACCGTGACTTGATCACGAATGCGCTGGCTCAGCAGTCCGTTGCGGCCGCGGCAGTGGCGACCACGGCAGGAGGAGTCTCGAATTTAGGCAACCGAACGGTGTACCTTGGGAACATTCATCCGGAGACGACTATTGAGGAGATTTGCAACGTGGTCAGGGGAGGACTTCTGCATCATATCCGATACATCCCAGACAAGCACATTTGCTTCGTGACCTTTATCGATCCGACTTCGGCGGCGTCATTCTATGCCTTGAGCAATTTGCAGGGACTGATGATTCACAGCCGGCGCCTGAAAATTGGCTGGGGCAAGCACTCCGGCGCACTGCCTCCTGCGATTGCTCTTGCCGTGTCGGGCGGTGCGTCGCGAAATGTTTACGTGGGCAACCTGGACCAGAGCTGGACGGAGGATCGGCTGCGCCAGGACTTTTCGGAGTATGGCGATATCGAGCTGGTCAACACTCTGCGGGAGAAGAGCTGTGCGTTTGTCAACTTCACCAACATTGCCAATGCGATCAAAGCGATCGAGGCGGTGCGCGGGAAGGAGGAGTACAAACGCTTCAAAGTGAACTTTGGCAAAGACCGTTGCGGCAACCCTCCACGACAAGCGTCCCACCAGCAGCAGCAGCAATACCAACAACAGTCGGATGCCACGAATGGACTGTCATCTCCCTCGCCTGTCAATGGCCTTGCACCCGCTTCCCGCGCTGCGAACTCGATCTCGCCCGTCTCTTCCAACCCACCTCATCATCCGTCGTCCTCCGGCTATGACCCACGTCACGGGCCCACGGCGTCCACAATCTTCAATACCGGCACCAACAACCCTTTGACAATGTACCTTGCCGCGACCCAACACGCCGCCGCTCAAGCCGCCGCCGATCAGCAGCAAGCACTGCAGAACCAGCGCCACGAGCTAAGCAGCCCAGATAGCATCGGCTCTGGCTACCCACCGCCGTCAACCTCTCCCTTCGGCAACGCCTCCGCCGCCCAACAAGCTTTCTATTCCTCTCCCAACGAAGTCACCGGCGGCCGCTCATCCGCCCAAGGAGGAGGAGGAAACGGCCTCGAAGTCCCATCTTCCAGCAGCGGCCAACACTTCGGCCACGCAAGTCACCACAGCATGAACGTCTCCGCGTCGAATAACAACAATAACATCGGTAATGGTAATGGAGGCGGTTCCGGATATGGGGCTTCGGCGAGCCACAGCTCGGCGGCGAATCAGAGTTTGAGGGGTATGCATTCGCGAACGGTCAGTTTGCCGGCTTTCTCGTTGCAGAGCCAGCAGCAGATTTTGGCGCAGCAGCAAGCGCAGTTGCAGGCTCAGTTGCAGGCGCAGCAGCAGCAGTACGGCGGCGGTGGTGGGTATGGAAGTGGTAATGGAGGATTTGGGTTGGGAGTCAGTGGTGAGGGACTTCAGGGTTGGGCGGAGGAAGAGGTTGCTTGAGAGATTGGTCGGAACAAGAGATGGTTTGGGACTCCTGGGAGGGGAAGCGGGCGGGGTGAAGTACGAGATGCTGAGAGCGCTGTTGGGAAAAGTGTCGACTAGGTCATCTGGTCTGTGTTGAGACATGTGCGATGGACGAAGAATGGTGGAAGAAGTAATACCCCTTTTCCCCGCGTGAGAATGTATGTATGTAAGAAAATTGGATACGGACGATGGCAAGCGGCTCGAATGCATTCTACCTCTGCGCTGGCTTTGCGACGATTTCAGTGTTCACTGCGTCTCTCTGTGCACATCACTGTCGTTGTGTCGCTGTGCGATATCGTCTGGAGGAAACCTCCCCGAATTTGAGAGTCGAACCCGATTACGTGAGCAGGCGTCGAATCTCGCAACAGCATCTTCGTTTCCAAGCGGTCATTGATCGGGCCCATCACCTTCACCACCACCACCGCCTCTGCGACCGAGACCGGGCCCAGACGACCTCCGCACAATGCCGTCCACATCCGTTCCATCTCGTCTCCTCGCGCTGCCTGCCGCCCTCCGCTCCCTCGCCTTCAAATCCTCCCTCCAACCCATCCAACACATCTCCCGATCATACGCCACATACAACACCAATGCATCCGGCACGCCTCCACCTCAATCCTCCGTCAACGACACCGAAGTCACACACTTCAATGCCCTCGCCAGCACATGGTGGGATCCTCACGGCAGCAGTCGATTACTACATCTCATGAATCCATTACGGCACGATTTTATAGGAAAATGTCTGGGTCCGACTGCTTCGATACCCAACAAGGGGAGAAAATTGAAAGTGCTAGACATTGGCTGTGGAGGTGGGATATTCGCCGAGTCTGCAGCGAGGAGACAAGATGTGGAGAGCGTGACAGCCATCGACCCGAGTCCAGAGGTCATTGCAATCGCGAAACAACATCGCAGACACGATCCTCATCTCATGCAGCCCGGACAATTGACGTACCGCAACGTCGCGATCGAAGGCCTGAAACCGACCGACCACGATGGTTTCGACGTGATTTCTGTGTTCGAAGTGATTGAACACATCCAGTCGCCCGCTGCATTTCTGGAACAAGTCCTACCGCATCTCAAACCAGGTGGGTGGCTAGTCGGATCGACAATCGCGCGTACTGGGACGAGTTGGTTCACGACGAAGTTCATGGCGGAGGATGTGTTGAGGATTGTGCCGAGAGGGACGCACGAGTGGAGTCAGTATATCAATCCGGCAGAGATGAGGGAGTGGGCGAGGAGTAGGAGGGAGCTGGATGTGGATGTTGGTGGTGATGGGTGGAGGCAGATGGGTGTTGTGTATGTGCCGGGTTTGGGATGGAGGGAGGTCAATGGGAGTGAGAGCTGGGGCAATTACTTCTTCGGGGCGAGGAAGAGGTTGTCGGTGCAGTCCGAAGATGTGTGAACGATCGGACATTCGAGTGAAGTCTGTCAGGGAGCTGCACGCAGCGAATGTGGAAGATTGGAACATGCGGACCGAAACTGCCGTGCTCTCGACCACTTCTGGCCATGTGCTTGCTGCACAGCGAACTAGGGACAAACAGGAGATGCAGCTGGAGAGCACAGAGGAATCACGAGAGCAGATCGAGATCGCGGCTCGAAGGACATGCCGCGGTGTGAGGAACGACGCTCTGTGTCACTGTTTACCTCTGTGCCGCGTTACCGAATGGCGCAGACGCTGGCGAGTCGCGATGGACGATGAGCGTCGCGTGCAACCCACGACTACTATCGAATGCTGCAGCAAGATACCGTACTTGCTGAGTCGCTGTAGCTTTTGTTCGCGGCGTCGGACATTGTCTGATCTTGAGCCCGGATATCGGCACTTTCGATGGTCGCTACTATAGTAGCTATGCTAGAGCTTTCCGCAAGACCTCAGACCTGCATCGTCACTCGACTTCCGATTGAATATGCGGGGGTGGGCAAAATACAAGTAACGCATCCATGGACGACACAGATGTATCAGTTCATGCCATCGTAAAGAAGCCATTACCCGTTTATCGGATTATTCCCAAACTACACCGCAGCATCATCACACCACCAACACAGTCATGGCCACTCAAGCGTCAGGACAACGCCGTACCCCGGGCCCAGCAGTAGACACTTCTATACTCGCCTCGTCCATCACCCTGCCCTTTTCCCAACGTACCGCACCCCATCGTTTCCCCAAAGCACCAATGACAGAACGCCTCTGCACATGGAACAAGCCCTCCGAGGACAATCTCCATCCGAGGCTTCCCACCACCAGGATACCTGAATCTCTACACCCACTGGGGCGGCGCCTCAATCGGCATCATCGTCGCCGGCAACGTAATGCTACGCCCCGACATGGTCGAAGCCTACGGGAACCCCATCCTCTCGGACCCAGCGACAAACGCAAGGGACCGCTCTTCGTCGCTCAACTCTCCATACCAGGCCGTCAGGGTCCCGCGACGCTGAACCCTCACCCCGTGTCTGCGTCGGATGTACACCTCAAAATCGGCTGGGCGGGAAACAACTTCGCTCCACCTCGCGCCTTGACCGTGCCGGAGATCCAGGACATCGTCACACAATGGGGAACGTCCGCGAAGCTCTGCTACGACGCGGGCTTCGACGGCGTGCAAGTTCATTGCGCGCACGGCTACCCGTTGGCACACTTCCTCTCTCCGACGACGAATAAATGTACCGACGAGTACGGCGGGACATTTTCCAACCGTACGCGAATCATCTTTGAGATTTTGGCTGGCATTCGTCGACGAGTTCCCGATCCGGCATTCATCATCTGAGTAAAATTAACTCGGTGGAATTTCAAACTGAGGGCCAGACACCGGAGGATTGTCGGAACCTTTGCGTGGCGCTGGAGGAGGCCGAGGTGGATTTCATAGACATATCGGGAGGGACGTTTGAAGGTCGGGCGTTCCATCACGTGAAAGAGAGTACGCGGCAGCGGGAATCGTACTTCATCGCATTCGCAGATCAGATTCGGCCGTTATTGAAGAAGACGCTGTTGTATGTGACGGGGTGCTTCCGAACCGCGGCCGGGATGGTGAAAGCGCTGGAAGGCAACTCGTGCGATGGGATCGGATTGGGACGAACGCTTGATGCGGAGCCATATTTCTGTCGAGATATCTTGAGTGGCAAGATCACTGGTGCGTTGGAGAGTGGTGTTCCGTCGCCGAAGAGTACACAGTCCACGGACACGCAGCTGCATCAGGTCGGGAGGGGGGAGGAGTTGGTGAGTGATTGGAGTTCGAAGGTAGAGGTGGAGAAGTGGGTGGAAGCGGATAAAGAGGAGGAAGAGAGGAAGTTGGGGATCCTTCCCGTGGTGGTAAGTTCGAGGTATGCTCCGTTGAAAGCCGTGGTCGGCTTTGGGTTTGCGAAAGGCAGGGGGGATGTAAAGGCTGTTTGAAGGATGATTAACAGTAGCGTAGGACCGTACGAAGATGACAGAGACGCCATTGCCTCAGAAACCATGTTTTCTCCGATAACATGGTTTGGTCCGAGATGAGAATGAGCAGCCCAAACGCTCTCTTCCAAGACCTCAGATCATTTGATTGAAAACCCAATTCAGGCTCGGCACTTCGCATTCAAAAGTGGCACCATTGACACTTCGGTTCACCTTTCAACATTCTGCACGGGTTTGCCTGTCTGCCTTCGGCGTGATCACGACGACATCACTGGCACGCAGGACTCCGGATCTGACCGTACTTGTTGATGCGATCGCTGCGCCTCCATTTGCGTCGAGTCTACGTTTGTACGTTGTCCCATTCCGGATTAGTCCTATAGAAAGGGCTGGGACGTGTTGGTCGGTAGACGTGTCTGCGACCGGCTATCGTTGACATGGCTTCATCGCGTTCCTCGCTGTCCAGTCGAGCCGTGCTGACCAGTCCGTCTTTTTCCGCGTTGGTCGTCAAAGCCATGACTTCGTCGTCGTCGATTGCAGCAACGACCGCTGGATGTTCAACCCCAAGAGCATGAACCTGAGCGGCACTGGACGAGCTTTGTTCATCTCCCATTTGGGGTGCGTGAATTGGCGCTCCTTTCTCCTTGTTCGTCGTCACGACTTTGACCTGGCCTTCATCGTCGCTCTTCTCGAGTAATACTGGGTTGTGCAGTGTTCCCAGAGCATAGCTCGTTGCGACAGGCCTATCATCCATTGGTGCATTATTGTCTGGGGCAAGCTTGTCCAAGTACTTCAGCACCGTGTCACGACATCTCTGCTTACAGGCTTGAAATTCCTCCTCTGTAAGTGTCCGGTTTGATAGTTCCTGGCCCATGATGGTGCCGTCGTGATGGCGTGTCGCTCGGGGAGCACGGATCGAGAGATGTGTTCTTTGAAGGGCCCGAGAACACACTCAGGCCGACAAACCGCAAAACTCTGGCGTTTTATGGCGCGGGCGTACTGTTCAAGTCATGTTGACAGGTTGCGAGATTGCAAATTCGACAGAGATGAACGGCCGACTTCCCTTGACTGCCTTCCCATCCCATGGATCATGGATCCGGAGCCGAAAGGTCTCGGCATGGTCAATGAAGCAGTTTGTCCCACCTTGTTCGTGTCTGGCGCAGTCAAGGACCTATGCTGTCTTCCAGCGATCCGAAACAGCTTGACCAAGTGACCTGAACGAACTTGAGAAGTTACCTATAGATTTGGGCGTGGTCCTGGGAGGTTACACGACTGAAGAAAAACTTAGGCGAATGTCTTCATGCCACGAAATCTGACTGCTTTCATTTCGGTCGTAGCAGCGGATGAGCTTCCGTATTTCTGCACCAGCATGATTGTCAGCGAGAGCCTGGTACGATCGGCAATGTAAGGATGACTTACAAAACATAGTCATCCAGAGAAATCACATGCGGCTTGCTAAATATCAAATAGAAGTACTTCAAGGTCTCGGCGGTCCTAGAGATAGGAAAGTCAGTACGACTCACCAGAAGAACTCAGACTCAATCATTCGACACACCAGAAGGACTCCATAGAGGGAAGAAACTTCCCTCCCCCCTCCACCCTCACATCGCCGACCGCTGCATACGCGATCTCAGTGCGCGTCGACTTGTTGATGCTCTCGAACATTTCCCACGCCTTATCCCTCAATTGTTCGTCGCCGGTGATGCGATATAGCACAAACACGCTCTCTATCGCCTCCGGCCGGAGAATGTAGCGACTGTCCCGAATCGAGGTGAAGCCAGGCGGCAGAGCGTTTTGCGCTATGAGGTGTTCGGCGCGGAGAGTGTCGTTCTTCGTTACCGGCATGGGAGCCGGCGAAGGGGCAGCGATGGGGTTGGGATGAGCGCGGGACAAGATGCCTTCATGCCAGGCGGCGGTGGACCAAGTGCAGTTCTGCACCGGCTTGCCGCTTTTGCTGGTGCTTTCTACTTCGGAGCAAGGCAGAGCGGTGAATAACTCCGGCATTATCCCGGTGGGCATGCTATCGTACGCCCAGAGACATCCGTCTACAAGCTCGCGGGCGAGGTCGAGATCGGACGGAGTCTCAAAGATTTTGGCGGCAAGCGCGACCATGCCGCCCGCGAAGCAGGCAAGATGCTCGGCTTCTGGATGAAGCGTCGTCTTGTGTGCAGAGCGGCGGACCGTACCAGGAAGGAGGATGCGTTGAGTCTCATCGGGAGCGAGTGGACGAAAAAGGATATGTTCACGTGCCGTCTGCAGGGCACCAGTGAACATGCGGTGATATTGCGGATTTTGACCACCGAGGAGGAGATGCTGTTTTGGGAGGTACTCGTACATGGAGTCGGCCATGCCGCCGAGCGTGAAAGAGGTATCGCGGGTGAAGTCGCCGGTGTAGGTGTTCAAGATTGTCGGCCACAGGCCCGGGAGCTTTGTGTGATTCTGAGATGACTCGAGCGCGTCTGTAATACGAGCGATGGCATCGTACCATTTCGGATTACCGGTGAGCTGGGAAAGGCGTGTAAACTCGAGAGTCAGGGATCCCACCTCAGCAAGGAGAGCGCCGGGTCTGGCTTCTTGATTGTGGCCAAGGACAGTGTTCTCCCACTTCCAACGGGTGACTGGCATACGATTTGGTGTGTCAAACGCGAGGTACAGCATTTCTCCAAGGTCGATGGCTTTTGCGAGGAGGATCGGGTATCGGTGTCCGCTGACGTCGTATGCACTCAGCAAGCCTCCCAGGTAGCGTATTGTCGTCTCGAAGACGTTTAGTTCGGCAAGGCGAGTTCTTGTGAAGTCAATCTTCTTAAGACTCGACACCGCATTGGCGAACTCTTTCTTCTTGCCCATAATCCACAATGTGTCAAGCGTGTCCACGAGCGTTGCTCCCCATCCTCCGAAAGGATTCTTGGTCTGACCAGTCAATGGGTTGACCTCATCGTGTAACCAAGCATTCTCCTTGTATCCATTCCACGAGTGCTCGAAGGCTTCCTCAATCGCTTTCAACCGACGCTCACGTTCTTGTGCACGCTTTGCATTTTCGGGAAAGAAGTCATGTTGAATCCGTGGGATGGGCACGTGGTCGCCGGTGGGTAGCGGGGTGAAGGTCTCGACGGGATGAAGTTGCTGGACATTTCTCCACTTGAATCGGGGTCTGAACCAGCCAGGACGTAGAATCTTGTCAATCGGCCGTGGGCTATGCTGTTTGCGGCGCTGAGCAGGTGGAGGTTCGGTCAAGTAGAAGAAGAGCGCGAAGAAGAAGAGGAATGAAAGTGTGCTGACTATGATTCGACGTCGCAGCGGACGCATGCTGCGGCTGAAGCGATGGAATTCAGACGCTGGAAAGGAGTGATTGGAGGCAGTGAAGGCATTGAAGAGCAATGATGAGGGAGGAAGAAGACGGGAGGCCGTAATGTCAAGAGAGGAAAGAAGGATACTAGACCACAGCAAAGGAGAGGGTCTTGGTGAGGTTTGCTATACCTACCGGGGTACATGTATGCGGTACGGTACCTTGCACACTACTCGACGCAGCGCTGATCGTCTGACAGGTATTTGTCGGGGAGGTGAGCACGGTCGCCCTGTCCTGATTCGGTTATGAGGAGACGTGTTTCGATAGCTCGAAATTCGGGGGGCCGATTGAGTAAAGGAGAGTTCATGTATGACTGCGCCATTCGCGCTCCGTATGGGATGAGGCTATATCGCTATAGCAGACAGGACGATGGTCACACGAATGGAAGATGTCGACGGGAGTATTGAGGTTCAGGTGCTACCAGAATAGCTCCCGTTCCCGTGCCGGTAGAACTGCCTTTCCCTCCTTTCCACGGGCCGTCAGCCTTACCGCATCTTAACTGCTCTTGGCCAAGCTCCGTTCAACAACGACCCAAAGACACGTCCCTGAACAAATACCGCGACTTCGATCCAACTTCCTCATGACAAACATGCCGCAATAACTGTTCCGACACAAGTGCGAGACCTTTCAGATCATCAAGATCAATCCGTACGCAATGGCGGATTCTTATCCGACTTTGTCGCAATGTGCTGCGGTAGCGACAGCCCTCAAAGTCCTCTTATGGCCTGCATAGTATGTCTATCCTTCGGAATGAATACATATCGTCGAAGGACAAAGAGACGGATGAGACCGCTAACGAAGCGCTACGTAGTAAGTCTACGGATTTCGAGGTTCATCGGAATTGGCTCGCCATTACCAACTCTCTCCCTCTGAAGGAGTGGTATTTCGAGGTTCGTTGAAACATTCAAGGCAGCACATACTAGCATTGACTTTCTGACATGTTCGACAGAACACTTCAGATTGGACTCTTGACTACCCTCCCTTCTTTGCCTACTTCGAATGGACCATGTCACAAATTGCCAAATTCGTCGACCCGAGAATGCTGCAAGTCCACAATCTCGGCCACGATTCCTGGCAGACCATCTATTTTCAACGGGCCACCGTTCTCGTCACGGAACTGGTCTTACTCTACGCTCTTCACTTGTAAGACGTCATTGACCAGCAGTGTTCGACAGCTTGTTGACAACTTCAACCAGATACATCAAATCCTCCCCTGAATCATCCAAACGCCAAGCCCACGCCGCCGCTCTCTCTGTCTTCCTCTCTCCGGGCCTACTGATCATCGATCACATTCACTTTCAATACAATGGCTTCCTATATGGAGTGCTCATTCTCTCCATGGTCCTTGCTCGTCATACGAACGGAGGTCTGCTAGCCAGTGGTATCATCTTCGCCGCTTTGCTGTGTCTCAAGCACATCTACCTCTACCTGGCACCCGCATATTTCGTTTTCTTACTTCGCCGATACTGCCTCGGACCAAAGTCGATCTTCCACATTCAGTTCTTCAACTGCGTCAAGTTAGGCGTAGGTATCACGATCGTGTTCGCACTGGCTTTCGGACCTTTCCACGACCAACTCCCACAAGTCTTAAGTCGGCTGTTCCCGTTCTCAAGAGGACTCTGTCATGCCTATTGGGCTCCGAACGTTTGGGCTATATACTCGTTCGCTGATCGGTTTCTCATCTACTGTCAGTTCAATCACCCCATGCAGACATCGCAGCACTAACATGTCATCCAGTGGCGCCATACCTCAAACTTCCAGTGTCCACCGATGCCGTCAACAGCGTCACGCGAGGACTCGTCGGCGACACTTCATTCGCAGTGCTTGCGAATATACCACCACGTATGACTTTCATACTCACTCTGGCCACGCAGATCGTACGTCTTTCATCGATCTCCTAACCTCACGTCGCGCTGACCTTCTCACAGCCCGCTCTCATCAAACTCTTCTTCGTCCCAACCTGGACCAACTTCATCGCCACCATCACTCTTTGCGGCTACTCATCCTTCCTCTTCGGCTGGCACGTTCACGAAAAAGCCATCTTGCTCGTCATCATCCCGTTCAGCCTCATCGCTCTCAGAGACCGTCGATATCTGGGAGCTTTCCGACCGCTTGCCGTGGCGGGACATGTTAGTCTCTTTCCGCTGCTGTTCACGGCCATGGAGTTCCCGGTCAAAGTCGTGTATACGATTCTATGGGGTGTGGTGATGTTCTTGGGTTTCGATCGACTGGCGCCAGCGTAAGTCAAGCTCGGCTCTCCTTTCTTTCGATGCAACCAACAGGATCTTTGGCTAACATTACTTTCTTTCAAGATCTTCTCGTCCGCGCATCTTCCTGTTCGATCGATTTTCACTGCTGTACATTGTTGTGGCGATACCGCTAATCGCATACAGCGCATTGTTGCATGGGCTGGTATTTGGGAAGAAGTACGAGTTTCTGCCGCTTATGTTCATAAGCTCATATTCGGCGATTGGAGTCGTTGCGAGCTGGATTGGCTTCGCTGTGGTGTTCTTCACGGAATAGAAACTGTGTGTAGTCGTTGTAGAGCATTCACGAATATCGGAGATACCGCTTTCGATATCCGGTCAGAAGTGTTGCATGCTTTGTCGAAGTACGACAGACTTGCTCTCTGAATTACTTTCCGAGCTCATCGGAATGCCTGGAGTGGTTGTGGTTGACGTGGTTGACGAAACAAAACCGTTCGGAGGACCGTGGGGTCTATAATAATGCGGCCTGGACGGCTGACCGGGGAAGAAAGAAGGGAGTGTTTAGGGATGGCACTGATATTGGTCTGTGGCGGTTTATCGCAGTAGAATACTACTATATGAGGGCTCACCAATCATTGCGCTGAACTTGACGAGTCGAACGAGTCCAAATAGTGCGTACAACAGGTGTTGTTGACAAGAAGTGAGTGGCAGGAAATCGAAGGGGAGGTGGAATTTCAAGTCGAGGAGAAGCGTGACGAATTCGGCATAGAACTAGCGCGGCAAGGTGACCCTCAGATTGGCGGCTGGCCTGGCGCATCTTCAAAGTGGCCCGCAGAAACAACTCCCAAGCATGGCTGACCCCGTCCTTAACCCATTCTCTCCCTCCTCCTCCTTGAACTTCTCGCTCCCTCGACGTTCCTGTTCCCTTTCATCAACATTCACCTCCACCACAACGCGACCCTTCCTCCTCCATCCGCGTCCTCGACCGACGATCAACTCACGCGTTTCGAACCGATCGACCTCCTCCTCCGCGGACTACCTACCTACCCTGCCTTTCACCACCACAACAAGCTCGACTCTGCGCACCCTTCTCCCACCACGTCCCAGCACCGCATCCTCCACCCGACCACAACCATCAACTCCCGCTTCTCGCAACATTCGGATCACTCTCCAACACTCGACGACATCGAATATACGTTCAAATCAAAGAGGATTGAGACCCAGCCGCGCGCTGGGTCTTTGCAATCATGGTGCGCTTTCAAAACCAAGACATTCACGAGGGTGAACACGCGACCAACAATGATATACAGGTGCTCAATAAGAGGAAGCCGGTCCATCTCATACCGCAACCGACCAACTTGACAGATTCCACGGAGGTGAATATGAGGTCCCGATCGATTGAGGGTTTGAGCGGCTGACACGTGGATGATGACAGGTCTTTGTCATGAAAGGCACGGGTGAAGTGTTCACGGACTATGAGAAGTACATCAAGCGGTACGTGAAATGCATTGGACATTGTGGTTTGGAGACACCTTGCTAACGCCCAGACTTTACAGCTTCGACTGGCTCAACCAAGTACGCATCACTTCTCAGCCCGCCACACCCGGCATCAATACTGACACTCTTCCAGAAAAAGTTCACCGACGCGGTTAACGGCAAGTCTGGGTTGACATATTGGGACGCGTTACAATCAGAGGTATGACATCACCCGACGATTCTTCATGTGATGATGAAAAGTCCAAACCAATTGACGTGGTCCTGTACAGACAAAAAGCACCAAACTCATCGAGAATGTCTTTCCGGAAGTGCTCCGCGACCCGATCCTGCGCAAAGTCCAATTCTCGACCATCTCGAGGATGGATGAGCTCGGTAAGTTCCGTAGCCTTCATATGGACAAATGTCTGTCTGACATGCTTTCCAGTCAACACCATCTTCGATGAGTTCAAGCATGACTTCTTTCCCGGGGAGGATGTGTCTGTCACGTTCGATAGCGGCGAGCAGCTCCCAGGTGTCATCCGTGAAAAGGCAAAGTTTCCGATGATCCGCGCCGCCGATGGATCTATCCAGCGCGAGCCTTTTTCGCGATACTTTGTTAGACTCAGCGACAATCCAACCGATGAGGCTCTCGCCGATGACAAGCACATCCGCCGCGACCGCAAAATCTTCACGAAGCAGAATCTCCGCTCCTTCCTTAAGAACTCGTTGCAGCGCGAAGCCTGGACTGGAGCCCCATGGCTGGTCAAGGAGCATCTCGCCATTCACTACCGCCTGCCGATGGAGATTCCAGCACACCTCTTGCAAGATGCTCGATTACTCATGCACAAGCAGCAAGCGCTGGCGGTGCGGCCACCAAAGGGGAGGAAGTCAAACAAGAATCTCACCGCACAGGACTTCTCCCGCATGCAACAGGACGATCCGCGCATGCATATGAATCATAACCAACAGCATCCTGGCGCTGCGCAACACCAACATCTCCAGAACAACGCTCAAGTGCAGATTCGACCTCCTGCGCCGCCACCAATCAAGTACCCGATCGAAGATCTCGATGTCGCACCGAAGCGAAACGGCGTGACTCGTCCGGAGCTGAAGTTCTTCACCGAAGAGATGGACAAGTACGTTCGAAGTAATCGGAAATCATCACCGTCATTGCAGGGCATCGACATGGAGGCAATGGGTATGTTGCTCGAGGTGTGGAATACGCTCAATGTGCAGTGCGAGGTCTACGTTTTGGACAGCTTCACGTTCGACGACTTTGTGGATGCCATGAGCTACTCCAACCTCGATGCGCCCTGCGAGCTTCTAGACGAGATTCACTGCGCTGTGTTGAAGCTATTTCTGGACAAAGAGGGTGCTGTCACTGTCAAGGATCTGCCGAAGAAACCAGAAGAAGGTGGAGATGACTCAGAGATGCAGGACGAGAGTGGAGTGTCAACACCAGCCGAGGACGTTCCGGCGCGGTCGACGCGCAGCAGATTGAGCATCATGGAGTCCGCTGCGGACATTCTGCAGAGCCCAGGCGAGAAAGGCAATCGTGCGGCTGGCATGGTGTCCGATCGAGATTGGAAGGAGAGACTATTCAATTCCGAGTTCGAAGACGGCGGCTGGCAAGTGATCATGATTGGAATCCTGTATCAACTCTCGATGAACTCCAAGTTCAAGGAGAGGTGCAATGAGATTCTGGCGGAACTGGCTCCGTTGGAGATGGAGCCCAACCAACAGACCGCTCTCGTGCAGTACGCGGCCTTGGATATCAAGCTTCGGATTTCGGCATTGCAGATGTTGACGATCCTGACGATTCGCACGGATCAAATCAAGTTGTTCTTAGAGGCTTGCATGGAGGACATGACCGATGTGAGGAAGAAGAAAATCGAGCTGCAACGTGCGAGGAAGGCGGCGGTGGAAGAATTCGCGGCGAAGGACCAGGAGAGGAAGATCCTACTCCCGGAACACATGCCCGAGTCTCCCAAGCTTGAGGAGAGCACGCACAGCATCGAACCAGATGTGACTGAAGACACCATCGAGATCCACGGTGGAGGCAGCACAGACGGCGACGAAGAAGCAGCCGCTGGTCGCTCTCTCCGCCGCGGCAACGATCGTAAACGCAAACGCGACGAAGAAAACGCCCGCCGCGAGAAGATCAAAGCCGAAAAAGCCGAGGCCGCAAAGAAAGAGACCAAAGCCGCAAAAGAGTTTAAGAAACTCGTCGACGAAGTCGAACAGTTGCGGAGGAAGGTTCTTCACCTGGAAGAACAGATCGACGAGTGCGACTCCGACCTGCGCGAGGCTAACGTCCAGCGCACCAAGGTGCTCGGCAAAGACCGCTACTGCAATCGCTACTACTGGTTCGAGCGCAACGGTCAACCCTTTGGCGGTCTTCCTAACTCCTCCACTTCCTCCTATGGCTACGCCAACGGTCGCATCTGGGTCCAAGGTCCGGACGACATGGAGCGCGAAGGCTTCATCGACCGCTCGAAACCCGAACAGAGCGAGTACCACTCCCGCTTCCGCTGCACGGTCCCCGAACGCCGCCAACAGGAAGAAGGCGCCACCATCCTCGCCAACGCCACCGAGTGGGGGTTTTACGACACCCCGGACCATCTCGACGCTCTAATCGGCTGGCTGGACGACCGCGGCGAGCGCGAGAAGGCACTGCGGAAAGAGTTGATGGCGTGGCGGGATAAGATTGTGCAGTATATGACCGCCTACCACGACTTTGTGGCTTCCGAAGAGAGGAAGAAGGTGGAGGAAGAGGAGAACAAGGAGGTCGCACTGGCGAGCCGGATCAACACGAGACACAAGGTGGCGGAGGAGAAGGCCGAGGACGTGGAGCGGTGTTGCCGGTGGACGAATACCATGGCGCTCAACGAGTTGGGACATATCCATTCCCGGCCTAGCAAGGGGAAGGATAAGAAGGGGAAGAAGGGCGTTGCGGTGCCTGTGAGTCGGTCGGGGAAGCCGGCGACCAGGCAGGGGGAGCGGTACAAGTTTTAGGTCATCGGTGCGTGGGTCGAGGTGGGACGGATTGAAAAGCACTTGTTTGGCGGCATAGCGTGGGTGCTTCAGGCGGATACCTTTTAAGCTGTGCATTTCGGCGATATGAATAGAGCGGCGATCTGGCCATATGATGTTCCGTATCGAAAGTGATGAACCCTTTGGTCAAAATTTTCACAGCTGCTCATGCTGTGCTCTTGCGGTCTCTTCACCTTGGGCAAGCATCGCTATTCAAGACGCCACGCTAAGTATATCACAGAACTTCGAATCACAAAACAAACACCCCGGCCCGGATCTCTTGATCAATCGATCTCCATCTTCGTCTCAAAGTAGCCAATCACGGCATCCACCAGGTCCGCCTTCTTCGTCTTCCCCTTGATACCTTTCGACGCCAACCAATCCTTCAACTCCGCGACTTTGAACTTTGCTAGCTGGTCCTTCTCATACGCCCTCTTCATCATCGCATCGTCGACCTCGGGCTCATCGTCATCCTCGTCTTTGACCTTCTTACTCGCTTTACCCGCCGTTGACGCCGCACTAGCTCCACGTTTCGCACCTCCCGTGGCAGTCGGGTGGATATTAGCTCTGTTCGCCGCTTCCCACTCCGCGAACGCTGCGTCGAGTTCGTCACCCCATTCGACCACGTACCCTCCGACGCGCTTGGATATCTGCTTCCATCTCGGCAGCGTCTTGTCTTCGGGCAGTTCGGGCAAGTCTTCCTCCAAAGCCAGCGCTTGAAGGATGCGGAAGAACCACTGCAGCGACGGGTTGGGGTATTTCTTCGGATCGTAGACTGCGCCGGGGAGTTGAAGGTTCCGCAGTACTATGCGCATCCTGTCTACAACGTTATCTGGTGCGCGGACGAGACTAGTTTCTGGTGGAGAACGGATGTCGTCTGCGAAGGGTAGAGGGCGCACCCAGAGTCCGGGAGGCATTTCTTGGTCGCCAAAGGCATTGCGTTCTTCGGCACCGGGAAGGAGGCCAACGAGACGCGGTCTGGCGTTACAGCGAGGGATGTACCATGCTAGAGCGAAGTATTGCTTGCGGAGGAGGGTTTGGTGAAGGGCGGAGAAGACGCGGGTGGAGCCGATGAAGGAGTCCTCGGATGGGTACAGGAAAGTGGACTCTTTAATGGCGGCCCAGGCGGGCAGAAGTTCCAATTTCTTGAAACCGATGATGCGGATGATGGGATCGCCGTAGTTTTGAATCGCAGCAAGTTCTTCATCAGTGAATGAAACGGTCTCGCCGCCGAATTTGAAGGCTCGCCGAATCTCGATCTTCTCAACGGTGCGGGCAGTGTCCTCGGCCACGAGAGTGCTACTGCCTACTGCAAGCTGGGCTTTCTCGCTGTCTGGAGGAACGTACACATATGTGCTGCGTTTCGGGACCTGACGCTTGAGAATGAGAAATCCCTTGATGCCAATGCGAAAGCCAGGGCCGATCTCGAGTGGTACCGAGCTGAAGAGGGCTCGCCGAGGAGCGGAGCGAGAGTTGACGGATGATATCAGTGATTGCAGAAGAGTAATGCCGTCTTTTGCGGTGGAGCTGGCGGCTTTGATGTCTGCTGTGAGTGGTGCGGGTGCGTCGGGGTCGGCGGGAGTTGAAGAGTAGACGATGTCGTTGTAAAACTTGCTACGGTCGAATGTGTAGTCGCGATCTGGATGGGAGATTGGGAACAGTTCGATGGTGACTCCCAAATCATATAGATCCTTCGCACGAACGGCAGCACTGTTCCTCGAATCTCTGCTGTTGGGATGTGGGTAGTCGTTGTCTGTGACGATGAAAAGCCTTCTCGAGTTGAAGTTGGGCGCCTTCGTGGTGAAGACCTGGTTCGCGCAAAACAAGAGATTCGCCATGCTGACTTCCTCAGTACTCGCTTGCAATATAGCAGCTGATTCTTCTTCATCTTCGACCAGATCTCGCAATAGCTTCACATCAGCAGCCGCGGGCACGTCCAGATCGGTGAGCAGATAGCAGTGCGGATATTGCAGGGCTCCACTGCCGGTCTTCTCGTCGCCCTCTTGGAATCTGCTCCTTTCGGTGCCGAACAGGAGGATGCCCATCATGTCGTTGGGATTGCTGATGATTCGTTGTTGCATCAGTGAATATGCACATTTCAACGCCGCCACTGTTGGAGACAATCCTGTGTCTGGCTTCTTCGGATCCGACTCGGTCGGTTTCGTAAGCATGCTTTCGCTGACATCGATGGCGAAGAGAACGGCATCCTTGGTCGTCTTGTAACCTCCTTCTTGAAGCTCTTCTTCCTCATCGTCGTCGTCTTCTGGGTCTTGATTCCATCTTGCATTTTCAGCCGGTCGATGTGCCATGTCCGTCATGACTGCAGTCTTTCGCCTAAGCTGGGAGATGACTGTTGATGTTGTTCATTGGAGAATGGCAAGTGACGTTGGATTCGACTTGACCTTATGTTTCCAGCCGATTGCTGCCTCAGCAAGAAGTCGCGACTGCCTAGTGCCTATACAACTAACGCGAAACCAACGCCACAGCCCGTGTCTTTATGATCAGATATGCCCCCGTCGCTGTGTATACTTCAGACCACTTCCTCTACCATCTTGTGACCACTCTTCACGAGGACAAGCACATTTCCATTCCATATCTTATTCTTGATGACCAAAAGTCTCATGTTCCTCTTAGTCCCAGTCCAACAATGGCTGAAACGGCACCGTTGATCTCAGTGAGTGTAGCGAGTTCAACCACTTTCAAAGAACAATCACTGACTTCATGGCAAGGCGCATGCTCATGCTCGTAAAGCTGCGGAGGAAACACAGAATGTCAACTTCCAGGCGGCGGCGAACGAGCATCAAGATGCCGCGATCGACTTCGCTCGAGCATCGAAGACCACAAACGACTGCGAGGTAAATTCTCAGCCTTCAAGTTCTCAAGTTTTAGTCCTGATCGTCGTCAAAGGCTCTTCGCATTCTACGACTGCTGGAGGAGCAACACAAGACACTAGCTCGTATAATCAGGACTCAAGATTCTGAGATTGATCATGCTGAGGACGCTCCGGTGGAAGATGCGCCTAAGAACGAGACCTCAGTTTCGCGACGAGACTTTGCCGCCTCAGACAAGCCGTCCGCTCCCACAACGCAGGCTAAATCGTTAGCACCTACCAAGCCAAGTCGTTCTGGAGCACAAGTGCGAGAATCATCTCCATCTCTAGCCAGAGAGATAGCGTCCCGACGGGGAATACCTCAAAATGGGCGAACGCCTCCGTCGGCCGCTGCTCAAGCGAGAGCACGACAGCTGTCTCCTGAATCCCATCGACGGAACCGAATCAGCCAACAAGCAAGAATTCCACCATCAATCATGGAAAGCCAACAGCTGCAGACAGCACGAAAAGCGAAGAAAGTGGAAGACGACGATGCGTTTGCCAAGTTCTACAGCAATCTCACCACAGGCACTATGTCGAAGCTCTCCTCCGTTCTCGCCTACGCCGGTCTTCCTCTCACCGCCGAAGACGCTGTCAACGAACAGTACAAACAGAAAGCCAAAAAGGATACTGTCAGCGCCAGCAACGAGCCGGACGTGAAGAACATTTTCTCCAAAGCCGCGCTAAGTGCCATCGAAGACGAACATCGTCAGCGCGGATCTCAAGGACGAGTCTTTGGCCCCGCGGAAAGCTTCTATGTGGTGCCGACCGGAGGGGGAACGTACTCATATGCCAACATTGCCAAGCCAGATCAACAACACCATACAGCTATCGATGAGGATGACGAGGAAGCTTTCGTCGACGCACGTGAAGCTCAGGCGTCATCTCCGAAAAGCAGCCGCTTCCCATCTCGAAGTGTCTCGGGCAAGGGTAAGACAGCAGAGGAGATCGAGCTGGAGAACAAGACCCTGAAGAGCACGCTCATGGAATTGACGCAACGGCTCAGCGGCTTCGAGATGCACTCCCAAGACGCATCGATGGCGGCGCTGACGCAGAGTATGGCGAGTCTCAACAACTACGGTGCGGGTGCTGCAGGAGGTGGTACGCAGGACGCAGGACTGTCAGAAAGAGTGCAGCACCTTGAGAGACAGCTGGAAGCAAAGACCGAGGAGCAACAAAGGTTGATGAATATCAACGCGAAACAGGAGAAGATGCTTAAGAAGTACTCCGCCAGATGGGAGGAGATCAAGAAAAGTGCTCAGGAGAAGGAGAAAGCTAAGAGGGTAAAGATGGAGGGCGAGAAAGGTGGCGGCGGGGAGGCTGAATAGACGAGGATTTGACGAAGATCATCACTGACGAGCTCATGATCACGACTAGGACTGCGATTACGACTACGATGATATTGTGACTGATTCCTGCTCTCCGACCAGGTCACCTTGGTTCTCGCACCGACCTGCGCTGCAATCTCACAGTCCTACGCTCTAGCCAAACCTTCCAGTTCTCCCGTACGCTCGTGAGAACCATGTGCAGCTCGCCACAAAGGTCTCCCGGGGGTGCGGTTTTCGCCTGGTGAGATGCAAGCTACTGCACTCGAAACAATTCATCTCAACGTCGTGTTAGAGTCCTCATCCTCATCATCCTTCTTCAACAGCACCACGATTCCACTCATCCGACCATTTCTCAGTCAGACTGCTTGATATTGCATGAACCTCCCAGGCGAGTCCCTCTGGCATGTCGTTCCTTATCCGATCCAATGCGTGCATGCAAACGGTATAGTCCTCCGTGCTGGTCACACGAGCCTTTCCAGCTTGTGAATTTTCGGACCCAGCAGTGGCGGCGCGGTACTGCCAGGGGAGGCGACTCAGGCCGGAGGAGCGGTGGGTCGCCCAGCGTCTGGGTAAGAAGCATGATTAGTGACGTACAGAGGACGCGAGATCGGTCCCGAGACCACTGCGAGCACGATGAGGGGGATCATGGAGGCATACCTCAACCTATCTTCCAGTCGTTTACCATCTGAACCCTTCACACTCATTGTGATCCATAAGCTCTCATCCCTCCTCAGCGCTTTCAATTCTGTAGCGTACAGACTACCTTCCAGCCGGATCACGTCCTTGAAGTCGAATTCCGCTACCCTGATATCAATGCTGGCCGTTGACAGCATGATAGAAAGGACTTCGTTGCGACATTGTCTTGACACCAGCAGTAGACTTGGGATTGGACGCGCTTCAGCGTTGGAGCCTGATCTGCCGGAGAATGGCTTCTTTTGATTCTTGTCTGCGATTGTCCGTAGAGTGAGAGCTAGATGTTGAGTGGCGATGAGGTAGACGGAGTTGCGAAGCTCAGCGGGCAGCGAGAAGAAGTTCGTGGAGTGAATCGTCGAACTGGGAAGACGGCCTGGCAAGGAAGTGGAGGTCTTCCTGCGGGAGAGCAGAGATATGAGAGAGTCTTTCCGATTGCCCATGTTCTTGATGGCTCGAGGTCAAAGGAAGGTGGAGCGGAGCAGTCGAACGTGGAGGTACTTTGCCCGCTTTCCGGCTTTGGGGCTGCGAGAGCTGCACTTCTTGTTGCATATCCGCCTGTTCTTTCAACGGCTACCTGAAGGACTGACGGCGAAGGTGAGAGGAGCATCCGTAACGAGAGGTGACGAAGAGCTCGAGGATAGTGTCACATTAGAAGGGTAGTTTATCAATACAGTAGAGTACAACCTGTTTTCCCGGTGTATCCTACAAAGTCACAGCTTTGTTACCCTGCACACCATCTCCCATGAAGAACTTCTTACTCGCCAAACACCTCTCATTCTTACAACCCGGACACCTCAAACCCATCTGCCTGCTGCACACAATCCCAGACTGCAGGTGAGACTTCGCGAGGTCGGCCAGTGCATTGATGAATGTCGCACTTCCATTGAGCGACTCCGCTCTCCTGACGCGACCGTCCGCTCCCATTTCGTTTGCCTCGTGGATGACCTCCTGGTCAATCTCGAACAAAGTCTCAATGTGATCGGAAGTGAAGGCGATGGGAACGAGAACGATGTCCTTTTGTCCTCTCTTGATGAGAGATGGAACCGCCTCGGCGGTTTGCATACCCAACCATGCGGAGGGTCCGACTTGTGACTGCCAGACCAGACGGTATGGATTACGGTGTCCCAATTCTTGTTGCACGGCGCTCACGGTGGCCGCGACCTCGGCTGGGTACGGGTCGCCGCGGTTGACGACGCTCATGGGCAAGCTGTGTGCGCTGTAGAGGATCACTACACTATCCCGGACGTCCTCTGGGTATGTCTCAAGGACCTTCGTGATGTTCTCGGCAAATGCCTTGACCAGCCCAGGGTGTGTCGGCCATCGATCGATGACACTCCACTGGATCGATCCCTCCTGCGGCGCTTCAGCGTTGCGTGTGGGCGACTCCAGTCTTTGCCTCCACTTCCACAGCTCGTTCAACGAGCTTCCCGTCGTGCTGCACGAGTATTGAGGGTATTGTGTAAAAGCCACAGCGCGTCCTCCTTTGCCATTTCCGAAGCCATCCTCCAACAGCTTGGTGTACATCTCCTCCGTTAAAGGGTTGGCGTAGCGGAACGCAACGTATGGCTTGTGTGGCGCTGACTCCGGATTCGTCTTGTCCAGAATCTTGCACATTTCCGCTGCTTGGTACTCGCTCCACTTTCTGATCGGACTGCCACCTCCGATATCCGCGTACTGCTTCTGAATCTTTGGTGTTCTCCTTCTGCTGATGAGCGGTCCCAGGTAGTTCTGCAGGGGGCCCAGTGGAATGAGATCGGCGTCGGCGAAGAGTCGTGACAAGAATCCACCAACTTCATCGGTCGTCTGTGGTCCTCCCATGTTCATGAAGACCATCGCCGTTGGTCCTTTCTTGCTCACGGAGTTCTGCGTGACAGGGGGCACAATCGATGCCATGCCACGGTCGCTCGATGGCCATGTCCGTGGCTTGTGTTGGACTTGCTGACATTGTGCCGCCGTTGCTCGCCGCGTGAGCGTCTGGAGGGGTTGGCGGACATTCATCATTGCTCAAATATGGTCGATGTGGTTGTGTGGAAACAAACGATGAGATCGAAAGATTTGGGAGCTTTGATGCATGCCGGCGTAGATCTACTGGGGCCTGGATCACCGTCATCAAGAAGCTACGCGATCGCATTGGCTGAGGACCGAGGCTTGGATGACGACGGTGTAGGCTCAGTCCTCGTACGGGTAGCGTTCGTTCCGGACACTTTCACTTGACAATGCCAAGCATCGTGCCTTCCTCTGTTCGCGCGCGTACAATCAGTCCCCATGGAACCGGAGTCCCTTTCACCATCAAGGTCATGCTGATGTTTACTTACTCCGAACATCTACGCTGTGAGTGCTCTTCTTCACGACAACAGCGAAGATATGAGATCATGCCAATGACATGTCTATCAAGCTGCGCTCATTGAATCGGGGTAACGTCGAGAGCCTTTCTCCCGAAGATTGGTCATATCCGAGTCTCCTCATCCCACCTTACCCCGCCCCCCTCCAAGACGATCCGCTTGACAGCAGCTTCGCATGGCAATGGCAATAAGAAGCCCGTCAGTATCACGTAGGTGTGGAGACGCCGGGGAATCTTTGCTTGTCGAACCTCTTCTCCTTCTCCCAGTATAGTCTTCCTACTACACACAGCAGCAACAACAGCAACCATGTCTTTCAAAGTTCCAGATTGGGATGACTTGCCAGAGGTCGAGGGAATGCCCAAGGGTAAGCTAGTCCTCGTCCTGGATCGAGAATTTCGAGTCTCGAGTACGGCCTCCTGACAGAATCTAGGCTGTGCATGGGGCGTGTTCGACAAGGACGGCAAGAAGGACATCTACGGTACCCTCAACTTCCTCACGCCAGAGGTCATCAAGGGCGCCTACGCCGAAGCCAGAGACGGTGTCTCTGTCTCCCTCAACTGGCCCATCGGCGCCATCAAGACGCCCGGATTCGGCCGCAAGGGACTCGTGCACAAAGTCGTCAGCTTCGTCGGCAGCGCGCTCGATTGCCACGGCTACGACGACGAGATCGAATTCAACACTCAATGCAGCTCCCAGTGGGACTCGCTCGTGCACTTCCACCACCAGCCCAGCCAATCGGGCTACAACGGCACCAAGACCAACGTCGAGGAATTGACGCAAGAGCATGGCAATGAGGACACCGAGGGGAAGCTTCCCACGCTCAACCAATGGCACAAGCGAGGCGGCATGGTCGCACGCGGCGTCTTCATCGACTTCAAGAAATGGGCCGATGAGCAAGGCCGTTCGTTCAACCCCTTCAACGACGACAAGATCACCGTCGCAGACATCGAGGCGATCGCCGAGAAGCAGGGCGTGGAGTTCAAGCAGGGCGACGTGATCATCATCCGATCTGGCTTCACCGAGGCGCTCACTGGCATCTCAGGCGAGAAGCAGGGAGAGCTGATGGGCTCTCACCGAGTCTGCGGTGTGACTGGCAACGAAGACACGGCCAAGTGGTTTTGGAACAAGCATTTTGCGGCTGTGGCGGGTAAGTCTTCGAAAAGGACAAGGCCCATGGCATCCGAGACTGTCTCGGACTACGCCAGTGCTTAGTCTGTATTCTCGCATGATGTCTGACCATCGCTAACCCTTATGCCCTTTGGTGTTTAGGAGACATGATCGCGTTTGAGCACATCCCACCTATTGTCAATGGCAAGGAGGCGCCCGTGTCCGATTTGGTTCTGCATCAGTACTTCTTGGGTCTCTTCGGTATGAGCATTGGTGAGCTTTGGGACTTGAAGGCGTTGTCCGAGACTGCGGCCAAGTTGAACAGGTATACTTTCTTGTTGACCTCGGTGCCATTGAACGTGCCCGGTGGTGTTGGCTCCCCGCCAAATGCGCTGGCTATCTTCTAGGCGTCGCAGTCGAGGCGAAGTCTCATAAATAAGAAAGGCCTGTTGTCGATTGTCCAACTATGCTCACCCGACGTCCGTTTCAGAAAAAGTCTCAAGTTTGTGCGAAATGCACAAGGGTGACCCTTATTGCGGGATCGCGCAAGATACAGGTATCAGGATTTGTCGATTTCTCCGACCGGGCATCGAGCTCTTTTGATCAGATCACACCCGATACCAAGATCTGGTTTGAAAGAACCCCCACGATGTCGTCTTCACCGACCACTACCGACTTTGCGTGTGGTCTAGACCTCGACCATGCGATATGCCTGATCGAACGAGGTTCATGCCTGGACGATGGGCAACGGCTCGTCACTGACCGTGCGGAGTCCGTGGCTAACTGCCGGACCGACCTCCAAAAGGTAGCTCGCACACTGATGGACCTGACGATGGCTGAAGCGTTTTCTGGGTGCTCTTCTGGGAGCGTCTCAATGGCAGTACGCTCGAAGCGAAGCCTTCAGCCCGACTTGCGCGACTCTACCACCAGACGTCGGGCAGGACTAATCTGGAGCCCGACATGCCTGTCCTGACCATCGTGCGTCCGTCGATTGCCGGGTGTCCAGTGTCGATCTTGACTCCCTTCCCATGCCGCAGCTAACTTCACCCCACGTGCAGTCACCGACTGATCTAACGCAGCTGTTCAGATGTGGCCTCTTCATATTGGGCAGCTGCCACGGGAAGAGATTGCTTGAAGTAGAATTCTTTCCTGGGATGTACCCTACACAGCAAGCAAATGACAGCTGCCAGCGAGCAAGTTGTCCACGGGTAACCTTTCCATCAGGTGTTCTCCATTACCTGCCTCGTCTTATCCGGCCGCGCCATGACGAGGTGATAAGAATAACGCCATTCGAGCTGTGGTGAAGCATGTCGAGTATAAGGTCAGCTCTGTATCGCCACGTGTATCGCCTTCATGAGCATGTCTTGCTACACAACCGGAAGCTGACTCTGGCGGACAGCTGTGAACTGTCGTTCCTTCCGAGCCTACCCTACTTGGCAACCTTACAGCAATGTCTGCTCCAGCTGGACCGCAAGCATCGAAAGAAACCTCAAGCTGGACTCCTCCTCGTCAAGGTCGTAGAAGATCTGAAGATGACAAGCCGCCACAAAGAGACTCTCCTCGCAGCAAGCTCAACACGGACCAGACCATGAGCTTCAGGCCGCGATCAAGAGGACGGCGAGACTCATACTCGTCCAGCTCCTCACGGTCCCCATCTCCAGTCCGCCGAGAGGAACGCCGACGACCTCGAAGATACGAGTACTACTCTCGCTCTCCATCGCCTCGCCGTCGACGGAACTCATCCGTTCAAGCGAGACCAGCCCCGGAGAAAGACTGGTACCGCAAGAAGTCCCTCTGGGCAGCGGCCGCATCCGTAGCCACAATCTGTGCTCTACTGCCCACTGCTGCATCTGCGCGAGCCACGCAGAACTCCTGCAATGCAACGAAAAGTTCGGCTCAAGCAACGCGATCTTCAGCCCAAGCAACGCGGAGTTCAGCTAAAGCCACGCAGAGCTCAGCCAGAGCCACCCACAGGGGTGCCGAAGCGACGATTCAGTCTGCGCAGGCAACTTTGCGAGCCGCACAGGCTGCAGAACGGAGTGCGAGGGCGGCGGAGAGAAGCGCGCAGGCGGTATCTAACACGGCCAGGGCGAATGGGCACCAGGATCATCGAGGACGTTACATTGGCGGTAACAACAACGGCAACAACAACGATGCGCCGGGAAAAGGAAGCCAGCTGAGTCGAGGGAACAGGTCAATAGAAGAAGGATCGAGGTTTGGCGGGCAGAAGTTGCTCGAGTATGGGCCGTTGAGGGAGGCACTGTTGTCGGCTGATACAGCTGTGGGTGTTGGTCGAGGGTGATAAGCTCGATGTTTGCTAGTCCCTGTCGGCCCGTTGCTTGATATCAGGCGTTGGGTCTGCGTTCCGAGCGCTGCTGCTTGCGTGTTTTATTAGGCCATTGATTGTTTTGGGTCAATTCAGGTAATGCACGAAGATCATGAATGAATCAGACGTGCCAAATCAGTCCACTTGCAAGTAGTCCCAGGCTTCATGCCAGGAGGCCCAGTGGATCCATTGCATGGTCAAAGATGCACCGAAACCTGCCTAGGTAAGTATGTTCTGGGACTGCGCAGTCGAGAATGTCCATTGTCGTGGCATTGGATTCAAACCGGGTATGTTAGAGACAATCGTATCATACACATATCAGCGCAGAGTCTTCTCTCGGCATTTCCACATCTACTGGAACCTCTTCTCCGCCGCCTTCCAGTTGATCACGTCCCAGATAGCGCCGAAGTACTCAGCCTTGCGATTCTGGTACTGAAGGTAGTATGCATGCTCCCACGCATCAATTCCCAGCAGCGGACGGAACTGACCCACGACAGGATCCTGATTCGCGTAGGTCTTGATCTGGATTGCTCCAGTTTGTGTGTCTTGCACCAGCCACGCCCAGCCGGAGCCTTGAATGCCAGCGAGAGCGGTGTTCATCTTCTCCTTGAGCTTGTCGAGAGACCCGAAGTGCGAGTCGATTGACTTGGAGAGCGCGCCACTTGGTGGCTCGCCGCCACCTTGAGCCTTGGGTGCGAGGTTCTCCCAGAAAAGGGTGTGGTTGGTGTGGCCACCTGGTATACGATCAGCCTCAGAGTCCAGTCGAACTGTCTATGCATTCTCTTACCTCCATGGAAGTTGATCATTGGCTGAATGGCAATCTGAGCCTGAATGTCACCCTTCGCTTGCGCCTCTTGCAGTTTCTCGATCTGAGTGTTGTAGGACGTCACGTAGGTATTGTGGTGCTTCGAGTGGTGAAGCTCCATGATCTGGCCAGAAATCGCTGGCTCGAGGGCACCATAATCGTCTAGTAGCGTGCATTTGTTAGTTACTGAGTGATAAGTAATTCAGAGCCATCGAATTGATCGTACAGGCGAGGTCTGGGAGAGTAGCTTTGCCGCGAGTGAAGGTGGTGCTTGCGATAGCTGCTCGCTTCGCGGTCGATGGAGCTGCGGAACGAATGGCGGTACGCAGAGCGCTTTGACGGAGGAGAGTGGCGGCCATGTTGTGTGTGATTGTGATCGATCGATGTACAGTCGGATGCTGTAGAATAGAGTGGGTTGTGAGCGGGAGGCAGTTGCTTATTGAGCGCAAATGAAGTGCAAGTGGAAGTGGAGGTTTCTGGAGAGCTCGGAGAACCACGTCATGCCATGGAATCCATTGCGGACTCATGTCCGATTTACCGATAGATATGCACACCTTGGAAGGGAGCATTTAGCGAGCATACCTTATCCTTGCGTGCACGACAGTGATTGGAGTGACCATATCGTTCGTTGGGATTTGCTCGGACGATTGACATTGTGGCGGTAGCTGCTGTGCTTGACTTCTGCGACTTGCTCGCACGCTCGATTTCCACTTTACACGGTACCTAGCACAGGACAAGATAGCCACGACGCTACTATGCACGACACGATCTGTTGGCATCAGGCGGAACGCGCATTCAATCCACCAGCAGCTCCAGATATCTCAAGTACAGAAGGTGATGTCGTTCGCGGTGTGCTGAATAGTACATTGTATATGGAGATTGCTATACAGGCGGATGCTCCTCGGGATTTTGGCTCGCTCGCATTGTTTTTGGTTCCGTCCTCGTTTGACCAGTCGTTCGATCTGTAGCAAGCGGGAAATCAGGTTCGACTTCGTCCCATCGTCTACCGTAGCTGTCTGAACAGCTTCGGTGCAGCACACTGGCTGGCGCAGTGCATCATGTGGAAGACTATATTGAATCAGTCCGGCTGCTATCGTGAGCACACGAAAGGAGAAGCACTTACACTCCTCAACACAGTCCTCCTCGGCCTTTCCATGCTGCTCGGTTTGGTGCTGCACTCGCTCAGCGCACTCGTCGTAGTGGTGCTTCAAAGGTGCGCATGCGGAAGTCTTGAGACATTCTACATCACGCTATGGTCAGCGAATTGTTTCCAGATATCTGTGTCAATACATATGTGTAGTGTCCGTCGGGCCAGCCTATGGTCGGTAGGAGAACCTCCGCATGGGGCAAATTGTGTGAATACATCGAGGAGTCGACTTACCCTCCTCGAGCTTGGGCTTGATGTCTTCCGGCTCATCCTCTTCGTCCTCCTCCTCCTCATCTTCTTCTTCCTCTTCGGCATCATCTCCAGCCTCGCCACTCTCCTCCTCGTCCTCGTTCTCCTCTTCCTTGTTGTCCTCGCCTTCAGAGCCCTCGTCGCCACCTATTATCGAGATCCAGTCAGCCTTGAGCTTTCAGGCGCACGCGCGCGATTCGACCGCGCGATTCGACATCAGTAATTATGCCCATAGCACATGCGATCGCGCATCGTTGACATTCTTACCATCATCCTTTTGCGGCTCCTCGGCCTCCGCAGTCTGAATGCTCATGGCGGCGTAGAGGTCGGAGACATAGTCGAGAATACCCATCTTGTCGGCTGATGGGAGAGGTTGTATAGAGCACCAATGGCTGATCTGGGGAGCTGTATCTTGGTCGAGGCGTGACAGCAGTTCACTCGCAGGAGAGTCGATGAGAAACGGGAAGGTCCGGGCGGTCATTACCTAAGCCAGCCTTCTGGTTGGCCGAGAACCTCCGCATCACTCCCTTGTCTCTGTTCCAGGGTGTCCCGCCGCTCGGTCACAACACAAAGTGCACCCACTCCTGCGCTCGCTCGCCATCGACGGCGCGAATCTGCCATATCCGAAACATCTTCAGCTCAAGAAAGATGAGAGTTGAGAGGACATTCGTCGAGATCTCTCGCAAACCCAACGAACGCATCTAGGCGAAGCGGGATTCAGGGCTGTCGAGCGCCTCGTCGAGACACATCAGCTTTTCTCTATGGCGGTCCGCAGCACGGTCGGAGTTCTGCGAATCGTTTGGCCTCTGAGCTTGAAGCCTGGCTGCTCAGGTTTCAGGCGCAAGCCTACAGATCGCCTGCTCGTACGGCGACGCGCCGGCGAGATGGGGGCGCTTCGCTGTTTCTGGCTGCAGTGAAAAGCACCCTACTAGAGGTGCTTGATAAGATACAAGATAAGTGTGCTCTCAGTCTTACGACTGCTTTCATCTCTCTTTCTCTGGGTCCATTGAACCTTTCTGGAAAGCATGCCGTTCTTCTGCAACAAACCGAAAAAACCTGCGAGGAATTCTACGGAGTCAGGTTCTGTTCCTCTGCACGATCCAAACGGCAGGAGCAGCCACGCCTCTCCTCGGCAGACTTTCGAGAGCCGTAATACACTGGAGGTCAATCGGCGGAACCCTTCTGGAGCTACACGGGCAGTTGATCACGGAGGAGCAATCTCATCACTGTCAGCAGGCAGCTTGACAGAACCAGTGTCAGGCCAAAGAGTTGAGAGCGATGACGGAGCCCTGCCTTTCAGAGGCTTCCGCCGGACTTCAAAGGACACGTCCGCTCCGAATCCGGTAGCTGGAACCATACGAGTCTCTTCGGCGGAGCTGTTGTCGCCTCGCATCCGCCACCGCGAACTCGTTGTGCCAGCACGAGATGCTCGAGGTTCTTCAAAAGGAATGCCATCCAGCCCCATATCCCCGTATATGCCTTATACGCCAAGGACGCCATTCGCGCCCCACTTGACGACCAGGGAAGAGCGATTACAGGAGCGCAAACAGCTGCGGCAGTCTAAAGGGCCCATCACTGAGGAAGATCTGGTCAAGGATGGACGGGAGATTTGGGGAGATGCTTATCGATGAGACTGCTGATCTATACATCTACGGCATCTCTGCATCGGCGATGTCCAGCATCTTATTTGAGGAAAGTGTCGACGTGGGGAACAGTCACGGATTGCCAATCGAGTTGAACTACTCTTTAAGCTCGGTAGTGATGAACATGGCAGTGCCCCTAATGCCGTGTCAACGGGCAATGATGTCTTCTAGATTTGGTGGACAGCATCGAGATTTCACTGGAAGTGGAGTACCAAATACTCTGTCTCTCAATTCCAGTCACTTTCAGCGGGCGTAATACGAATGGTCATCAAAAGTCTAGATTTCAAGCGCTGCGCTCAGCTTCGAGAAATATCCTTAAGCGCCGACGGAGAGTTTTTGCTTGGCGTGCCTCTCACATCCTGTAAGCGCCCGACTTCGCCAATCAGCTTCCGAACTTGCTGTCCACCACTGCACATTATCCTCGAGAGCTGCAGCGAGCATTCGATTGGCAAGTGAGCGCTATGCATACCGGAGCGCTCAAGTGCGTTCGCAGAGTAAGTTGCTGGACGACTTTCCGTCTCATTGTCATCTTTCATATCTTTGCGCAATATGGGTAGAGGGGACATCATTTACTTGAGCTACAGCGCGCTGGTGCTGCTGTCCATGGCATCGTATGCGGACGCAGACCTCTGGACTATCGACATCGATCTAGGTCCTGCGCCGTCGCCCGAAGACGGGCCACCATTCTCAGCGAACGCATCGAGAGACAAGTCTCTTCTGCCATACCAGGTCATCGGCGTGGTCGGAGCGTACTTTGCATCGATCCTGATCATCACCACACTACTACTCACAGTCGGGAGAAGCCGACGGAATCAGGCGTTGAGTGCCGGCGCGAGACCAATGGAACTGGTGAAACAGCTGGGAAGAACGTTCGACTCACCACAGGCAACACATAGCCTGCGAGGCTGGGGAGGTGCTAGGAGGATGAAGAGCGCGACGAGCAGCATTAGAAGCGGTACAAGCAGAATGAGATCTCCGGCGACGGAAAGTGTGTCAAGTTTCGACCCGACGGTCATTCGCAAGGATCGTGAACGACAAGAGGACGACTTGGCCCGCTTTTACGAACATGTGTACGAGTTTGAGGAAGCGAGGACACAAGGAGTTGATGCGGCAGCCGCCAACTTCGTTCCAGCGATCCGACAGCCAGTTCCACCTAGAATTCGTACCAATATACCGACCCATCTGCGAACGGATTCGAATGGTCTCCAGCGGAATGATGCGTATCCCGCAAGCCCTCGGGCACCGATATCACCAGCCATGCGTGCCATCTATCCGCCGCCAGACTACTCGACCGCGCCTCTATCGCCCGGCTACTCGCAGGCACAATCCCCAGCGAGGAAACGAGATGCACGAGTCGTATCATTTGGCAACGCCCAGATGATCAACACCGGTGTGCCCAAGAGTACAAGAAGCAAGCTTAGGAGACCACTTAAAGACATACAAATCAGCGGTCCGATGAGAGACGACAACAGCGATGGCGCGCGAACGCCTCTTTCCCCTCGCTTCTACACCGATCCTGGTATCCCACCCGAGCCCGCGTCGGCGCACACTATCGACAGCCAGCATTATCCAATTTCACCGGCAACGATGAAGAGTTGGCGCGAAGGCGACGAGTACGAAGATTACAACGACGTGGACGCTGCGCGACCCATACCAGAAGCCAGTCCTCAAAGACCAGGCGTCACAAGGCTCAGTCCGCCTCCTCGCAGACTCAATGTGCCCGTCATCAACACCGACAAGGCTCTCCCTTTCCGAGAGTATCAAAACCACTTCCCGACTTCACCCCGAGCTTGGAATGTCAAGACGACTGTACTCGAGACGAAGGGACGCATGCAAGGTCCTGTGACGGGCCAGGCTACACCGTACAGTGCTTACATGCCCGACAAGATGATCACGCCTGTGACGGCGACGTTCACAACGAGAGCTGAGCGGCTGCAGAAGCAGAAGGAGGAGAGGACGTTGAGAGGACCTATTGCTGAGGAGGATCGAGTGAAGGATGATCCGGAGCTTTGGAGAGACCCCTATAAATGATCTAGTTATACCAGCGAGCAACCCAGCACTGCCCCTTGATCAGTATGTGTGTTTCATGAACGTACGCTCTCATAGCCAAGACGATCCCTTGTACATCCGCCAACGCAATGCAGTACCTGTGATTCCGAAGTGCACCCGGTGCGGAGAAATCGGGCAATGGCACCACAATGAGAGAGGATGCAGCACTGCTTCCCGTACATACTCAACTTCAACTTCACCTCCTCCGTGGTGACCTTTGCAAGTCTTCGACGAGCACTCTGGGCACAACGCGACTAAATACCACATCCTCCGCACGAGACCCTTTGACCGATTACCCCACGCCCGCCGATGCCGCAATCTGGAGAGGACCGCGGTTCCAAAATGCCCCAGGCCGACGCTCCGCACAGCCGAAGCATGTGACAACACACTGGCACCAGTGCACCACCCATCGGCCGCCCGGTCGCCTACAATACGATCGCAAGTCTCGTCATGGCTCAGCATACGCCTTGCGCCTGGCATTGGCTGCTGCCCGACTGTCGTCGGCGCCGCGACGAGCACGACGCGTCTGCAAGAGCTGTGGGTAATTCTGAGATCCCTGCGTATTTCATAGCACGTTTTCATCTGAGCATTTTCATCTCAAGCAAGAGGAGGATCGATTGCACACATTTGGTCGGCGGTGTTCTCAATCATTCGGCAAGAGCTGGGCGAGGAAGGGATTCGAGGAAGGGATTATGAGCATGTTTGTATCCGCACCGAGCGCGTGGGATGCCTGGGGATCGTTGCATCCTCCCATGTCGCTTATCTTGCTTTTTAAAGGTCACAACCTCACGGCGACTGCGAGACCGGAGGTGCACCGCTGACAGACCAATGACAGGTTCCAGAGAACAGAACGTGTTGGCGGACGAATCTCGCATGCACCGCGGCTACGACGGACGGACGCCCGGTATCCATGCAGAAGATTAACCGGGCTCTCAGGACCCACTTGGCGCCTAGATAAACCTCGACGTCAGTCCATCCGGCTTTCAACGGACATTCCATCAAAGAAGCGATTCAGTTCCATCGATGGTCATCAATACCATTGAGCAGCATCAATTGCAACGGGCCCCTGCGACGTATCACTTTTGTTGTTTCATTGCTGCGAGCCTGCGACTCAGGTGTGGCCTGAGAACGTGACATCGGGGAGTTCCGGAACAAGTCAGGGCATTGACGTCGAAAATTTTCGAGGCGCGCATGGACCAGATCTGACCCGAATCGTCAGGAGCCGTATCCGGAGTCGGTCTCATCTTCGCCAGGTTGAAGCATCATCGACTGTGAGTTGAGCCCGGGCCCGCATAGCAGAGAGTTCCTCGTGGCGATAAAGACGCTGTGATGGAAAAGGTTGGCGTGTGTTCGAGATAATCTCTACGACGGCGGATGGCGGCCTCTTTATATTTCTCCCGTCTATGGTTGTGGAGCATGGCTGTTCATCGGGCCAAACACTGTCTCTGCCGTCGGCTACACCCAGGCCCCAGGCGATGCTTGGCCAATGATGGTTTTCTTTTCGGTGCGGTGGAAACGTCCAAGCTCCCCAACAAGTGTCCGGACTTTTAGCGCAGAATTCTCTCCCTCCCTCTCGCCCCAGCTCCAGTCTCTTCGTTCTTGCCTGACCTCCCATCTCAAGCTCGATCAATCGCTCTCCAATCCATCTCATTTCACATCACATCCATCAAGATGGCCTCCTCTCTTCGCATGGCAGCCCCCAAAATGGCCTCTTTGGCCGCTCAGAGCTCCGTCAAGGTCGCTCGCCCAATGATGAAGCCAGCGCAGCTCAACAAGTTCGCCCGTGCCTACTCCGGTGGTAAGACATCCATCGAAATGCAGCTCCGACCATCATCAAAGGACTGTGTGTAGCTAGGACAAACCCATTGACACATTGTTGTGATGCAGCCGCCGCCCGCCAGACCTCTGCCTTCAACACCATGAAGCGCACCTCCACCCTCATGAACTCCGCCCGCACCCAGGTCTCCACCCAGGCCAAGCGTGCCTACTCCTCTGAGATGGCCAACGCCCTCGTCCAGGTCTCCCAGAACATCGGTATGGGTTCCGCTGCCATCGGTCTCGGTGGTGCCGGTATCGGTATTGGTAAGAAACATCCATTGGAAGGAAACAAAACATGAATTGGACAAAAAATCGCTGACCCCAGCCACAGGTCTCGTCTTCGCGGCTCTCCTTCAGGCTGTCGCCCGCAACCCATCTCTCCGTGGCCAGCTCTTCTCATACGCCATTCTTGGTTTCGCTTTCGTCGAGGCTATCGGTGTAAGTTCACAGCCGAGGCTAAGCCATCACCAAAATCACCCGGACCATCGTACTGACATACCACCTACAGCTCTTCGATCTCATGGTTGCCATGATGTGCAAGTACGTCTAAGCGTTGGACCTTCGGAATTCGTGGTGGAGCGTTTGGCATTGTAACAGTATGGAGTGTCGACTCGCACCTTGGGATAGACGCCTGGAAGCTAGAGAGGTCCTTTGGATAGAAGGCCGTCTGTCTGTACGACCCGTTATCTGCGAGGTTGTCGGAGACGGTGCCGCTATGTAAATGCCCGACTGGACGAGAGTCCTGATACGGGCTTCAAATGCACTGATCGAACTCACTTCTCGTCACATCGGTGACCACTGCTTGCGTTCTCTTTCGCGATGTCAGGCGGCAATACTTTCTCACGGATGTCCTGTGATTCATGCCACCGTACGCAACGACACAATTGACAATCCACGCTTTGCCCAGGTCGAGGTCAACGGAAGTCTACACTGCACTCAAGTTGCTTTGATATGGCCAAGGAGCCTGGAAAGCACCAGAGCATCATGTTTATCCAGCCTTTGGCTTCTCGACCGCTTCTCGACCGAGCAACATGCAGAACATAAACGGGACGCAGATGAACATGAGGTGTTGAAACCAGTCGCTTCAATATAGCCGCAGTTGTCCTTCTCAAAGAGCTTCCGTACACCACACTTGCCAACATCACGAGTGGAGGACTAGGAACGAGGAAGCGCCTGAGTAAGACGCAGAGGTTTCCATGAGTCTGCGATGCCTTCGGTGTCAACGTTCGACCTCGTCGTTGTCACTGGCAAGGTGACGGCGATTCCCCCTGGTCGTGTTGGTGCCGTGCCTTGGTGGTTGATGGTGCAAGTCACGGACCCTGCAAACTCCTGGGATTGGAACTCTTGACATTACTTGAATTTACTTCCATCTCCTTCGCGGTTTCCAAGAACCACGGTCGTTACGGAGCTTACTCAAACCCATCACAAATCACAATGGGTACAGCTTCGTATGATCACGACGCAAAAGATACTTTCACCGTACTGGTGACCGGAGCAAACAGGCAAGGCGTCTGGAAATCTGATGCATGCACGAATTGAATCCCACGGCTGACACACCACAACAGCGGTCTCGGCTTCGCCCTCTGTTGCCGTCTCATCGATGAGTTCCTCTACACTCGACCACAAGAACAGCATCTGAATCTCCTCTTCTCAACCCGCGATAGCAAGAAGGGTGACGACACGAAGAAGCGACTACAGGAACACCTCGCCAAATTCTCTCGGACCGCGAATGGCACCACACTGGGCATCAGCCAACTACTCGACGCTCGCATCCACCTCGAAAATGTCCTCGTCGATCTCCTCAAGCTCACAACCGTCAAGTCTCTCGCCGAACAACTCCTCCGTCGAGGCCAAAGACTGGACGCCGTGGTCTGGAACGCCGGCATCCCAGGCTGGCTCGGCTTGAACTGGCCCAAAGCGATATGGAGCGTCTCGACCGATCTCGTCCACGCCACGACGTATCCGGAGTACATGAGATCCGACCTTGGAGCTTTGGCGAAGCTGCAACTCAATGAACAGAAAACCGGCGACTCTCCGGAACCGCCCCTAGGCCGGGTCTTCACGGCGAACGTCTTTGGTCATTACATGCTGACTCACTGGCTGAGCCCTCTGATGACCGGGGACACACGCATCGTGTGGACATCGAGTATCAGCGCTTTACCGACCTCGCTCTCTCTGGATGACATTCAAGGTCTGCAGACGCCTGCGACATACGAGTGCTCCAAGCGGCTAACGGATCTCCTCGTCCTCACCTCCGAGCTCCCCTCCGCGAAACCTTTCATGCAGTCCTTCTTACCGACTTCAAAGCCCGACTCCACGCCGAAAATGTACGTCACGCATCCCGGCGTCATCGGCACATCCATCGCGGGACTGAACGCGGTGATGGAATTTTTCATGTTCCTCGCCTTTGTGTTCGCGCGGCTGTTCGGTTCGCCTTGGCATGCCGCGCAGCCGTACAAGGGAGCCGTGAGTGCGGTGTTTGCTGTGCTGTCTACGCAAGTACCGGAGTTGGAGCAGCGGGATGGGAAAGGGAAGTGGGGGTCCGCGGTCAGTGTTTCTGGTGACGAAAGGGTGGCTCGGACGGAGGTCGATGGTTGGGGCTTTTCTGGTCGGGTCGGATCTGTTCCTGAAGGTAGCGTGGTGGGTTCGCGTGGGAGATGGCGTGATTTAAAGGATGTTACGGACGAGTCGCGGAGGGAGTTTGAGGAGACGGGTAGAGAGGTGTGGAAGGCAATGGAGCAGATGAGAGAAGAGTGGGAAGCACGACTAGGGCCGCTGAATGTCAGTGCTACGAAATAGCGCTTGGGATTATATAAGTAGAGGCATTTGTCAACGTACATATTGAAACCAAAATGCAAGCTGTACGGGTCATTTCTATTCGAAGCCGAGTCCAACTTCATCACATCTTCCTCCATCAGTTGACTGGCACTCCATTGGTTACATTTCCATAACCCAACGCAGTATAATTGCCAAAGCAGCTGTACTCATACTTCGCCTCCTCCAGCTTCGTCGCCTGCACCTCCATAAAAGTCGTGAGCTCACACCATCCATCGTCACGCTGGCCACACTTGTCAAAGCTAGCACCGAGCGGGATCGTGCGCTGATTCAGAATGAAGTGGATGTATCTCGTCACGCCTCCCTCATCGTACTTGTCGCCCGACGACCGATCCCCAGACAGCGGCTTGGGTGTCTCAATGATTTCCACGTCCAGGCGAGCGGCGAATGGTGTGACGTGTGAGACGATCAGGGTCCGGTTGCGTTCGATGTGGTCTGTTGGCAGAACTTTGGCGAATTGAGTGAGGCCAAAGGCCGTCAGGATCGCGGCGATGTTGGTGTCGTGGGAGAAGTCGAAGTTGAGGGATTGGTACAGTGGGAACGTCGCTTCGTTACTGTCCAGCGTGACGTTGACTTGGGCTGTGGGCTCGGTGATCAGATGGTGCTTGAGTCGGGCGAGAAATTCCACAACGTAACCGATCCCGACGCCGCGGCCGGTGGGCGATTCGAACATGTTGTTTCCGGAAAATTGAAGGTCGATTGTGTATTCATAGCTTTCCCATTCTTCGTAGGTGAAAAGGCGACAGAAGGGCGAGTAGCCGAGCGCGACTGTTTCGTATGCACACAATGACTGGGCATTGTACACGTCGACGACAGTCCAGTTGAAGCCCGTGCTGTTCGCGTTGAAGCGCTTGACAGCATCTGCGAGATAGATGTTCTCAAACTGCGCTGGTTAACACCCGATATGATTGCAGGATTGGCGGAAAGGACTTACCACCAATGAAGCATTGTTTCCGCCAGTAGAAACAGGCTTGTTGGAATTGGGGCAGTTGAAATACCCGGCTAAGGAGTTGTTCCACGCCGGCGGACCAGAGCCCTCAATGGCCAGGACCTGGGTAGAATCAGCAAAATCGTCCCTCAATACCACACGGGCACCATACCAAGCTTGCGTTGTTTGTCCATCCGAGCCCAAAGAAACCCTGGAAGGCGTCAGCGTATTTCTAACCATCAACATCGGATCACTTGGACATACCGCTAGGAAGTACTCGGCAGACTCCCGCATGCGGCTCTGGGTAGTAGATCGAGCAATGATCTTAGTGCCGTTATTTGGGTTGAGATGACCGTACATGATCTGACAGAACGACGAAGTTAGTAAGTAATGCATCGTTCAGTGCACTGCACAATACACACCTGATGCAAAGTGCCCGAGTCGAAAAGCTCTTGCTTGCCAATCGGGACCAAAATCTCAGCGCCGAGCTTATACGTCCATGTGTTAAGGAAGTCCAGCGATCCATTGAAGTGAGCGTGGCCCAGAGTGCCGTTGGTGTAGTTTCCCAATTTTCCGGCCAGTGTTGGTGCACCAGAGCCGGTGGTCGGATAACGAGAGCCGTGACGAGACAGCATGTTCAGCTGGACGATGCACGCATTGCGTGGCAGCGAGTACTCATCCACACCGAAGCCATCCGGGTTTGGAAAGTAGTGGGAGAGCTGGCCGTGCATTTGGAAGATGTTGCCATTGTCGATGTTGCCCGCAATGGGGACCTGGGTCTCCAGTGGACTGTTCGGGATGTAGGGCTGCGATGGGAGCTGCTTAGCGAAGGTCACTTGTGCTGGATACGGTCGGCTACTTACTACAGAAGTGAACGGAGCCGGATTGTACTGGGCTAGGAACGCTGCCTCGCCGGTCGGCGTTGGTCCTACGTATCGTCAGCATTCATTCATATTGACCACCGAACGACATGGCATACCCGGGAAGTAATTCGGATCCGTCTGGTAGTAGTCCGGACCTCCACTGGTAGCCGAGCTCGACTGCATGGTCACAGCCTGAGCATTTCCAACCAGTGCCACAGCAGCGGCAGCAACGTAGCTCCTGTACATCATGATGAACTGTGCCACGATGATAGCAAACAAGACAATCTGGGCGACCAGCAGGACTCGCTGGGACAGTCGGCTTCTTGAGATGCGGTCGAAGGTGGTATTAGCCGGCGCGTCCTCGTCCGTCGGCTCCCGACGGGTCTTTGTAGCCATTCGATGATCGACGTCTGCAGGTGTCGCTGCGCTCCCTCGCCCGCTTGAGCCACCTCGCCTAGGTTGATAAAGTTGCGACGGACGTCATGTATGTACGAGGAAGTCCCTAGAACGTGTGATTGGAAGTACCTCAATGGAGCCCGGAATAGCTAGAGCGGCTTACATAAGGCGAGTAGAAGCTGCAGCTGGGAAAACGAAGCCGCATTGGGCATTCGATATTCGCGGTCGATATGCCCGCAAAAGCAATGCACGATTGTCTTGGATTGGCAATTCCAGCATTCAGTCATCGCCATCATAATCGTGATTCACTTCGCGAGCGACAAGCTTCCCAAGCTTCGGCGGTGATGCTTGGTTCGCCAGCCCTCGGAATCTGGTTGCCGGGAAATCGTCACACACGTGCAAGGAACGAGATCTGGACCATTCAACATCGCACGCTGCTACCACGTGTTGGAGATGCGGTTCATGGTTGACAATAGCCTAAAGGATTCTAGCATCAGTGGCTTATCGCGTCGACATTGATGGCCTGGAATTGATGAGAACGAGGTGCGAAAGGATTCTATGATGCACAGAGTCATTCTCGCAAGCCTCAGTCTACGCGTTCATGCCGTGCGCTGGAAACGTCTCCGATGGAAGGTCTTTCTCGGAGGACTTCCTCATGATCTATCGTCTAACACTTCGACGACCTCAACGATCTCGAAGCGTCAGCGGAGTAGAAGGCGAGATACACTCTCACGAGACATCATGTCTACGCCTTCCGCAAGTTCCTCTTCAACTGCTCAATCTCCTCATCACTCATCTTGCACTGGATCCTCATATACTCCTCCGCGCTCTTGTGCTCCTTCAAGATCATATCAATCGTGCCATCCATGTTCTCCTTCTTACTGGACACCATATTCAGCACTCCATCCCGATTACCCTCCAGCGCCGGGTTCTTCAGCAGCCTCTCGATGAAGAGCGGCTTCAACGGTGCCAGGCCTTGATCCGTCAAGCTGTATTCCTCACTGATCTTCTCTTTCGGTACGTTGACGAGCAGAAACAGCAGTGCGACGAGTACACCTGTTCGATCCTTACCGGCCGTACAATGCACCAGACAAGGGCTGGGATCGGGTTGTGCGAGATGGCGGAAGATCTTGCCGTAGGCCGATGGGCCGGCTTTCAGGATGTCGCGGTAGGCGGTGACGAAGCCTTCCGGTTGACCGGAGGTGTAGTGTTTGTAGCGGATGGCGACTTGTTCGGGACCGTAGTCTTGCGTCGCGAAGACGGGCACCCATTCTCGCTGCATGCCGGCAGCTTCGAAGGGATCTGAAGCGCTGACTTCGACGCCCGCCCATTCGGGGCCATCGCGTTGAATCTCTTGGTTGGATCGTAGGTCAAATATCTTCTTTATTCCTGGAGGAGGACTAGTGGTTAGTATGGTAGACTGTCACTACTCACACATGGTGAAGACTTGAGACCGACCTTACCTAGATCCGAGCTCATCTTTTTGAGGCCATCCTCTGTAGCTTTCGTCGGATCTGCAGATCGGAAGACGAGGCCGGTCTTGACATAGCTTCCATCGGAGATATCACGGAAGTTGTGAATCCCAGGAACCTCCACGAACGGCGGTGATGGGAGTTCGGCAGCCATTGTGTGTGTCTGAAGCGTGAGTGTGATGATGGACAGCGATCATCGAGCAGGGCAATTCGTGTCAGGTTCAGCCGAGGCCGAGGAACCCCCCGTCATATCAAACGCCGACACCCCGCGACGTTGATGTTGAGCCGAGTTGAGAACACTCCTGCGGAGACCATCTTTTCGCCTGATGCAACAAACTGCTTGAGAGCGCTTCCGCACGAATGCATGCGGCAAGTATAAGGAGAAGGTACCATTGCCCGAATCAAGTGCCAAGAATCCACAAGAGCGTCGAGTACAACTCTGAAGCATTGGTGCCAGAATTCGCACATGTAGCCCGATCTCGGCGTAGAAACCGCCATTACGACTACGAGGGAAGCATCCCCTTGTTATCGTTGATGAGATCTCGTCCTTCCGCGATAATGAAACATGAATCCTCGTTCTCAACATGCAGGCTTGAGTGAAGGACCTGGAGTCGTTCGATGCCCCGCTCTTAATAACGCATGGCAATAAGGAGAACATCTACAAGGATATTTGACGTTCCAACAGCCTCGCCAACGCACGCTGCAATCAGTCCAGTTGGAGAGATTTGCTGCATGTCGACCGCTGTTGAGAAGCAGAGATGCCCAAGGCGATTCACATCGATGAGATCTCGGTCATGAGGCCGTAAGTTTCATCTCATGCGCGCGGGTTGCTCTCAGGAGCCGCAAGAACAGGTAATGCAGGCGTTGCATCATGAATGGGCCTAGTCGAGGCTATTGGTAGCACAGTGCTATGTTCCACCTTGGAACTCGTGTCTCTGGCCGTTGTGTTGCTAGGTCATCGCAAAAGATCAGACACGGAATTTTGGTTCGGCAGATCTGCGATAACGTCCATCAACCAAGGGCCGTACGAAGATCTATGCATGGCGTCGAAAGCTAGAACACTAGCAGAGCTTCCACTGTTCGGCCGTGGGCCAGCACGCGGGATTCACGTACGACACCTCCGAAAGGAAGACTTCTTGCAGCAAGTGGTTCGTCTCACCCGCGACCCCTTCGGCCTTCGCCTTCTGATCAGATTATGGGCCCTTGTAAGAGCAAGCATCGCTTGTTCATCAGGGTAGTTCTACGCTGCTCGCAATCGGTTGTCAAAAGTGCGGGCTACGGAGTCGGAGAATTTCGCTCCAGTGCGGCTCAAAGTTGAACGGCAGATGCAAGGTACGACGCCAAATCTGCATCCGGAGACGAAACATGAACGGCGTGCTCAAGCACCTGGATGCGTTGCTGCCCGAGTTTCTGGTGTGCGATGAAGGCTTGCATTGCGATGCTCAATGCTTCTCGGTAGGTGTCATATCGAGGACGACCAACGACATGATCTCCTCCTCTACTGATTACAAGACACTGAGGACTCTCATCTATCATCAGCCTGTCAGTCGATGATTTGCCGAACGAGGCTTGCCGGGGAAGATTCTCCTCGCGCCAATTGCGGCGTGAGTAGGACGACTTTGAATTTTAGCCGAGCGAACGGACAATCCACCGGGCCGGTAAGGTTCGGGGAACGGTTTAAACCGGGTGCTGGGGGGACGACAGGGCCCGGGCGTTGACGATTGGTGCTTCTAAAAGTTCTTTGTCTGGAGACGCTGCATCTCATGCAGAGTGACAAGATGCAAAGTGCAGGCGTGCGCGAACCGTCTTTGTTACCCTGCTCCGCACCTTCTCCCCTCTTTGGTACAACGAACCCTTCGCGACTCCCCCTCGTACGACATCGTTTGTCCTCACTGACTGATCGACCGACAATCCTGTGTTGCGCTCCACGACGAGCCGCACGCGCCAACGTCAACTCGTGGGATCCCGACACCCTGTTGTGATGAAACACAGGACATACTGGGAGAAGAACACAGCATAGGCGACACACAAACAAACGTTGCACAGACGATCGGTCGCACACGGCCGCATTGAGCCAGCGCCGCGTTCACGTCGGTCTCTCATATCGCCGAGACACTCATTCATACACACACACACACACGCATTCACCACACTCGCGCGCTGGCATGACTTGACCGCCGCCTTCACCGCGTTAAGGTTCCGCCTACCTGGATCATCCTGCGGCAACTTCACCAACATGTCAGGCTACGGTTCGGAGCGAAGTCCACTGGACCCTCCACGTCAGGATGTACTACCGGCATCACAATACCTCCAAGAGCGTCTGGAAGAGAGAAGATCGAGGGCGACCCGACCGAAACGTTCACGACACACCGACTTTGGTCCGCAGCCAGGTCGCGACGATGACATCTTCCTTAACGAGGCGGAGACACACCGTCAAGCCCGGCGCTTCGACAGCTCGCCAATGGCACCGAGCGCGAGAACGTCGGATCTCGGTCATAGCAGCAACAGTGGGCGGCGTCGGGCGCTGGGTACACGGGACATGGACGATCAGTTGGATCGATTGAACAAGCAGAACTTCGCCCTGAAGCTGGAAATCGACCATCGTCGCGATCATATGCACAAGTTGCAAGAACAATTGAACGGAATGCGTGAGCAGGTCGAGCGGGCAGAGAGGATGGAGGAGGAGCACACCGAATTACTGCGCATCAACTCCCAACTGGTGGAAGAGTTGGAGAAGCGGGACAAAGCTGTGGAGGAAGCCATGGACATAATATGTGATCTGGAGGAGCGTGTGAACGATTTGGAGGAAGCGAACAGCGTCACCAGGCCGTCTACTGCGCACGCCGACTCAGGATATGCTGGCACAGAACTTCATGACCAAGATCCGCCGTCGAACAAGATCAATACGCACCCGACTACGCCGCAGATTAAGCTCCGAGAGCCTTCTGTCCCTGGATTAGCGGCTTCACAAACATTGCAAGGACTTTTGGATGAGCAGACACCGGCACGGCCTAAGAGGCAGCCGAACATTCTGAGCCAGCAAAAGCCAAGCACGCGTGCTTTGCGCAGTGTCTTTCTGGAGAACGCAAAAGAACTCCACCCGGTCAAGAGCTTCCAGTCATTCCTTTCCCGTCAGGAAAGCAAACTCGGCGATGAAGTCGATGATGCGCTGAGCTCGCCGAGACTCAGTGTGCTGAGTGAGAGCAGCTTTCCATCGATCTACAGCCCGAAGCAGAATCTCAGCCCGGACCACTTCGCCTGGGAGAATGCCGCTGAAGACGATTCTCGTGCATCGCCGGCCGGAACTCGCTCACATCCGCGGCAGGACAGCATTAAGAGAGTTAGTCAATGGATGTCCGAACACGACGCGGCTAAGCTCACTCCTTCCAAGTCGAACACAATCTCGAAGCCTTTGCAGCAGGACAGCGACGTCTGCATGCCGCCACCCTCCATCCAACGGCCCGATATGCCTGAATCGCATTACCAGTCGCTGAACGATGCTTTACATGCAGCATCGACGAGATCTTCGAACGCCATCGGTGACCGCTCGTCGTCTAGCGAGTCGCACACCAGGTTGATGCGGAGGCCGCACCACGGCCTGCCGCGAAAATCGGGCCCCCCTGGCACGTCACATGGCGAGCCTCTCTTACCGCCCACACCAGACAGTGTCAGTACGAGAATGCTGCGCGATTCGAGATCCAGCATACTTGACGACAGATCTTTACTAGACATTACTCCCGCTCCGGTAAAAGGTTTTGATGCGCTCGAGCCTGGGCTTCGAACTGCACCCAAGCAGATGAGATCATCCGTTGAATTGCGAACTGCATATTCTAGCAATTTGCAGCATCGGGACCAGGCTCATGGGGTACCAGACTTCAATGAGAGCTCGGACGACGAGGAGTTTGGAGATGCTGATCGACTGTCTGGAGACATGCTTGACTTTGGGATTGAATATGATTGCCCCGATGGGAAGAGCATCAAGATGGGTACACCGAGTCGATTCCTCAAGGGATCGCAGTCGCCTCCGAACTTCGACGGGAATAGCATGACGCCTCACGATCGGATCTTCTCACCACTGAGAAGGCCGCGATCTAGTGAGAACGGTTCTTGGAGCGCTCCAGCCAAACCACGATTGTCACGAGTCGAGACGAGTCCGACCATGCTCAGCACGCTCGGTCGGATGGCGAGCGGTGGTGGCAAGGTCTCCATCTCGACGCACACCATAACAAGTCCTCGCTCTGTCGACTCTGGATCATCTGGCCATCGAACAGTCATCCCGAGCGATCAGCAGCAGCAGACGAATCACACGTCTCCAGAGGCCGTGCAGGGTCGTTCGCGACTACACTCGGAAGTAGCCTCACCCAATCGTTCTCGAACATCGCCTTCTCCAGGCAGAGCTCTAGGTCTAAGGACCCAACGACTCTTCAGGCGCATGAGCAGCAGTCACGGGAGCGATCGTGAGCAATCACCTCTGCCCACCTTGACCACCACACCGTCATCGGCATACGCTGACAGTGTCCCTATCGAAGTCCGACGACCTATGACAAGCCACAGCCACCATCGCCCTTCAACGAGGAATGTGGCCGGCACTTCCGCAGCGCCCCATACTCACAAATTGCCAGATCTACAACGGTCCACGTTGCAGACCCGAACCAAGACAGAATCTGACACCCATCGATCACCCTCCTCTGTCGGTCCAAACGGCATCGAGAAGGAGAAACGATCGCTGTTCAAACGCAGCAACAGCGTCAAGAACGCTGATACAGCGAGAGCTGCCACCAGCATGGAGACCCGGCGTAGAGGCAGCATTAGAGATGTTGTGAGTACAGCGCGGCGACCATGGCGATGAATGACGATACCTCTGAATGACCTTTCGGCGTGCCTTTCTACCATTGTAATCTTCTCCTGAGTGGCAGCATTTGAGCTTACTTGATTTTGAAGTGGCGTGTTTGATGGGATGTGGAATTCCGGCGAGCGCGAGGCCACCCGATACTTCCTTTTACTTACCACAACGACTGTTACACTATTCGCGTATGTAACACTATTGACGACTACCTACGACGCATTGCTTCACTCATTTGTGCTCAACTAAATGTCCTGCCACTTGGCGGCCCGGCTCAAGATGCCGCTCCAGCGAACTTGCTTCATCCTTCACGACGAGATACCTCAATGCAAGGCAACAACCTCGCATATCGTCTCGAGACGACCGATGTGACAGACAATGATACTTAGATGAAGTTCTCCGACTATTGTACTTCAGACTGGATGATCGCAACTCAGCTACCGACCCAGTGCATCAATCCATCCACCCAATTCTCAACCTAGGCACCATCTCCCTCCCAGCCTACATCCTCCCATTCTCCACTTCCGCAGCGTTCCTCTACTACAAATTCACAAAACGACGACCAGCGCAAATCCACCCACCATGGCGTCCTCAACCACAATCCATGAAAACGACAGCAATCCTCACATCGACCTTGTACCTCGCTACTTTCCTCTACACGGCCACGACCACCGTCCTCTTCCCTGCACAGAAGCACCCATTCCCCGCCCTCGCAACCGCTCACGTTCTCGTCTTGACCGCGTTGGAGACATGGCTCGCTCGAACGGAGATATCGGCGCGAGGATTCGTCGCGGCGGGGTGGATGTATATCGTCATGGACGGCTTCAGTCCAGGATCAGTCGAGAGGACGATTTCGGCGGTAGTGTTGTCATTGCCTGCCGCGAGCCGATTCAGTGGTAGCGAAGATGGTGGGTTGGGCTTGAGCGGAGCGTTGTTGGTAATTATTGCACTGCGAGACGTCTTGCCGGAGCAGATCGTGGAGAGAGGATGGTGGGTGGTCGTGCCGCTGGTCATGGCATTGATGTTGCCATGTGCGGCCGCAGTTGGGAACCGACTGAGCATCGTTCGCTGGCTGCTCGCGACTGTCCATAGTACGGTGCGCGAGATCGGCCAAGTTGTCGCCGGCCTCGAGCTTATGGTCGTCGGCAGCGGGATCTCAGGCTTTGCGTGTTCATGCCTTGGTTGGTGGCCGTTGATTTCCGATCGTGGCCTGTCACCTCCCCTGACCTCGACTGGCGGTACGTTCGTTTTCAGCGCGCTCGTTTACCTTCATGTCTGGTCGCTGCTGGCACATCTGAGGCGCCGCCGGGATGGTGTTGTGCATCGAGGCGATCGTGAGGCGAGCACGCAGAAGAACTTGCGCATTTCTGTTGGAGCGACTGGCTGGACGGTTGTGCTTTTGTCTTGCTTTTGGTTGATGCTGCTGGTTTGGAAGGTAGCAGGGTCCTAGTGATTGGTATGAAGAGGTCTGCACAGCTCCGTACATCGACTCCATGTCCGGCGATGTGTACTTTCAAGGCTCTTGAAGTGATCGCCTTTGGACCGTGGTGTAGAATACATTTTGTACAGAGCAGAGCAGGCTAGAACGCTTTCACGATTGCAATCTCAGGCCGTAGGGTGTGCAAACCCTACAACATATTCCTCCTCCAAGCTCGGTTGGCCAACTCTTCAATTTCCTTGACTTCTACCGGTCCCTTCACAGAGTCGTCAGCCAGACTTTCGACCACAGCCTCAGCGACCAGATCCGCCTTCAATGGCTTGGCTCCACCAGCTCCCATCAGCCAGGTCAGGTTTCCTCCGGTAAGCGAATTTGCGAGGAACCCTCCGTACGTCACAGCAGCCATCGGCATCGTGAACGTCCGCGAGGAGTCGTACAGGAAACCCGGTCGAATAAAGACATTCCTCATCCGTGGAAACGCCGAAGAAACCGTGCTCTCCGCCTCGCGCTTCGTGTTGATGTATCGCCCAGGCAGGATCGGCGCACCCGCCGCAGCAGATATATAGCAAAAGGCCTTCACACCACTATCATTCGCCTCCCTCGCCAACGCAATCGCAGAGTCCCGATTCATAAGCTCGTATGTGATTTGTCCGTCCTTCTCACCCGGCTCAATCGCTTGACCCGGCTTTCGATCCATGGGATTCGTATTTCCTCCTTGTTTCGTCGCCGAGAATGCCCGCCGTAGTCCCGCGATTGGCGACTCCTTGCCTGTGAGCACGCCTTTGTAGTCTGCTTCGAGGAGGATCCCCATCGAGTGTACGACCGCGTTCGCGCCGTCGAGGTCGGATTTATAGGTTTCCGGTTGGAGGATGTTCGCTTTTCGCCATTGGACTGATTTCGACCATGCTGGTGCGGTTTGGTGGGAGGAGACGGAGGGCCAGTTGGGTTCGCCGGAGCGACTGGAGGTCTTGTCAGCATGGAGCATCGTTGTTGGCGATTGCCATGTGTATACCTTATTGACACAACGTCCCAATCTCTTGCCACTGCAGCCTTGCAGATTCTACTTCCCAGAAATCCATTGCCGCCGCAGACAACCAGCTTCTTCTTCGCCATTGCAGCTGTCGCCGATGCTGCCATCGTTGAGGTGGTATTGTCTGTGCTGCCTGCCACTTTGTAGGATCTCGTTTCGAGTGTTGTGATTGTGAATTCTATTTGAACGCGCTTTGACGAGTGAGACTGCGGAATATCACTGTTGATGTGGCTGTGAAGAAAGACCGTTGGATTGTTGTAAGGGCAAGTAGGAAGAAGTCTGGAGCCACGACGAGCTTTCGATTGAGCTCTCTCGACGTTCGTGACGCAATTGAGATCGCCCATCGCCCTTAGAACTATTCTGGAGCTGCCTGAGGCTTGAATAGAATCCATATCTTACACACTTCTCTCAACTCCATCACACAGACATGAACAGTACAGTCTAAAAGAAGCGTTGCTAAGTATAGGCCCGACTGAAGCGATCCTTCACAGAAGCAATCGGGTTTGCCATCATCTCGAAGCTCTGCGAGAACCGCCGACTGATCCTCATTCGCGGACTCTCCACGCTCACGACGCCTTCGGGTGCAGCTTCGTAGTAGAAGTGTCCTTCGTCGTTGTTCAGCTTCCAGCTCACGCGGTACTGATCTCCGGTAGGCCCGCAGCCGCAGCTGCCAGCCAGCTTGTCGCTCGGCGGAGAATTGACTGCGACGCTGAAGAGATTCGTAGGTTCGCTGAGGTCTGTGTACCAGGTCTTGTGGGCCAGAAAGTACAGCGTGATCATCAGACTCATGATGAAGACGGTGAATAGCACCAAGTGGAAGGCCTTCTGGAAGTCTTGGTTACCTCCGCTGATATACTGTTGCGCTCGGACCGAAGCCTTGAAGTACTCGTAATTGCCGGGCGAGACGATAGGGAGCGTATAATTCCATTCCTGAAGAACGAACGGGGAGTCGATGATGGATTGAATGACAGTGCAACCGGCCAGCACAGCCAGAGCTTCGGCTAGCGACGGTAGTCCAGTATTGAACTTTTCTTTCGTGACAATCATCTGGGTGAGGACCCTCGAGTTGGAGGCGTTTGCATCTGTGATACCAGTACCAAGCGACAGACCTGGTTCGAAGTGTTAGTAAATTTCATATGGCCTTCGTTAAGGATGACCGTACTTCTCGCCCAGTCGCCGAGAACGTTGGCTATATCGACATTCAGGGTGCGACTGCCTGAGTAGGTGACGTTGTTGTTCTTGCTGTACATTAATGCGTCGGTCTCATCCTCGCAGACCGCCGCCATGGATGCTCCACTAATCGATGCATTGTAGTGAGTTGAGCAAGATTCGGTGAGCCCGACCTGAAGTTGACAAAGGGCGTAGTTGGTACCGTCCCCATTGCTGTCAACGGCTGGTGCCAGGGTACCGGCTTCGATGGCGCCTCCCTGGGATTGGAATGCGAGAGTCAGCCAAGCAGAGATGCAGCAGCTGACCAGACGTTGACGTACCTTTGCCAAGATGTACACTGTGTTGCGACCCCAGACGAGTCCAGTCGTGTCGTTGATCAAGGTGTTGTAGTCGATAGGGAGACGAGGGAAAACAGGAGGATACTTGCTTGCTCCGTATTTCTCGCCCCACTGAAAGATGTCGTCGTAGTCGGTGCCGCCGAGGAACTTGTCGGAATAGCCGTAGCCCATGGTGTAGTTCCAATCAGGATCCACCCCGTCCCACATGTTGTAGACGAATGGCTTCAAATCTTGCATGTGCAACGTAACGCAAAGCACGTTCACAAAAGGCGATGGCGTGCTGGCGCGGATGTCTATCTGGACGCCGTCCATATCGTCAGGCTGCATGAGCTCGTTGACGGGATCCAACGCTGCTTGAATGACACCGATATGCGGAAACGCCATAGTGGCGTTATTGATGTATCGCTTGGGCTTCTCTAGAGACACTTCACTGATATCATGTCTGTTGATCCATGGAGCGCTTATGGTCGTGTTGTCGAGGTGCAAGGCGTATCCTTTTGGTCTCGTGTCCCAGGTTTGGCCACCGCTGCCATTGTTGATCGTGTCGGTCCAGGTTCCTAGAAACGTGTTGTAATTGTGATATGCCATTGCAGCATGTTCTAGTTCGAGACACGCTGTCCGTCGAGCCTTGCCGTTGTCGAAGTCGTCATAGTTCTCTTGTATGGGCGTTTTGCAGTGCTTGGAGATATAGTTCACATTGGCGAATTGCGTCTGAACTAGACCACCAAGATACGCAGGCTCCCAGTTGCTGAACTTGAGTTGAGGCTGAACAAGAGCTGTAGCCTATCGTTCAAGGTGTCAGCAATGCTCTCGCAGAATGTTGTCGACAGTACTGACCGCTGAGGTATAAAGCATTGCTGCAAGTGCTGCAAGCAACGAGACAAATCCCAGTAATGAAGCAGCAGCGTAGCGAACGCTCTCCCAGTGTGTCACCATGGTTCCTGGCTGCATGATCCAAGTGCGCATACTCATCTCAGCCAAAGTCACGCCCCGTGCATTCTCCAGTTTGAAAGCTCTCCGGGCAAGGGCTTGGCCGACAAAAGCAACGACCACGGTCACGAATGCCAGCTCGACGAGCTTGGCAAGTGCCGATGTCAAGAAAGCAGCGGTGGAAGGGGTCATGGTTCCTCCTTTGGTCCGGATCCGTCTACCCCATTTCGGCCCTCTCAGCGCAGTGACCCAGAACAGACCAGACACAATGGTCGAGAAGACGGCAAGGATGATCACGGTGATTGGAAGCCAGTGTCCGAAGCGTGAAAATTGTGCAGATCGCGAGCTACGGCACTGGTGGTGAGGCTCAAAGTCATCGTATTGAGAGCGAATGGAGGACAAAAGTCCGGTGTCTGAGCGTCCAGCGGTCGATCCGGGTAGTGTCGAGGCCAAAGATGTCCGGGAGGCTTTGTGCGCCGATTTGGCGCCGCCATACGAGATGTCAGATCCAATGGGAGAATCGTTGAACCTAGTGCTACCTGACAAAGCTCCAGTAGATGGCGTAGACCTTGGGATTGGTTCGTCGTGCTCAGTCGTGGAAGGCAGGGAGTCTCTGAGTGTGGAAGGCATACCAGCTCGACTGTGCCTTGCAGGCACATTTGATAAAGCGTTCAGTGCTATACCAAGTCCATGGGCCCCAGCCGATGGCTCGGTCTCGTGTAAGATGTCCGTGATGTCGCTCGTGGCAGTGCTATCGAGGAACGATACAGACGGAACTCGTGCGTAACCTGGTCGATGCCTTGCGCCGGGTAATTGCGTTGGAGTTCCTGCCGCTGTTGATGCGACGGACGACTGGGAGTCCTGAAGGAGACCATGCTTGTCTGGAGGTGTCGGTGGTGGCGGCATGGTTTGCTGTTCCCTCGCACAGATGACAGATTGTTCGGGATATGCTTCTTCCCGTGATGAGTCTAAGCCATGTGCAATACGTCACAGGATTGTGTGACACGATGAGTCGCTTTTTCAGAGATGGAAGGCGCAGAGACGTAGGAAGCCGATGCTTTCATACAGACGACAAGGCTGAAAGCAGGATAACAAGGCTGAACCAGAGAGCTGCAAGTGGTGGCGCATCCGATAATGAGAAGGAGCGTGGGCAGATGGCAGTACTTACATACATGCAGTGCCCATGCATTGATCCGCATCTCGTTGGGGCCATTCTTTTTGGAGATGTTGCGCTCTAAGACCAACTGCGCAACCAGACCGGAGGAGTTCGGCTGTCGACTGTTAGGCGACGTAGAAAGGCCGCATCGTCTGGCAGAGACCTTGCTCATTAGCACGCGTTGTCCTGTCGCTTCACTCGAGAGATGAGGTCGGCTGAGACACGGTCTCGAGCGGTCGTCGCAAGGTCACCGAATCCGATCCGCTTCTGTCATCACAGCCACCGCCACGGCACGGGAAGCTGCATGGTCATTTCGAGCTGACCGGATATCGTGTGCATGATGCACAGGTCAAAGTTGTTGGAGCTGACAGAAATGGACGCGAGGGGTTCTTGGCTGGCCTCGGTGTGCAGCTCCGGCGATCCCGACTCCTCCGGCCAAGCGGTTTTCAGTTCTACAACTACCCTCGACCAGCCTCAGGCTTGATAGTTCGGACCGGAGCGTCATTATTTGGTCAACTGGATCAGCAATTCGAAGGCTTGCTGGATAAAGATGACGCTGGGCCGAGACACAAGTCGAATCAACCGATTCTGACGAACCACACTCAAGGAGACATACTTCTCCTGAGCGTTCAGAACAGATTGCACGGTCTATCTGGGTATCATGTATATCCTCTCTCCCAATTTAACCTGTTTCCAGCATCTCAGTCGACCTCATCCAAGAAAAGCCCGCTCCGCTTCTGGCTGGTTGACGTCTGCTGCAGAAGCCGATCGATCTCATCGACAGCTGGGTCGGACGTACTGCTCTCCGCACTGGCCACAGCAGCTGCAGCGTTGTGGTCGCCCGGATGCAATTGCATCGTTGGCGGAGCAGTGTGCATCGGATGTCCGTCGTCAGTTCCCCTGGCCTGTGGTCCTCTGCTCATAGAAGGGGAGGCTTCGACACTGTTGGTTCGTCCATTCGTCATGGAAGCTACACCTCGTATTCCATTATCAGAGTGTGTTTCAGTGTCCATCTGTTCCTTTCCGTCTGCTGTCAGTGCCTTCTGCAGCTCTTCGCCCCATAGCAGCTTGAAGTTGACGTTGAAGTACATGTCGCCTGTCTCTCGATTCTTGAAGACATATCGAAGACAATGCGTCTTGTCTCCGACGTACTTGATCACTTTCAGACTAAAGCCAGGGAGCTTGAGGCTGAAGTTTCCAAAGTCGAGGTAAGGATTGTAGAAATCTCCTTGATAGCAACGGCCCTTCTCAAACACGAACGATTGTCGATGCTTTGCGTCCAAAAAGTATTTTCGTCGCTTCTCGTTATTGTCAGGGAGGCTGAGTCGTTCTCTCAGATCCTTTCCGGAACCATCTGCGCCCTCGGTCATCACGCCGGGTGCTGGGAACTCTTCGCCCTCGTTGACCTTTTCTCCAATCCGAAGGGCAAACCAACAGCTTAAGCTAGGTCCATAGAGCCATGGCTTTTCGGCGTACGCATCGCAACTCAGACCTGGGTCGATGAACTCTTTCACGATCTTGAACGCAGTGTTGAACCCTGGTGGTATCTTGTCTCTATTGCAGTGTCAGCAATGCACCCTCCTGACTTGACAGACAATTGTACTTGATGCTATGGTCGAAGTCGTTCCCCCAAACAGTATCTACACTTGGGATATCCTGCTTCGGCACAAAGCTAAACCCAAGCGAGTATTGATCCTTGGAATGCATGGGATCGTCGAAGTAGTCCTTTGATGTCGAAGGGCTTGAGTTGGGCAAACCACGGAAGCCTTTCACGCGGACGTTGATCTTGGCTGTCAAGAACTCATTTTCAATCGTCGTCGGAATTTCAGAGTTGACTCTGACGGTCTTGTGTGTACCCTCATCGTAGGATGGACCCGCCGTCACCAGGAGCCTGTACTTGTCCCGTTCTTCTTGCAGGTCGGCGTCGCTGGAAGCTGATCCTCCCGTCAATTTAGCTTTGATGGCGGATGCCATGTTGTTTTTGCAGCGGATAGATTGGCACTTCCAGAAAGCGACATAGACGTCCGTAGTAGGTAGCCTTCACACACTTATACTTCACTACTACTCCAGTCTCCAAGGTCGATGATGCCTTGGAGCTTGGTTCCATACGTTGTGCTAGGAACTCGCCCAACGGTGACGTAATCGTGGTGGCTCTGAGCGGATAAAGGTAAGGTAAAGTACCAGGTAGTGCCACGATTTACCCCACGCTACAGAACACCACCGTCGCGAGGGAAAGTTCTTCAGTAGGTACGTGTACATACATGGCTGCTGGTAAGTCGTGAGATTCGGAAGTCGAGTCGAACGCAGGCCTAAGCAACCGCTCCGCACAGCGTATCAATGAGATCCCTCGTGGAGACGCCAACAATGCCGAAAAAAAAAAATGACATGAATGTATAGATCTCACCAGGAGCTGTGAGGAGTTCGATGGTTCAGAGGAAAGACCTGTCGGAAGTCTCGTGGTCGTGCTGGCGACTGAGCGAACCACAAGACCTGTCTATTCAGACCTCAGCGAAGGCATTCTCCCATGGCTTCGACAACAACGCAGCGTGCTGAGGGTATCTGAAGGTCCAGCGGTACCGAGTACACCACGGGCTCTCATCCTTCGGCGCAGTATCGCATCTTCGAGGAACCGTGGCAAATCGGCACTCTGTCGGGGGATTGGTCCAGAATGATACTCGTCCGAGGTCGACATGAAAGGAGCCACAACAGCTCGCGATAATCGGAAGCTGAACTTCCGTCTAAGGCGTTGCCACCCAGTCCTGAACGACGGTCGCGGTGAACATGGCAAGCAATGCCGACCGACAACATCTCGTCGAATCAGCAGGTGTGTTCCATGAGCACAGGGTTAGCACAGAGTCTCAAGCGACGGCAATGTATTTCCGCATCTTGGCAAGACAGGAAGACTTCTTCCCTTCCATCGTGTTGTTTTGTTTCGTATGGTACGGCGAACCGAGTCAGGAGTACACAGGGACCACGGTGAGGCTCTGCTGAGCATCTGGGACCAAGGTTGTTATTGCCCGTGGGCGAGACCTGTCGTCGGCATGTCGATCCTATAACCCAAGTGGCTCGGCATAATCTACTGTCACTTACAAAGCGATCCTGAGACAAGCACCCGGCATGTGCTCGCTGGGACGGGCATGCCAGCGCTTTCTGCACGCGACTGACTCTGCTTGGATGGACGAGTCGCTCACCAGGAAGCCTACGCAGATATGCAGAACAAGCTCCGCGGACAGGCATTCCCAGCAGTCTTGCAGAGCCGCTTCCAGTTGTGGCGGCCCCAGGAGTGCGGTACGCAGCGTTCCAATAGTCGCAGGAGATGCAATGTGCTGGCAAGAGACTTGCATGCCACAAATAGTCAATACTCAGTCTGTTCAGCGCAACGGCTCGGGTACGAGGCTGTTCCGCGGGATAAGTGCGCTTGCAATGGAAAACCTTTGGCGAGCATGTTTTCGTCTCAATATAGCGGTGTTGCTCCGCTGGCAGGTGTCAAACCCTTTGTCGCGGTGACGAACTTGCACATGACATCGTAGCAGACATCCAGCCACTGCTTCACGGAGCCAGGTGCGAGCTCGAAACACGCTCCTGGTTCTGGAAGGAGCTCAGCCCCTTTCAACGTTTCCGGACGAGTCAAGACTCAAGAAGCCAGCGTTTCGAGACACCTGGCCTGCCGAGCCATTGATCTTCATGTGATGAGATTCTGCCGGAATTCAGGGACTCTAGGCTCCAAAGGCTCACCGCGTTTCCTTGAATAGACGCGTGAAATGTCTTCGACGTGCGACGATGGCTTGTTGGGCGTCGGAGGCTTCCGTCGTCTGGTGTTCGACTGAAGAGGGAACTTGAAGTGTCTGATTGGGCCGAGGGCCCTATATTGCTGGACTGGATTTTTGACCGGGTTTGTTACCTAAGTGGAATGATTAGCTGTCAGCCAAAGTTGATATGTCCGTGTCACGTGACTGGAGCGCACGTGATTCTGCTCTGTCTTTCGAAGGCGACGGCCGCCGGCAGGTAAAGGGGGTCCTAGGGGGTCTCCCCCTAGAAAAGAAAGTCTATAATTCCTCGGGATTTGTCTAGCAATATAGGAAGTTCTTCGGCCTACACACTTAAGCAAACGGAGTGCTTCGATTAAACTATAAAGCTTAGCGGTGTAGTTTAAATAGAGTACGGTAGTCTTAGACGCTTAGACTACCTTATTCGGGCTAATTAGGTGCAAGCACCTAGCCCTTCTCTAGGTAGTCTAAGGGCCTAACTCGGGTTTTTGTTAGATAGAGGGTTAGCTTTATATGCGTTTTACACTAATATAGAGGGTTAGCGACTAAGAATAGAATTTGCCCTCGATAGCGACTATATAATAATAAGAACGAATCTCGAAAATCCGAAACGGTTATTTTATAGCTAAAGCTCGTCTCTCGGAGCGCGTACTTCTTTTATATCGATAGCTATTATAAATAAAAAGCCTTAGGCTTTCGCGTGTTTTTCGAAAAATTCTTATTTATTAGTAACTTTTTCGAAATCTACGAAAGCCTACTCCTCTTCTAAAATAGGCTCGATTTTTTTCTTTATCTCGGTATTATACTTAGTAGACTCGGCGCTATAAAATAACTATACGGGTGTAATAGCACCGCTAAGGACTGCTATAAGGATTACTACTAAAGGTAGTAATCCGGGTCGAGTAAAGTTATCCTTCGGTCGTATAACTAAGAAGGTAACGAATGCTTAGCGTATACCTACTATATATAAGGCGAAGGGCTTACGCTCGTACATTAAATTCTATAAGAATTAGTCTTACCTTTTATCTAGTAGATACTAGGCGTTCCTTATATTACTATAGACCCTATTGCCTTTATAATTCTAATTCTTCTACCTCTACGAGGGTAGCAATCTATTAAACCCTATTAAGATTATTAAGATGCCTTCCCGACGCATTGCCGGTAAGCCCCTATAGGACTTACGCCCGGACGAGTTGCCCGAGGTAGAGTAAGAGCAAGGGCCTTATATATACGGAGAGGGTCCTAAGGGATCCGATAAAGCTCCTATATCGACGCCGGAAGAGTCCGTAGCCGAAGCTATTACGAGGCTCGAAGCTAAAAAGGAAGCCGTAAGGAAGGAAGAAGTCCTTTATGCCCTTTAGCTAGAAGTCTAGCGGATAAAGTTAGGCCGTAACCGTAATAATATAGAGATATAGGGTGCTAAGCCGTAAGCTACGGTATAGACCCTATTACTTATCGACGATAACCTATAGAGTATTACGTAGTCTATTCGCACTAATAGCGTATACTATCCGCTAGGTGTCGGAGGTAGACCTAAGCTTAAAGATCCTATCGTATTTAAGGGACACAACATTAAGGAGGCTAGGGACTTCCTTCGTTAGTTAGACCTAGTATTCCTTAACTCTAGCTATTACTACGTTACCGACTATGCTCGCGTTTCCTACGCTATTATATAGCTCGGGGGTAATACGGCCGATCTTTAGCATAATAGCTACTAGGACAACTTAGTACCTAATAATTGCACTTAGGAAGACTTTAAGCAGTTCGTTAGTAACGTAGTCGGTAATCCCGTTAATCGCCTTCTTAGCGTAATGCTAGATTACGAGACGGCTTATTAGAAGACTAACTAGAACGTTAAGAACTTTGCGATTAAACTTAACATACTAGAGAGCTAGCTTAATTATACGGAGAAGCAGCTTATAAGGCACTTCCTCGTAAAGATTAAGTCTTCGCTCCGTTAGGACATCGTAAAGAATTACGAAATGCCGACTACTCGGGCCGAAGTAGTTATATTAGCGACGTACTTAGAAGCCGTAGACCGGAACTATAATAAGGCTACCGCTAGGAATAAGCACGCCCGTAACGACGACGCCGAGGAAGGGAGTAATAAGAAGAATAAGCGCGGAAATAAGAAAGGTCGTAAGCGGGACTTAAAACCGTACGACCAAAATAACCGCGGACCGCCTACGAATATAGGGCGGGATAACAAGCATCCGTCGAGGGACCTCGCCGACGTCGTATACTATATATGCAACAAGAAGGGGCACTACGCTACTAATTATACGAGCAAGTAGGCAAGCGTACGTAAGGTCGCCGCCCTTAAAGACGATTCGAAAAAAGCGAAGGACTTAAAGAAGGAATCCGATCCTTAAGTCCGGAGCCGCCTTAGGATAAAGTGAACGCAAACTACGCGCCCCGCTACCGCGGTATAGTCGTAATACCTATAGCGAGTACGGAGTATAAGGCGAGCTTTCTCCTTAATAATACGGTAGATATAAATGTCGTTTCGAGGGAGTTCGTTTTAAAGACGGGTATACCTATTAATAAGAGAGTAGTGCTACTAAGGGTCTCTACCTTCACCGGCGAGCTTAGACACTATTATAGAGCGCATACCCTTCGGGTGCGGCTTACCGACTCTATAGGAGTAACTAAGACAATATAGGGGACTTTCTACGTATATAAGATACTAGAACCTAATATAATTCTTAGTCGGCCCTAGAGACGCTTATAAGGTATAATCGTTAATAGCGGCAACGACGCGTAGCATTATAGTAAGCACCCTATTCTACGAAAGATCGAAGTTGTCGATCCTTACGTATTCGCG